>CM042416.1:11963446-12110946 GCA_023634145.1 Thymallus thymallus
TATTAGATTAAATCTGGCAACATGTGACACAGATTTTATCATCTTGACAACCACATTCGTCCTCACCACGGATACAAGCATCACTACGGAAACCAGAAGGAAACCACCAGGATTCCAGAACATTCTAATTTAGAGGTTGTGAGGGTGGTAGGTGCGCACACACACACACACACACACACACACACACACACACACACACACACACACACACACACACACACACACACACACACACACACACACACACACACACACACACACACACACACACACACACACACACCACCATACTGCTAAACCTATACAGTCAGATTGGCCAACCCTGACTGGGTAGAGGCCAGGAACCAAAATATAACTGAACAAGACAGACAACTGGGGGAGAAAGATATGAACTGAAGACGGAGATAAATAATGCAGTTTTGAACCAGAGTCATGTACAAATTACAAACGTACACCCTGTAAGCAGTCAATGGACAAGGTATGACAGCAATCCCTTCCTTGGTTTAGTTTCCCTGGCACTGTTTCCAAATGCCAACGTTTTAGCATTTGTTGCACAAATCTCATTCAAGTCATGGTACCAATATTAGCATTTTTGTATGCAAATCATCTACAAGTGACTTTGTTGAGCTTCACAATAAATTTGAGATACTTTCGGATGATTTTGACTGTCATACCTTCTCCGTACAGGGTAAGGAAACCAATATGACATTTTGTAATTTGGGTGAACTATCCCTTGAACAACTGGAGGGTTCTCACCTGGTGACCTGAGTTCTGGTGTTGAAGTCCAGCGCCCTCATAGACTGTAGCACCTCCACACAGCCCATATACTAAACAGGAAACAGGAAAGGAACTCATATGAACTAGGACTACATTTCCTCCAGAACACCCCCACTGACTGGAGGGGCAGATGGAAACAGATAGAGAGACAGATAGGGAGATAGATAGACAAGAGACAAGTGAATAGATCATTTTGAGAGGGCAACAGAAAAAATGACAGATATGAAAGTTGAAGAAATATGCTTTGTACTAGCCTATAGGCTTACATCCTACAAACTGAAAAACAGACAAGACAGATCGACCAACTCTTACCCGTACTGAGTAAGCGACCCCAGTGGTGCTGACCACATGGTCTGAGTGTAGCCATCCTCTGGTGGGCTTGTTGACGAAGGAGCCGTGGCGCGTCCACTCATCTCCTCCCAGCTGACCCCCTTCCACCCGCGCCCTTCTGGACGCCCCACCCAGCCGGTTCATATCCTGCAGAAGGGAGCGAGGGGGGGGAGAGGGGGCTGTTAGACAGGGAGGGGGGTGAGGAGGGGGAGAGCTGGAACTGGAACTGTTACCCCCTGAAGACTCCATGGGGGCTTGAGCCTGCTGAGGCCTGTTGGAGGCCTTGAGGCCTGGGAGTAGAGTGGCAGAGACGCCCAGACGAAGGGCTCCCATCCTGGGGAAGAAGGAGCAAAGCGTGGTGGGGCTGTTCTCGGCCCGTCGGGGAGAGGAAGAGGGGAGGATGGGGGTGAGAGAGGAGGAGGAGAGTGAGGAGGGTAGCCCAGGAGGGGTGAGGGGGGTTGCGGGTGTGGAAGGGGGGAGGGAGGAGGCGTTGGAGTTGGTATCGTCATTCGAACTGAGAGATTCACTCCGGAAGTGCGTGTACTTAGTTTTAGGGACCATCATGGATCTGAGATGTTCAATGTTAGTACAGTGTTTCTCTAACAAGTCCACACTCTCTGGTGTGATTCAGTCTGAACGGTGGCTCATTCTCTTATCAGTCTCTGGCTTATTAAATACATGCTCTTGTCTTTCTTTCCCTCTCAGTGTCCGTTGTCCGTCTGTCCATCCTGTTTTATTTCCTCCCGTCATTGTCAGCTAGTGCGTCAGACACTGAGCAAGAAACGCCTTCATCTACAAGACAGAGGAGAGGAGCGACAGGAGAGGACGCAGCGGAGAGGAGCAGTTGAAGATCAAAGGGGGATATCTTTCTAAGAGTCTAACGCAGCACACTGATGTAGCGATATTCCGAGTTGCCAGTCTTATAACATTTGATGACTTTCAATCCACAGAAGTGAATGCCACTTTCCAATAGACAGAATCAAAAGGGGTTTTGTGATCAAGTACACGGCACATGTTCTGAAAAATGCTGTTTGAGCACATCAGCATGTCAACTAATGTAGCATGGCACTTAAGTCCAGTTGTTCATCTTTGAGCACCATGGAGAATCGACATAAAACCTCAGAATGTGATTGTCTCTTGACACAGACACTCACGTGGTGTGAGTTACTGCATCGAGGGTCCTACCCTCATGTGTCTGTGTGTTAGCATGTGTCGGAGTAGAAACTCACCCTACTGCCTGCAATGGCATTGAGAGTGTGTGAGTCTGTGGTGTGTGTGTGTGTTTCAGCGTGTCTGTCATGGCAGTAGCTCACTAGCCGGTCTATCAGCTGCCAACAAGTAGATCAGAAGGGACACACACACAGGGCCGACACACACACACACACACTGCCGAAACACAGCAGTGACGGGTCGATACAACAGAGTAAGATTACCTGCAGAGCTTAATATAGCAAAGTTATGTTAAGACCTGTTGATCTATGGCCAGACACTAATTCTGGCAGGAAACTTCTCCCTTTATCCCTCCTGCCTTCTATCCCTCTCTCTCTCTTTAACCTTCGCTCTTCCTCACTCCCTCTCTCTCTCTCTTCCTCACTCCCTCTCTCTCTTCCTCCAGATGGTCTTGTGTCCTTTCTGGATGGCCTTGGCTTTCTCCCTGTCTTTCTCCCCCTCTTCCTCTCTCTTCCTCCAGATCACCTCTGGGGCGGTCTCTCTCCCCCTCTCTGCGCTCCTCTCTCCCCTCAGCTTGTCCTCTCCTATCCTCTCCTGGAATCCCTCTCTCCTCATCCACACTGATTTCTGCGCCTCCCTCAGTAGCCGCTGTGCCTCCTCCTTCTCTCGCTCCACCACTTCCTGCCTCCTCTTCCAGATGATCTCTCGCTCCCCCTCTCCCCCTCCCTCGTCACCTTTCCCGTTCTCCAGGCTGTCCTCTTAAACAGTCCCTCCTCTACTTAAAGATTGTCTGTCTCTCACACACACACTCACTCTGTAACTACAGCCAGAGTCTATACTCTGCACATAACCTAGTAACAGACACCGGTAGATAAGAAAAGACAGATACTGGTCTTGTCCCTGACTGAACTTTCTGATATGGCTATAACAGTAGGTAGAGCTGTTCTATAACCTTTCTGCCCTGGTTAGAGTGGATACGTTCTGGAGCACCATAGCATCTAAGTGCTAGAGTTTGAGATGTTGTCTTTTTCTGGTTACAAGAGACAGTGACACACGCGGCGGTGATGTAACAAGAGAGAATGTAGGTCATTGGCTGATGACACCACCGGTGGGATTGTTTTGATGATAATGAGACCTGAATGTACTAGAGGCTCGTTAGAGGCAACTGTGAACTCAATCACCCGGTCATTACTCTCAATTAAACCTCTCTCTCTCGCTCTCCTTATCGATACTACAGAAACAGTCTCGTTTAAACAACAAGCCAAGCCAATAGTCAGTTACCTGAGAGAATAATGTGTATTTCTTGACACAGCACCCAAAGCAAAATTTGGTCGAGTACTAGCCTAACTACAAACACAGGAGCTGACTACAGTCCCAACAATCTGCATAGTCCATCCATAGAGAATACAACAGTCATCTTACATTAACAGCTTCCAGCTGCAAGACACAACTCACAGAACAGAATAGTCAACAGAGGTTGAACCTGTAATATAACACCAGAGGCTATCCAGCTCACATATCAGTGTTGTTTACAACACTTTCCACATGTTCTAACCTTTACTCTGTCAGGTTTGACCCACTGAGATAAAACGTTGAATGTTCTAACCTTTACTCTGTCAGGTTTGACCCACTGAGCTAAAACGTTGAATGTTCTAACCTTTACTCTGTCAGGTTTGACCCACTGAGATAAAACGTTGAATGTTCTAACCTTTACTCTGCCAGGTTTGACCCACTGAGATAAAACGTTGTAACAGATTTGGCACCAAACGTTTCATGATGATATCAGAGAAAGTTTACTTTCAACAACAAGCGCTAACGGCTAAAGCCCTGTATGTTTGGAGGCAGAGGGCTACCAGCTAGCCGTTTGCTTTTGGCTGCCTAGCAACATACAGAGGGACACTCGCTCAACCACAACAGTCTAGCACCAGAGGGTCTGTCTACGGAGCCTGCCACAGCGCTCGCTAGCTAACGTCACCAGTCTCCTCCCAGACAGAGAGCACCAGAACACATCAGGATACAGACTGGGATTAGCTATGAAGTGCTATGTAGGGGCTGTGAAGTGCTATTAAGGTATTGCGACAGCCTACGGCAGGCTCTTAGCACAGCCTAACTGTATTTGCATAACTACAAAAGTCTTCCATTATAGTCTATGCTCTAAAAGTGTATTTTATCCTAGTACTGTAGCGCTACCAGTGGAATGCAAAGTGCTAAATGCAGGCTAGATGGTCAGATTGCGACGGTCAATTAGTGGCTGTAGCCCAGGCCAATGTGTCCCATGTGGCTCACCTGGTGGCGCATTAAGCTTACAACGCCAGGGTTGTGGGTTCGATTCCCACGTGAGACCAGTACGAAAAAGTATGCGCTCCCTACCGTAAGTCGCTCTGGAAAAGAGTGTCTGCTAAATGACTAAAATGTAAGTGTCAACACAGATGAACGTATAGAGTTACATTCAATCATGAAATGCTAGAAAAACTCGCTCACAGCGACGAGACGTCACAAACATAGCTGACGAGTCAGTTAGCAAACCTACAGAGAGGTTAACACTAGTAGGTGGTAGTACAGCAGGTTTAACCCTCACCCTGCCAGATGTTAGTGCACAGAATAAAACCCAGTGGAGGTCAGACGAGTGCAGAGTACAGCGCCCTCTGTTTGAGGAGATGTTCTGAGTCTCCTACATAGAAAACACACACAAGTACAGAACGTCCCCACTACACTTACGCACCTTAACAACACACAGTAGATGATACCAGTTAAGACTACACAGCTGTACAGAGTGAATGATATGTCCACATATAGTATCAGTAGAATCATCTGATTATAATCCAGATTAGTCCAGTCATTTCTAACATTGGCTTGGTATACCACTAGTCCCGGTCAGGATGCTAGTTGCCAGTGAATATGGCAAAGATGGCACAGCACAAGCTAACGAGAGAGATACCTCACGGCAAACCAGTAAGGACACTACCTAATACAGTCTAGAATTCTAGACAGAGCTGACATTTAAATAAGTAGGTTAGAGGTTCTACACACTAACACCCCACCAGTAGTCTAGACTGTTTCTTCTGATTATCATCACCCTACACAGCCACATATAGAAAGAACAGCACCAGTGTTTGAAAGAAAAAGACTCAAAATAACTTTACATCTCAGGCTGTCTCTGTCTGCGGCGGATGCAAGTTGCTGTGGCAACAGACATTAAAAGAGAAGCCTGCTCAGGATCTATACTGAGAAATCCTGACAGCGGAAATATCTCCAGACAAAGAGAGAACAGACTGCTTCTACAAATCAGAGCTCAGGAGCAGCTAGGCAGAGCAGAGACGGACCCATTATGGTCTTTAACATCTAACTGGAAAAACTACAGCCAGTCGGCCAGTCAGAAACTCCTGGAGGGATCAATACCGCTCAGGAAATGATCAAAGTTTTGCCCGATTTGCACCGGCCATAAAACCCAATCAATGTTGACATCCCAACCTGGCTTATTCCAGACTTTGGCTAGGAACCCATGGATTAACACAACATATATTGCTTCAGAGGATGAAATACTTTTATCTATGAGTCAATATTAATATCAATAAACTTTACTAATCAAAAAAGCTTTAGAAAAAAATTGCATAAGAACAACCTGAATGTTTTCCTGTACAGTCCTAACTGTTAGGTATGTAACGACAAAGGTGGTGATTGTATAATAATCTGCAGCCCAGGTTTTTTTCCACCTATAATAGTTTTTTCTTTTTTTTTTAAATCACTGAGATTTTTTTATTTTTTTATTATTATTATTATTATTTTATTTTTTTGTTATGTGAATATTCCTTGAGAGCTCTTCCTTTGCTTCAAGAGTGAATTAAAAATTTAAAACAATTGTTCCTCATTTGGGTTAAAGAGAGTAGAGGTGTAGCGTGGTATTAACAGAGCTCCATATTCACATCAGAACCATATTCATGTTTCAACACCCTCTCTCTCTCGCTCTCCTTCTCCCTCTCTCTGTCCCCACACCCTGAAAAGCGTGCTCCTCTGGTCCTCTCTTCCACTCGTTTAAAATCACAAAGTCATTGCCAGATCTCATATCCTCTCCATCTATCCTCTCCTCCGCTTGTCTTCCTCCTCTCTTAGCGGACTGTGAAACAGCAGAACAACAGGGCTGAACAACGGCACTCCTTCATTGTCTTCCTCTCCTCCTCTTGCATCGGTCTCTCATCCCCCTTTGTTTTCCTTCCAGCTCTGTCTGAGTGAGAGCACGCTGTCTATCCTCGTCTGTCTGTCTGTCTGTCTCTCTCTCTGTCTGAGTGATACAGCCTCTCTCTCTCTGCTGTTTTTTTCCTCTCTCCTCCCTTGCTCACCCCTCCTTCCCTTTCCCTCTCTCCTCCCCTTTTCTCCTCTCCCACTTCGCAGTCTCAATCATTTAACAGTATATGCACTGAGCATTGCTCTCTCCCTTTTACTCACTCACACACACTAGGGGAAGGAGAACGGGATGGATGGAGGAGGGGACGGAGAGAGGGATGAGATAGAGGGGAAACAGCCCTCGTGGGCTCTACTAAGAGGCTCCTCCCCCTTATTCCTGTTTGGTATCCTGAGAACCAGAGGGAGAGAGAAAGAGGGGGAGGAGGGAGACAGACAGTGGAGGGGGGGGGGGGTTTCTTTCCTTCCTGTCTCTCCCCACTCCCCCCCCCCCCCCCCTCTCCCTCTGGACAGACAGAGATGCAGGATGATTTGAGGGCATTGTGAATAACCTTGATGTATACAGCCAAATATGGACATCTGCCACTTAACCTGACAATGCCAAGCAGCTACTGTACCACTTGAGTTCACCGCTGGTAAAGAACAGGTCATAAGTCACACAAACAGGACGATAACAACAGAAACAACGAAATAATCCACTCCATGTGGCAGTGAAAATACATATTCTTAAAGTCTTCAAAAGAAAAGAGAAAACCAAAGTGATCAGTGGAACCAAGTGAGAACATCCAGTGATGAGAAACGAGATTCAGACAGAACAGAAACGCAGAAGAAGAAGATCTAGAACTCAGCAGAGCCGCTAGAGAGACAGAATCAGGGAGAGAACCACAGAACCCACGTCAACACCTCAGCGTTACAAAGCGTTGCCCAAAGAGAGTGATTGTTGAATGCACACCTGCGGTGTGATAACACCCTTCATCACACAGATCACAGCGGTATATAGAGTGATTGTTGTGATTGGTGAATGCACCCTCAGCCACCCCACACCAGGCCCAGCACCAGCACCAGCGTAACATATACACACACACACACACACACACACACACATTGGCATTTAGGTTGCTCTTTCAAAATAAAATGTTGAACGTTTACTTAAGAGGAAGCAGAGCTCTAAATGGCTCAGACAGGCAAATAAAGAGAGCCTTTTCAGCTGGAGATCCTGACAGTAGGAGGAGCAACCAGCAACCCATATGCCTCTAGGTGTGTGTGTGTGTGTCTCAAGTTCTTACCACGTATTCCATGGGACAACACTGACTGCCTGTGCGTGTCTGTAACCCTAAAAACACCAAAGCGCACATCAGCACACGGTACACACACTCTTAGCCAATCACTGAGCGTTGTACATGTAGCGAATCATAGCTATCCTAAACGCTCCCCTCACAAACACATGGCTTCGAGCATGCATTGCTCCCGGCATCAGCTGTGGAGAGAGTCATGTGACCTCCTTGCTCAGGTGAGTGCAAAGGTACACACACACACACGTTAGGCAAGCTGTTTTTGGAAACCCACATACCAAAGACTGTGTGTGTGTGTGTGTGTGTGTGTGTGTGTGTTGAACATGTTCAGACACACATTGTGGAATGAAAGCAATTACTTACAGGGACTAGTCAAATAAATGTATAAATAAATCAAGACAACAGCTTTCCTTCCCAAACTCAGTCATAACTGCACACACACAACAAATAAACCCATCAGATGGTGTTGTAAATGTGACAGGACAGGTCCAGAAATAGTCAGGTTATTGCATTGGGGGTAAATCAATGTGATTAGGGGGTGATATGGACATTAGATTAGCCAGGCCTTCAGCAGGCCCAACCAGCTGACCGACCAGTTAACAGTTATACACACTCAGCTACAGTAGCGTCTGTATCCCTTTCTTTCTCTCTTTCGTCCTCTCTGTCTCTCATTGATTTTCTCTCTTCCTCTCTGGTTCTCCAAAAGTCTGTCCCTTCCTCTATCCTTCAATACCAAATCCTGTAAAGCTTAAATTAAAAAAAATAGCCTGGGCGTTTATTTGCTTCAATCACTGACCACAGTATTTGAGCCAGCTTTTGCAAAGAAATTTAGAAAAGACTACCACACTGTTTATTGTGACCAGTATGACCAGTATAACATTATAATAACAAATCAACTGCAGATCAGACATGCAAAGACTAGGCTGCCTATCATACACCCCTGGTTTAGTGCTTCAGCACCATAATCTCACTCGTTGCGCCTCTTGTATCCACCGTAGCTGAGCCGACCATGTCAAACCACACTGCTGTCTCATCCATGGCAATGATGTTGCTCTCCTTTATCTTCTTTTCAGCAATCTTGACGGTACTCACTGAAGTTCATTCGCAAACAATTCATTTAGACCCGGCATTTATTTGAAGCAGGTGTTTATTTGCTGATATGTGTGCCGCTGCCCGGCTATTAAAAGGGACAGGCGGCTATTTGAGACTCAGCGTTTAATTGACTGACTCACATACTTAGGTACTCTCAGATACTCAAACACAAACACACACACACACACTTGTTACCGTTCTGCCTGTCTCCTGTCCTCCTCTCTGATGAGTTAGTGCGGGTGCCAGGCTCGCCGGATCCAGTATCTCAGAAACGGCCGTCCTCCTGAGCTTTTCACGCACTACAGTGTCTAGGGTTACCAAGAATGGCGCGACGAACAAAAAACATCCAGTCAGCGACAGTCCTGTGGGTGAAAACAGCTCGTTGATGAGAGAGGAGAAGGAGAATGGCAAAAATAGTAGTAGTGCAACCTAACAGGCGGGCCCCAAACAGACAAATAACGGCTCAGTACAACAGTGGTGTGCAGAACAGCATCACGGAACGCACAAATAGTTGATTCTTGTCATGAATGGGCTATTGCAGCAGACGACCACACCAGGTTCCATTTCTGGTCTGTATGACTCATAGCCTGCCCTACACAACTCATGGCCCGAATAAATGATCCAATTCAAGACAACAGCCCAAAGACTGAAGAAACTCAGAGCCGTATCACTTTATTCACACTTTTATGGCAGCCAGGGGAACTAGTAGTGTGTAACACTACACAGACTTCACACCATGGGGAACTCTTAGAGTGTAACACTTTATAGGGAAACACTAAGAAACCCCAGTAAACTGTGGCCTCTGGGCCAGAGCAGGATGTGAGACTGAAACAGTCCCCTTTTAACCTGACCTCTAGTAGACCTCCCCAGCCAGAGGTCACAAACCTCCCACACAGAGGTCACATGACACAGACCCAATGCCTTGAACCTAGGATTGACAGAAAACAGAATTAGGCACAGAGATGATGTCATAGAGGAGACTAGGAAGTACGGGAGCTAACCGTTCTATTCATTTCATTCGGTTCCATTCAGTGGATAGGAGTTCCATTGGCTCCCTGTTCATATGTACTCTAGTTAATAACATCTGATAATAGGAATGTCCCGGTCTAATTGTGCTGACCAAATATGAAAAAACTCCCCCAT
This sequence comes from Thymallus thymallus, assembly GCA_023634145.1. Classification (NCBI taxonomy): domain Eukaryota; kingdom Metazoa; phylum Chordata; class Actinopteri; order Salmoniformes; family Salmonidae; genus Thymallus; species Thymallus thymallus. The sequence continues at coordinate 11,973,430 of CM042416.1, forward strand.
AGACAGACTGTGAGGGTTTGACTGAGGTGAGTCCTATGACTCCCACTAGGGGGAGTGGTAGGACCACAGTCAAGCCCTCACATCATCCACTAGGGGTAGTTTATGATAGTACTTAGAGTTCCTTCACATTCACCTGTGTGTGGGTCATTGTTTTGAAGTCATCATCAAAGTAAGTGTGTTTCTCCTCTGTGTATGTTTATCATTGTTATTTTGTATAGTTCTGACTAAGTATAGTTTATTGTTAAATGTCGAACTATGATTACACTTCGCCTTGGTCTCTGGACACACCCGATCGTGACAGAATGACCCACCACCACAAGACCAAGCAGCGTTCGATGGAAGAGAGCTGGTGTCCGGAGCAGCGGCGCTGTCGTCAAGGAAAGGGTCGACGGGCCAGAAAGGCGAAGAACCCCCAAACTGTTTTTTTTGGGGGGGGGGGGGCTATGGGGGTGGTCGGGGATCGATGGTGAAGAGCCCCGACCACTGTACTCGTGGGGGTTCCAGGAGGTGCCCCTACAGAAATGGGAGCAAGAGTACAGAGAGGAGTCGGAGGAAGACGACGATGTGCTTCTGTTCCCTCACTCGTGGGGGCTCCCAGAGGAGTCCTCACAGGAGCGGGATTGGCGATGGAGAGAGGAAGAACGGGGCAGTCGCAGCCCTCCAACGCCAGTTCCAAACCCGGTGCCTTCAGCGCCGGTCCAGAGTCAGGTACGGTCTGTGCCTGCTCCGCGCACCACACCATCGGTGCGCACCCACAGCCCGGTACGGCCCGTGCCGACTTCGCGCACCACACCATCGGTGCGCATCCAGAGCCCGGAGAAGCTGAAGGAAGGGGATCGCCCACCACTTCGTCTGTCAACGATCGACAACAGAGGATCGAAGGAGGAACAGGCGAGGTGGTGGAGAGCCTGGGTTGCTCTCCCTCTTGAGACGCAACAGGACCCGTTCATACAACAAATAGAGGAGGAGGAGGACTTTGAGCGCCGACTGGCACTCGTGACGAAGCTGATGGATAGACGGGAGCAGGCTTATGATACAGCGAAGGCCCGCAGCTCGGAACCTCCGGCGAAGGTCCGCAGCCCGGAACCTCCGGCAAAGGTCCGCAGCCCGGAACCTCCGGCGAAGGTCCGCAGCCCGGAACCTCCGGCGAAGGTCCGCAGCCCGGAACCTCCGGCGAAGGTCCGCAGCCCGGAGCCTCCGGCGAAGGTCCGCAGCGAAGGTCCGCAGCCCGGAGCCTCCGGCGAAGGTCCGCAGCCCGGAGCCTCCGGCGAAGGTCCGCAGCCCGGAGCCTCCGGCGAAGGTCCGCAGCCCGGAGCCTCCGGCGAAGGTCCGCAGCCCGGAGCCTCCGGCGAAGGTCCGCAGCCCGGAGCCTCCGGCGAAGGTACGCAGCCCCGCTATGGAGCCCCGCTGCTGGTGCCCAGTCTGGGGCCGGCAACCAGCCCAACTACAGGGCTGGAAATCACCTCTGCGTCGGTGCCCAAGGGAGGCACGGCGTACAGCCCCGCTTGGGAGCAGGAGCTCCTTAGCGTGCCGGTGCCCAGTCTGGGGCCGGCAACCAGCCCTGCTCAGAGGAGGGGTTGGCACACGGGACCGGTTGTCTGCTCCAATGACAGAGCAGCCCGCTCCACCGGTGCTCAGTCCAGATCCGGTCGTCTGCCCCGCTCCAGAGCCGGAGCCACCTGCCACACCAGTGCCAATTCCAGAACCAGTCGTATTCCCCGCTCCATGGCCGGAAGCGCCTAGCTCACCAGTGCCCATTCAAGGACAGGTCATCTGCCCAGCTCCAGAGCCAGAGCCACCTGCCACACCAGTGCCAATTCCAGAACCAGTCGTATTCCCCGCTCCATGGCCGGAAGCGCCTAGCTCACCAGTGCCCATTCAAGGACAGGTCATCTGCCCAGCTCCAGAGCCGGAGCCACCTGCCACACCGGTGCCCAGTCCGGGTCCGGTCGTCTGCCCCGCTCCAGAGCCGGAGCCACCTGCCACACCGGTGCCCAGTCCGGGTCCGGTCGTCTGCCCCGCTCCAGAGCCGGAGCCACCTGCCACACCGGTGCCCAGTCCGGGCCCGGTCGTCTGCCCCGCTCCAGAGCCGGAGCCACCTGCCACACCGGTGCCCAGTCCAGGTCCGGTCGTCTGCTCCACTCCAGTGCCAGAGCAGTCCGCTCCACCGGTGCCCGGCCCGGGTCCGGTCGTCTGCTTTGCTCCAGTGCCAGAGCAGTCCACGCCACCGGTGCCCAGTCCGGGTCCGGTCGTCTACTCCGCTCCCACACCAGGGTCCAGACAGGACTTGGTGCATCGCGGGAGTACTGAGGGGGAATCATCGCGCTGGGGTCCGGACCGGACCGGGCGTGCAACGGGGAGGCAGGAAGGGAGCTGCCTTCAGTGAGGGTTTGTGAGGGTTTGACTGAGGTGAGGCCTCTGACTCCCACTAGGGGGAGTGGTAGGACCACAGTCAAGCCCTCACATCATCCACTAGGGGTAGTTTATGATCCCCAATCAGAGACAGCTGTCTAGAGTTTGTCTCTGATTGGGAATAGTTCCTTCACATCCACCTGTGTGTGGGTCATTGTTTTGAAGTCATCATCAAAGTAAGTGTGTTTCTCCTCTGTGTATGTTTATCATTGTTATTTTGTATAGTTCTGACTAAGTATAGTTTATTGTTAAATAAAACTATGTTGAACTATGATTACGCTTCGCCTTGGTCTCTGGACGCACCCGATCGTGACACAGACAGGAAGCACCAGTATACTACTGCCCTGAATATGAAGCATGTGCAACCCTGATAAAGGTCCCCCTGTTTTGTATCACACAAAATCAAATAATCTATGAATACCGGTATCATAATAATGTCAGGCTCTGGCCATAGAGAAGCATAGGCTTCTCTATTTAGTTATGGTCAGAGTCTGACAGTGTCGTTATTTTCTGTTTCTGTGTGGGGTTTGGGTTGGATCCCTAATTAGAGGCAGCTGCACAGCATTGTCTCTAATTAGGGATCCCATATATGTTGAGTCTGTCCTTCACTCTGGTGTGGGTCGTTGTTGATGTTGTCGTTATATGTCGCAGTCACGGTGAAAGTAAGTGTGTTTTCTGTACGTACGTTAATTAGTGTGTTTTGTTAACGTGATGTTTTTTCCCTATAGTGTTTGTTTTCGTTTTTGTATAGTTCGTCTCAGGTTTTGTTTATGCATTGTTTTATTATACTATGTAAATAATAAATACTATGTCGAACTATTATCCCTGCGCTGCGCCTTGGTCTTTCCACACACACAACCGTGACAAATAATTACTTTGGGACTATTATGCAGTGGGGAGAAAAAGTATTTGATACACTGCCGATTTTGCAGGTTTTCCCACTTACAAAGCATGTAGAAGTCTGTAATTTTTATCATAGGTACTCTTCAACTGTGAGTGATGGAATCTAAAACAAAAATCCAGAAAATCACATTGTATGATTTTTAAGTAATTAATTTGCATTTTATTGCATGACATAAGTATTTGATACATCAGAAAAGCAGAACTTAATATGTGGTACAGAAACCTTTGTTTGCAATTACAGAGATCATACATTTCCTGTAGTTCTTGACCAGGTTTGCACACACTGCAGCTGGGATTTTGGCCCACTCCTCCATACAGACCTTCTCCAGATCCTTCAGGTTTCGGGGCTGTCGCTGGGCAATACGCTCCCTCCAAAGATTTTCTATTGGGTTCAGGTCTGGAGACTGGCTAGGCCACTCCAGGATCTTGATATGCTTCTTACGGAGCCACTCCTTAGTTGCCCTGGCTGTGTGTTTCGGGTCGGTGTCATGCTGGAAGACCCAGCCACGACCCATCTTCAATGCTCTTACTGAGGGAAGGAGGTTGTTGGCCAAGATCTCGCAATACATGGCCCCATCCATCCTCCCCTCAATACGGTGCAGTCGTCCTGTCCCCTTTGCAGAAAAGCATCCCCAAAGAATGATGTTTCCACCTCCATGCTTCACGGTTGGGATGGTGTTCTTGGGGTTGTACTCATCCTTCTTCTTCCTCCAAACACGGCGAGTGGAGTTTAGACCAAAAAGCTCTATTTTTGTCTCATCAGACCACATGACCTTCTCCCATTCCTCCTCTGGATCATCCAGATGGTCATTAGCAAACTTCAGATGGGCCTGGACATGCGCTGGCTTGAGCAGGGGGCCTTGCGTGCGCTGCAGGATTTTAATCCATGACGGCGTAGTGTGTTACTAATGGTTTTCTTTGAGACTGTGGTCCCAGCTCTCTTCAGGTCATTGACCAGGTCCTGCCGTGTAGTTCTGGGCTGATCCCTCACCTTCCTCATGATCATTGATGCCCCACGAGGTGAGATCTTGCATGGTGCCCCAGACCGAGGGCGATTGACCGTCATCTTGAACTTCTTCCACTTTCTAATAATTGCGCCAACAGTTGTTGCCTTCTCACCAAGCTGCTTGCCTATTGTCCTGTAGCCCATCCCAGCCTTGTGCAGGTCTACAATTTTATCCCTGATGTCCTTACACAGCTCTCTGGTCTTGGCCATTGTGGAGAGGTTGGAGTCTGTTTGATTGAGTGTGTGGACAGGTGTCTTTTGTACAGGTAACGAGTTCAAACAGGTGCAGTTAGTACAGGTAATGAGTGGAGAACAGGAGGGCTTCTTAAAGAAAAACTAACAGGTCTGTGAGAGCCGAAATTCTTACTGGTTGGTAGGTGATCAAATACTTATGTCATGCAATAAAATGCAAATTAATTATTTAAAAATCATACAATGTGATTTTCTGGATTTTTGTTTTAGATTCTGTCTCTCACAGTTGAAGAGTACCTATGATAAAAATTACAGACCTCTACATGCTTTGTAAGTAGGAAAACCTGCAAAATCAGCAGTGTATCAAATACTTGTTCTCCCCACTGTATATGCCATTTAGAAGATGACTTACAGTCATACGTGCATCAAGTAAATACTAGTGGGCCTTTAGTTTAAACGTATCTATGTGGGACTGAATCTCTCTGCAGCTCGTAGCAGAATAGCATGTAGTCTAAGTGTCTATCTATGTGAAGTGAGTAGGAGGCAGACCAGGGCTGCAGGGCAGGAAGTGGCGCTCAGGCCTCACACACACACGCACGCACACACACACTGAAAACTACTTGGGTCCACAATTAAGTGTTACAGTGAAGGACCCAAATAAGTCAACGGTCATACCATGGAAACAAAACCTCTCTTCTCCATACAGGTAAGCTGCTGCTGACAACAGCTGAAACAGTATCTTGCCAGCTAACACAGAGCAGTATCTACAAGTCAGCTACATGCCAATTGCAACTAAGGGCTGGCACACGTACACACACATGCACACGCTCGCACACACTTGTTTATGAGCTGAGATGCACACACCTCTCTGACAAATCATAAGAGAGTTAACGAAAGGTGTTACCCAGCCAAGCTTATCACACAGACAGGACTGATTGGTTCTGCTTTTGATTGATAGGGTCTGCATTAGATTGGGCAGACCCGGTTTGATTGAGAGGGTCCGAGGTGGATTGTGAAGCTCTGTGTCAGAAAGGATGTATTTGACTGACAGATATATTAGTTGGTTGTGTGTCCATTTCTGTCACTGACACTTCTGTCTCTCAGAGTGTATTATCCCCACGTCCAGCCATGCAGCAGTCAGTCAAGCAATCCTTCTCCTCCTCCTCTTCGTCATCATCCTCACCATCAGAGAGATATCCCACTGACAGTGAGTTTAAGGAGTGTGTGGGAGTGTGATAAGGTAGCTTGGCATATTATGAAGCAGTCTGTTCAGACACATAGGCCTACCTGTATCCACTCCATCCCTGACCCTTGACCCCTGTCTGCCTGACTGTCTGTCTGTGGTGTCTCCAAACCATCAGTGGTATTAACTACGACGCTAGCTAGATCTACTCAAAAATCTAACCAGCTTCAGTTAGCTTCACATTCTAGCTCAGGCTTTATCCATACTATGACAGTGGATATTGCTTGTCCGCCTGCCGCTAACTCTAGCAGGCTTGTATCTGAGCGCCACACTTTTCATTGAGACAAGGCTGAAACATCCGTCCATGGGCGAGTCAGTGCCACGTTTTCATTTGTGCAAAATGTAATTCAGCAGGCTGTTGTGGGAAATAGCCTTGTACGGTCTTTATTTTATTACTTATCATTAATGCCTTCTTTGGTGTGCTTATCAATACACAAGCACCTTTTCCCCACTCCTATCGATATAATAATTGTATTAAGTCATTCACAGATTTTACTTGATTTCATTAGTCTAGAACTCATGGCACTTCATTCAGGATAAATGGAGTTAGCCCTGAGTAAGCCTACCCAGAAGCAGGTTAGTTCTGGATTCGTCGTCATAGAAATGTACCTGGCTAAAAGGTGAGACACTTTCGTGGTACTGGTTATCCCGAGTTGAACTCAGAGTTGACCAAAGTTACCTCGCCAACTCCTCAAACCATGCATGTAGTATAGGGCTCAGGACCAGGCCAGCTGCTTCACAATAGGGATGGGCATTTGAAATGATTCCACTATTCGAATAATATCCAATATTTTTTAGAATATTCAAAAATGTTTTAATGCTGCTGCCGTTCCATTATGTATTTAGCCTGACATGACGCAACGCATTCAGTGACAATAATTGTGACTGTTAAGCTATTAGAATAAATAACAGTTAAATAAACAACACAAATGCAAGGACATTTATTGAACAAGACGAAAAGACATTGAACTTGAAAAATGCTGGTCTTCAGAAGTAGGCTCTTAAATGGAGTACAATAACGCCTAGCCTACGATTGAGTTAAATAAAAAGTAAAAACGTACATTGAACCAAATTAAACACATTATGTAGGATATCCTTTAATATCCTTTATAAAAACGAAATATACACATGTAGAATTATAACCTATTAATTTGCAGAGTTCAATCCTTGGAACTGGGATCTTATAGAGGCTACGGCGCACAACTACAGATTAAAGCCGTTAACAAAGCTCTGAGGTAGCATGTCTTTTGTTATCATTGTGGTGATCAACTGCGTGATGTGCTCGCTTCTTACCGGGTCACAGCTTCGCTTCAAGGTAGAAAATGAGGTGATGCGGGGCTGCGTTTGTTTGTCCTGTGACAAAGTTGTTTCTTTATGCTTCAACCTCATGTGGTTTTGCATTGAAGTGGTAGACTTGTGGTACACTAGCTTGACATTGCATATGTTACATTTAACGTTTGTTTGGTTATCAACATGATCGAAATACCTCCACATCTCGCTTCGCTTGCTTGCCATTTTTTCCGGTTTTGAGCGCCAAATGATAGACTGCAGCAGAACGCTGAATGGCCGTCCTTTTTTGCTTATTAATTATTAAATAACTTAAAACGTCACAACTCTTATAATACATGACACATGGAACACTTAATTTCATTTTTTTTTTTTTTTACTACCGTCATAAGTATTCGAATACTAACTTAATTTAGGATATTCGAGTATTTGAGTAATCGTGCCCATCCCTACTTCACAACAGTAGTCCAATCACAGACTGAGGTGTAGGTAACCATAACAACTGTGTGTGTTTACGTATCTGGCCACAGATATGGCCACACTAATACAGCCCAAATTATAGGCTAATGAAGGGCCCAGCATCACAGCTTGTTGTTGTTGTTGAATGTTCTGTATGGCACGTAGCCAACTGCAGAGTACTGTTTTAGTCAGGGCTTGTTACAGATGATTTCGATGATCATTGTTGTTTGAAACAAATAGTTACATATCATAACAATATACAGTTGAAGTCGGAAGTTTACATACACTTAGGATGAAGTCATTAAAACTCATTTCAATCACTCCACAGATTTCATGTTAACAAACTATAGTTTTGGCAAGTCGGTTAGGACATCTACTTTGCGCATGACACAAGTAATTCTTTCAACATATGTTTACAGACAGATTATTTCACTTATAATTCACTATATCACAATTCCAGTGGGTTAGAAGTTTACATACACTAAGTTGATGTCATGGCTTTAGAAGCTTCTGATAGGCTAATTGACATCATTTGAGTCAATTGGAGGTGTACCTGTAGATGTATTTCAAGGCCTACCTTCAAACTTAGTGCCTCTTTATGTGGATATATTGAAGCAACATCTCAAGACATCAGTCAGGAAGTTAAAGCTTGGTCGCAAATGGGTCTTCCAAATGGAGAATGACCCCAAGCATACTTCCAAAGTTATGGCAAAATGGCTTAAGGACAACAAAGTCAAGGTATTGGAGTGGCCATCTTAAAGCCCTGACCTCAATCCTATAGACAATTTGTGGGCAGAACTACTGAAAAAGTGTGTGCGAGCAAGGAGGCCTACAAACCTGACTCAGTTACACCAGTTCTGTCAGGAGGAATGGGCCAAAATTGGGACGCTTGTGGAAGGCTACCCGAAACGTTTGACCCAAGTTAAACAATTTAAAGGCAATGCTACCAAATACTAATTGAGTGTATGTAAACTTCTGACCCACTGGGAATGTGATAAAAGAAATAAAAGCTGAAATAAATAATTCTCTCTACTATTATTCTGACATTTCACATTCTTAAAATAGTGGTGATCCTAACTGACCTAAGACAGGGAGTTTTTACTAGGATTAAATGTTTTTGGCTAAGGTGTATGTAAACTTCCGACTTCAAATGTATAACCTAGACCTATTGAAACATTAACTAAACTCCATGAGAATGCCATCTTGACAATAGGCTACAGATCTACATTGCACATTACAGAAATGTAATGTAATCCTAACTTCTGATTAGGTCGCTGACAAAGAACTAGAGCATTTACAGAAAGCCAAGACCAGACTGTTTAGTCTAAGACTTTAGATTCAGTTTCTCTAAATCTGTGTGGTAACACTGGGATTAATTTAGTAATATTTTTGCATTAACATGTTTTTACATGGTAAGAATGGTAGCATAATTTCCATTGCATAGTAGCCCTTATGGAGTTTACATAGGTGGAATAGTGGTCAGTTCCTGTTCCACGTGTAGAATAACAAATAAACACTCCATAATGATATAACATTATGCAAACAACGCTGTTACTTTTCTTATTATAGTGTTAGTACTCATGTAGGCCTATAAAGTGTTTCCAGAACAGTTTAAATGATAGAGTTGGACAACTTGGTGTGTGGTAAGGAATGATATCGCAGGGACCCAGGCCTACAGAACTAACATAAATATTTCTAGTAACTTATGCAGCAAAACACTTTAATTTTGAAAACACCCACAAGTGACAACACGGCGACTTCTGTTGAATGGATACAATGTTTAATGTGCGGCCTAGGCTTGTCACTTTGTATCAGTAGGTTATATTTTACAATGTTACAATAACTCGATACCTTTTTAGTAGTACGGCCACACTGAACTCAGCAGTCTTGCTCGACTATAGATTTTATCAGCAAAATATTGTTTCGCAAACATGAACTTATGGAACAATAAAAAGTAATAGCCTAGGTAACGTTAGCCTACTATCGACCTATAGCTAATAATATTCATCTGTCAGGCAGAATGTTATTGCTTTAGTATTCGAATGTCCTAAAACGTCTCTCTACCACGTTCCAACACGCAGCCCTTAAAATTCCAGCCTAAACCTTGCCCAGAGAAGTGTGGTCAACTTTTGTCAGAAGAACGTACCAGCTATCTTCCTCCTTGTCCCTTTTGTGCCTCTTCTTTTCTGCCAGCTGTTGTTGTCCCGTAGGCCTACCTTCAACTAAACATACATAAGTGGCTGACTACGAAGGTTTAACCCGCCAGCTGTCGTACAGTGTGCATATGACTTTCTTTAGAAAGAGGGCTGAAACTTTTCTTCTTTTCTAGTTTCTCTTCCTTTCCTCCCCCCGCCGCCCCTTTCTACCGAAACAAAAAAAGCCACTTCCGCGAACAAATGGCAACGTCATTTGCCTTGGCTGATAGTGGCACTCCGTGTGTGTGGTTCTCTGCACCTGGCCCGCGGTTGCGCGGCCTTCACAGAAAGGCAAAAAGAGAACTTCCCACAATAACAAACCAGCATACAGTATAAACGAGTAAACTGACATTAAACCACATACACACAGTCTTTGTTGAATCACACATTATTTGCATAGTGCAACTGTAATGTCTATATTATAGGCTACAACCTTTCATGACCGAGGAGCACGATAACAGACCTGAATTGCGGTTTTTAACCTTTATTTAAGCAAGTCAGTTACGGCCAAATTCTTATTAACAATGACGGCCTACCTACAGGGTCAGCCCCTGGAGCAAATGAGGGTTTAAGTGCCTTGCTCAAGGACAACTTGTCACTTTGGGCATTCGAACCAGCAACCTTCCACTTACTGGGCCAAAGCTCTAACCGCTAGGCTACCTGCCGCCAGTTCATAATGTTTATGATTGGATAATTGAGTGGCCAAATAATGTTCTATTCTATTTTATTCTATTCCATTATTTTATATTTCATTACATTCAATTATATTCTATTCCACAGTCATATATTTGATTATATTCTATTTTTCAATTAAATTCAACACAACTCAACAACTCAACTCTATTCTATTGTTTAGTCTGTTCAATAATAGAATAGGCCCTTATTGAATAGGTAAAATATGATAATAGCCCAGTCATTCATGCATAGTGAATACTGTTCACTGGAGTCCTCTGCTGGTAGATACCACATTCACACACGCACACGCACACACACGTAGATTCATTTTTGTACATGACAGTATTAGAAAATAAACATCCAAACATATCTACATAGGGTGAATTGTAGAGCCCATTGAATATTTTCTTATGGTTTATCACAAACTTATCACAAATCAATGTAAGAATTGTAAACTATGTGGCAGATAGGCTTAAAAATGTGTTTTTGCTTGGTCAAGCCTAATATAATAATGTTATAATCATAAAACAATCTTGTAGGCCTACTCTGGTTGTAAGGTATCAAGGTCTTGTCTAGAAGTAATACAGGTTGTCAAATTTGACGCCAAAATATTTTTGGGGTGTGCATTTTATCTAATCCTAACTCTTTTCCTAACCTTTACCTAATTCTCATAACATGCTGCCTCATAACACCGGTATCCCTTTTAAAGTAGACAAACTACGTTATCAGTGCCTCGCTGCAAAGCCCTTACTTCCGCCACACAAACAGCGTGGTCAATTTCAGACCCGCCTTCTCACGTTCATTGGCTTTCTGGATTCAGAGAAAGCAATTTCTTGCTCCTGATTGGCTCGCCACAGCCGCCCAGTTTTTGAAGGGCACGCAGTTGGTCGGCTGATACATGACGAGAACTAGTGATGGGAAGTTCGGCTCTTTTCCGAGAGCCGGCTCTTTTGGCTCAGCTCCCAAAGAAGAGCCGGCTCTTTCGACTCCTGAACGGCTCTTAATTTAGGATTTTTTTGTAGGCCTTTATTTTACCCTAACTTTAAAAAAAAAAAAAAAATGGTTTGTGTGTTGAAAACCCTTTCATGTGCAGTGTTTTTATGCATTTATTTTGTTACAAAAGCATTCTTTTGTTTTTAATCATTTTAATCAAACATTTTTTTGCACAAATTAACAACAAAAAAACAGCAAATAAACAGAATTGAACTAGAACAGAACTAGAACCAAACTCAAGCAAACAGTATTAATGTCCTCAGTGAAGATTGGCATTCAAAAAAATCAGATGCCTCAGCTTTGATGGACCGATCCTATTTCTTCTTTCTGAGATTATCTGCCCTGTTTTTGAGAAGATTCTCTCTGAAGGAACCGATGTTGCCACAATACACAGTCTCCCTTCCATCACCTTCGCCAGGCGTGGAAAGACTGAGGCCTTGGCCTGCCACCAGCTCAGTGGGTCTTCTGCTCGTTGGATGATGGGCTCCTCAAGATAAGACCTCACCTCCAGTATAGCATCAGCTGTAGGATTTCTTCTTGTAGCATCTCCTGTAGCTCTTTCATCAAAAAGCCTCCAAACAACAGAGGTTTGTGGTTCCTCATACACTTGGCCTTCTAATGGCGGAGCTGGCTGGCTGCTAGGGGTGCATCTTGCTGCTGCACTAATTCTCTGAAGTGCCTCATCAACAGCTCTGTTGTCATTGAATGCAAGTTTTTTAAACCTAGGATCCAATAATGTGGTTTCTGAGTGGACAGTGCTGTACTCCATACGCAGAAATTTCCGGTCCATGGCTGAACAAAGAGCTGCAACCAATTCTTTCCCTTTCTGCATGGTTACAGTCTGTTGGGCTGTCACACGCTGCAAACCTTTGCATAGCAGGAGCATTTTTGAGGCAGAAACATAGCTGAGGGAGAGAAACAGCAACTTTTAAAATGAAGCTTTTTTTAAAGTATGTGGCATATTATATGTGGCACATTATACTGTATTGTTTCTGCAATGTATAATAGTGACTGAATGGTAGTAGTGAAAAAAAATGGTCCAAGGTACCTGTCTGCACTTATTTCCACAGTCACCTCCTCAAATGGTTGCAGGACGGTGCAGACCTCTTTCACCAGCTCCCATTCCTCTTGACATAGAGCATCAACTGGTGCGTTGATGAGGGCCAGGGTGGAGATGATGGCATCTTTTGTTTCAAGAATTCGTTTCAACATATAAAATGTTGAGTTCCACCTGGTGGCACACTCTTGTTTGGGCCTCAGTTCAGGCATCCCCATCTGGCACTGTGTGGACTTTAGCCTCTGTGTTGCAACTGCGCTTTTGTGGAAAAACTCCACAACAGCCTTCACCTTATCCATGGTTGGTTTGACCACCTTTAGGGCATCTCTAATCATGAGGTTTAGTGTATGTGCCAGACATGGGTGATGGGTCCACTTAAGAATTTTTATGGCTTTGGTGATGTTTGCTGCATTGTCACTCACACAGCACACTACTTTGTCCTCTACTTGCCACTCTTTTGCCACTCTTACTAGCTCATCTGCTAGGTTTTCTGCAGTGTGTCTCTCTGTGAACTCAAAGCAGTCCAAAAGGCAAGATGTCATCTTGTAATTTTCAATGAAATGGCAAGTGACAGCCATGAAAGAGCAGGTTGTTCTGGAGGTCCAGCAGTCAGTTGTCAGGCAAACTGATGGAGCTTGTTTCACCCTTACTTGCCATAATGCCCGTTCTGTGTCATATAGTTTAGGTATTGTTGTTTGGGACAATGTTTTTCTACTGGGAAGAGTGTATGTGGGATTTAAAGTTTTGACAAAACTTTTAAAACCTCTGTCCTCCACAATTGAAAAGGGTTGGAAATCAGTAGCTATCATTTTAGCTAGCTCTACATCAATGCTGTGCTGTTTGGATGGGGTCATCACTTTGGGTATAAACTGGCTTATTTTGCTTTGAGCTGCAGTAGGAGAGGTTATACCTGCATGTGTGGGGAAGCCAGTAGATGCTGCTGCAGTTGCTGTTTTTTGGGGATGAGACACACCAGGATCTGTAGATGGGGTGCTAGCTTGCCCTCTCTCCTCTAACTGCACTGTAGGATGGACAGTTCTCATATGTCTATGCAGGTTTGTGGTGGAACCTGCTCTTAAAGTAATTTTCATCTTGCAGTGAACGCACTCTGCTTTGTTGTTTCCATTGTCTTTAAACTGGAGCCAGATGCTGCTTCTCTTTCGGGTGTCACTCATAGTTACGACTCACACACTCTCCTCACCGCTATCTGACAGACAGTGTCGTTATTAAAGTTGTTACGACTCATTAACTTGCAGTGGAGTGCCGCTTCACTTCACCCCCCTCTCTGTTTTTACATAATGGTATGATCCCATATCCTCACATCTGATTGGCCGCGATGCGATTGCTGACCAATCAAAACAAAGTTCTGCCTGTAAGCACGCAGCGAAAGGAAAAAAACTGGGAGCCGGCTCTCACTCGATGCGAGCCGGCTCTTCTGATTCACTACAAAGCATCGGCTCTCAGAGCCGCATCTTTTGCGCATGACACATCACTAACGAGAACGTATGCGACTAGGGTAAGCGCTCATCTGTTGATTACACGGGTTATCAAACACATTATTGTTGCTATCTATTGACACAGCATAGATACATTATAATCTGTAGAAAGGGTATTACGTTGCCATTAAAGTAATGATCATGTTTATATACAGACAAACTCATGTGGGCGTTGCACAAGGGGTAAACTAGCTGTTGGCCTATGATGTCCAATCAGTTGTCACAGTTCCGATCTGCTTAAGTGATAGCAGCTGGATCTGGTCTGCTTAGTTAATTTACTTTATATGAACCAGAGTGAGATGTCTCGCTTCCTCTTCCGTCTCTGGTCCAATGCAATGGTTGTGGCTTAAGCTATTTATTTTACCTTGTTAAGTCAGTTAAGAACAGTCTACACCGGCCAAACTCGGACAACGCTGGGCCAATTGTGCGCCGCCCTATGGGACTCCCAATCACTAACGGTTGTGATACAGTCTGGATTCGAACCAGGTTGTCTATGGTGACGCCTCTAGCACTGAGATGCAGTGTCTTAGACCACTGCGCCACTTGGGAGCACATGGGGTTGGCTTGTTCCTCGCCAAGTGACCATGGCGAAATCACCCTTTAGTCTAGATAGGCAGGTGGCTCATAACTACAGCAGACGTGTAGCTTGAACTTAGACAGCAACACAAATTTGAGCCACCATAACTTCATACTATTCATGCTTGGTTTTCAAATAGAATAGGTAGCTAGCTGAACAAGCATTTTGGGTGAAATCCTGTGTATGTAAAAATCCACCCCTGGTCTACCCTCCCTGCCTTATGTAAATAAGATATGACTAACAGCTGTTCTCCTTATTGGTGTCCAATGACTACATTTTGATCTTGTTGGAACTAGTATGCCATGCTCGCTGCCAACTGCTCAGTACCCATTTCTTTCTTTCTTTCTTTCTTTCTTTCTTTCTTTCTTTCTTTCTTTCTTTCTTTCTTTCTTTCTTTCTTTCTTTCTTTCTTTCTTTCTTTCTTTCTTTCTTTCTTTCTTTCTCCTCCCCTGCCTCCCTCTCTCTAGTTGTTTCTCTTCCAAAACTCTTTCTGTCTCAGGTCTGGATGCTGCAGGATGTGTCCAGGCTGAGTAGAGCAGCAGTGTGTGTGAGGAGAGTAGCTGCCAGGTCCAGGTCACCACGGCAACCATGGCCCAGAATCACCAGAGCTGCGGTACCTCCTGTCAACAGAAGGGGGTGCTGTCACAGCAGCCATCCTCATCATGGGGGACGAGACACTCAAGATGAGACTGGAGATTGGGGTGGGGGGCTTGGTACTGAGTGGAATATGCCTGGTCTCCTAGCCCCCATCTCTTAGGAGTTAGATAATCTAAAGGGTCTCTCTCCCTCCCTCTTCTCTCTCAGGGTCACATGGTGAACACTAACAGTGCCTTTCCTGTTGCGAGCGCTGGCCCCACCCACGACGATGTCACCTTTGAGAGCGTTGCCATGACGTTCGAGGAGGAGCTGCATGGCCACCCGGAGCTGAACCTTTTTGTGGAGGAGTTCTTTGGGGTGGTGGATAGGGAGAGTGCAGCCATGAAGCTAGCCATGGTCCCCCGCTCGGGGAAAAACCCATCTCATTAGTCCACTGTTGATACAATCCCAAAATGTTTTGAATGTCAGCAGTCAAGTTAAGATATTGGACTTTCAAGAAGCAAAGTGTCACCTGCCACATCATCATTATGATACAATAAAATGCATCTGATTCCTTTACATTACCTTGGAAACAATTGCATTTAAACTGTTTATCCCACTTATACCACAGTTGCCAAAGAAAACAATACTAAGCACACATTTACCGGTAGAAATAAAATGTTTTCGTTGATATTTTCATTTATATAAGTGAATTCATACTTTCTCATAATTTGGTTGCTAGAGACACGGCCCAGTCGTTCGTTAGATTAGTTTGATATTTATGGATGCAACCGTCATTCGTTCTTTGTTACAATGCCATGCTCGCTGCCAACGTTCTTATCCCTTGCTTGCTAACTAGCTACGGCAAGTAGGGACCAATGTTCCCTCAAAAAAATGTAGGCACTGAGCAAACTTGAATGTTGTGAAAATTCTGTGCAACTTCCAGCGCAAGTTTACTGTGAACACTGAGACTGTACACGCTTTAAGTTAGAGTTTCAGACAGTGGTCAAGTAGACTACTGTGGCTATTTGATCATAACATAGGCCTACCAGAGTGGTCTACCATCAAAAACAATGGAGAAAATGCATCCCATAACATTTTTACATGGAAATAGCTGTTCTATCACATAGCCTATAGTAGTAGCCTACAGTAGCAGCCAATGTGTGGTGTTCAATGTACAGTCGTGGCCAAATGTTTTGAGAATGACACAAGTATTGGTCTCCACAAAGTTTGCTGCTTCAGTGTTCTTAGATCTTTATGTCAGTAGTTACTATGGTACACTGAAGTATAATTACAAGTATTCAATAAGTGTCAAAAGCTTTCATTGACAATGACATTCAGTTTATGCAAAGAGTCAATATTTGCAGTGTTGACTCTTCTTTTTCAAGACCTCTGCAATCCGCCCTGGCATGCTGTCAATTAACTTCTGGGCCACATCCTGACTGATGGCAGGCCATTCTTGCATAATCAATGCTTGGAGTTTGTCAGAAGTTGTGTTTGTCCACCCGCCTCTTGAGGATCGACCACAAGTTCTCAATGGGATTAAGGTCTGGGTAGTTTCCTGGCCATGGACCCAGAATGTCGATGTTTTGTTCCCCGAGCCACTTAGTTATCACTTTTGCATTATGGCAAGGTGCTCCATCATGCTGGAAAAGGCATTGGTCGTCACCAAACTGTTCTTGGATGGTTGGGAGAAGTTGCTCTCGGAGGATGTGTTGGTACCATTCTTTATTCATGGCTGTGTTCTTAGGCAAAATTGTGAGTGAGCCCACTCCCTTGGCTGAGAAGCAACCTCACACATGAATGGTCTGAGGATGCTTTACTGTTGGCATGACACAGGACTGATGGTAGCGCTCACCTTGTCTTCTCCGGACAAGGTGTTTTCCGGATGGCCCAAACAATCGGAAAGGGGATTCATCAGAGAAAATGACTCCAAACAAGCTTAAATTCCATACAACACTCCTTCCGTGGCCTCCAACTGCTCTTAAATGCAAGTAAAACTATATGCATGCTTTTCAATCGAACGCTGCCCGCACCTGCCCACCGGACTATCATCACTAATCTCGACTGGTCTACAAATACCTAGCCGTCTGGTTAGACTGTAAACTCTCCTTCCAGACTAACATTAACCGTCTCCAATCCAAAATTAGATCTATAATCAGCTTCCTATTTCGCAACAAAGCCTCCTTCACTCATGCTGCCAAACATGCCCTCGTAAAACTGACTATCCTACCGATACTTGACTTTGGTGATTAATTTACAAAATAGCCTCCAACACTCTACTCAGCAAATTGGATGTAGTCTATCACAGTGCCATCCGTTTTGTTACCAAAGCCCCATATACTACCCACCATTGCGACCTGTACGCTCTCGTTGGCTGGCCCTCATTACATATTCTTCGCCATATTCTCGCTGGTCACAATAGCATCACCCACCCGTAGCATGCGCTCCAGCAGGTATATTTCACTGGTCATCCACAAAGCCAACACCTCCTTTGGCCGCCATTCCTTCCTGTTCTCTGCTGCCAATGACTGGAACGAATTGCAAAAATCCTTGAAACTGGAGACTACCATCTCCCTCAACAACTTTAAGCATCAGCTGTCAGAGTAGCTTTCCGATAACTGCACCTGTACACAACCCATCTGTAAATATCCCACCCTACTACCTCATACCCATATTATTATTTTTGCTAATTTGCACCCCAGTATCTCTATTTGCACATCATCATCTGCACAGCTATCACTCCAGTGTTAATTCTAAATTGTAATTATTTCGCCACTATGGCCTATTTATTGACTTACCTTCCTATTCTTACTACATTTGCACACACTGTACATAGATGTTCTATTGTATTTTTGACTGTATTTGTAACTCTGTGTTTTTGTCGCACTGCTTTGCTTTGTCTTGGCCAGGTCGCAGTTGTAAATGAGAACTTGTTCTCAACTGGCCTATCTGGTTAAATAAAGGTGAAATAAAAATGTATTTATTCTCTATCTTTCTTTCTCAGTTCAATTCATTTCAATTCAAGGGGCTTTATTGGCATGGAAAACATACAGTATGTTACCATTGCCAAAGCAAGTGATGTAGATAATAAACAAAAGTTAAATAAACAATACAAATAAAATGAACAGTGAACATTACACTCCAAAAGTATATGAAATGTCATATTATGTATGTATTCAGTGTTATAACGATGTGCAAATAGTTAAAGTACAAAAGGGAAAATCAATACATATAAATATGGGTTGTTTTTTACAATGATGTTTGTTCTTCACTGCTTGCCCTTTTCTTGTGGCAACAGGTCACAAATCTACCCAGTAGATATGGGAGTTTATCAAAATTGGGTTTGTTTTAAAATTCTTTGTGGATCTGTGTAGTCTGAGGGAAATATGTGTCCCTAATATGGTCATACATTTGGCAGGAGGTTAAGAAGTGCAGCTCAGTTTCCACCTCATTTTGTGGGCAGTGTGCACATAGCCTGTCTTCTCTTCAGAGCCAGGTCTGCCTACACTGACCTTTCTCAAAAGCAAGGCTATGCTCACTGAGGGTCTCGCTCTCTCTCTTCTCTCTCTTCCCCTCCCTCACAGAAGGTATCCGGAGGGTAAGGACAAGGTAAAGGCTCTGTACATTCGTATCGTCTCTCCCTTCCCAGAGATGGAGAGGTTCCTCCAGGACACAATAAAGAGGTAAGCCATCGGTCCCTGTAGTTAGCGTTAGCATCGCTAGGTCACTTCCCCAATCCCTATATACTGTACCTCTGTGTTAGCTATGTACTTTTTTCTGTTCCTAACAAGTCTGTGTGTGGTTGTAGCTTTAATTTGTTTGTTTGAGTTTTAACAAAACTCTGATAATAAAATGTTTTACTGTAGTAGTAGTATTATTATACAGATACTTTGGCTCACTTTAACAGAGCTCCATCCTCTCCATAGGTATGACCTGGAGATTTTCTCAGTGGAGGGCAGTATTCGGCAGGCATTGAGTGAGGTACAGAGCTTAGGAGAGGAGGCCGGAGCTTAGAGCTGTGTGTATGGGCACGAGGAGGAGTGACCCCTACCCACACACACACTCACACCCATGTGTCTCACTGACCCTGGATGGCCGGACTACATGAGGGTCAACCTCCTGCTGGTGAGACATGATGCTTGCAGTGTTCCCTTTCTGAGGGGGTGTGTGATGCGCTTCTAATGCTCTCTCTCTTCCTCCCTCCCTCCCTCCCTCTCTCTGTCTTTCTCTCTCCTTCCTTCCCTCTCATAGGTGATGCATTTCCTGCTTTTACTTATGCAGAAAAATAAAAGTAAGTCATGTGATATCAAAATGTGTGTAATAGAACTATTATTAACGGGGAGCATCGATGGTACAGCCAGAGAGAAACAAAGACAGTCTGACATACAGGCCCGGCGCGGTTCATCAGTGCACCACATCTGCTTCTCCAACGGTCAGTTCCTCCAAAGGACCCACTCCTCCATAGGACCCACTCCTCCGTAGGTACCATTCCTCCGTAGGACCCACTCCTCCGTAGGTAACGCTCCGCCGTAGGACCCACTCCTCCATAGGACCCACTCCTCCATAGGACCCACTCCTCTGTAGGACCCACTCCTCCGTAGGACCCATTTCTCCGTAGGTACCACTCCTCCATAGGACCCACTCCTCTGTACGACCCACCCCTCCATAGGACCCACTCCTCTGTAGGACCCACTCCTCCGTAGGACCCACTCCTCCATTAGACCCACTCTTCCATAGGACCCACTCTTCCATAGGACCCACTCCTCCATAGGACCCACTCCTCCGTAGGTACCGCTCCTCCGTAGGACCCAATCCTCCATTAGACCCACTCCTCCATAGGACCCACTCCTCTGTAGGACCCACTCCTCTGTAGGACCCACTCCTCCATAGGACCCACTCCTCCGTAGGACCCACTCCTCCATTAGACCCACTCCTCCATAGGACCCACTCCTCCATAGGATCCACTCCTCCATCAGACCCACTCCTCCATCAGACCCACTCCTCCGTAGGACCCACTCCTCCATAGGACCCACTCCTCCATAGGACCCACTCCTCCGTAGGACCCACTCCTCCATAGGACCTACTCCTCTGTAGGATTCACTCCTCCGTAGGACCCACTCCTCCATTAGACCCACTCCTCCATAGGACCCACTCCTCCGTAGGATCCACTCCTCCGTAGGACCCACTCCTCCATCAGACCCACTCCTCCATAGGACCTACTCCTCCGTAGGATCCACTCCTCCATAAGACCCACTCCTCCATTGCCAAACATGTAGCACCCACCTGGGTGATGCCACAGCTGCTGAAAAGTACCTTTTTTGGCATATTTATTGGCAGTTAATTAGAACAAATATTTTAAACATTCCACTTAAAATGGCTGGCTAGCTAGCTACTAAACATACTGTGCAGATAATCTTCAAATTCATTGTTTTACACAATATCTTCACATCACACTTGGCTGACATTTTTTATGGCTGACATTTTATGGTGTCAGAAGACCTTTCATGTCCATTCTAGTATTCTAATTCCTAATTATATAGAAATAACTGTGCCATTAAGCAAATGCTTCTTATGAGAAAGTGTATTTGTTATATTTTAGTGAATTTTAACTATGTCTCTAGCACAGTTGAGTCAGGATGGGACAGCATTCATTTTACAGTAGGACTAAGATGCAGTTCCGGTGTTTGACCTCACGGGTGCGTTGTTCTCACATTTTCCATTTAGCCCTTTGATTACAATAAATTACCCTTTCTGTTTTGAAGTGTGATTGAATCCCGGCGAATCGATTCCCTTCTCCCCGCTAGGAGATTAGTCGATGTTCCGGCAGCAGGGATCGATACAGGCCGATCTAATCAAGCGGGTCGCTTACGAGGCCTCCCCAGGCCTCACACACTGGTACACCATCAATTACCTTCTCCACCCCGCTCTGTCTCACTCCCCAGTCCCCCAACTTCACTGGTCTGGGTGTTATGGTGTGATTAGATTATTATTAATAACAGCAATAAGATGAGCTATTAAAATTATAACAAAAGTAATAGTGTGTTAGAATGTGGGAATTGATAGGAGATTGTCTGGAATATGGTGCAAGTATATTTGGAGTGAGTGCTTTATATTGGTTAAGATGTGTGTCAATTACAAATGTAGTGTGTGCGTGTGTGAGTGTGTGTAGCAGGTGTCCAGTATGTAATTATTTCAGAGAAGCAGGTGTCCCCCTCTTTCACTTTCCCCCTCTTCCCCAAGCTCTACCCCATACCCTCTCACACTCCTCCATCCGCAATCAAAATATCCCTCCTTCACACCCCTCCCTTTCCTTCACACTCATCCCTTTCCTTCACAACCCTCCCTTTCCTTCACACCCCTCACTTTCCTTCACACCCCTCCCTTTCCTTCACACCCCTCCCTTTCCTTAACACCCCTCCCTTTCCTTCACACCCCTCCCTTTCCTTCACACCCCTCCCTTTCCTTCACACCCCTCCCTTTCCTTCACACCCCTCCCTTTCCTTAACACCCCTCCCTTTCCTTCACACCCCTCCCTTTCCTTCACACCCCTCCCTTTCCTTCACACCCCTCCCTTTCCTTCACAACCCTCCCTTTCCTTCACACCCCTCCCTTTCCTTCACAATCCTCCCTTTCCTTCACACCCCTCCCTTTCCTTCACACCCCTCCCTTTCCTTCACAACCCTCCTTTTCCTTCACAACCCATTAGCTGATTTGCTAATGAACCATCTCTTTAACGTCCCCAGATGTAAGCCTTCTTCAGATAGTGTGATCGTGTTCTATGGAGGAACGTCTAATCCATTTCCATGCTGGCTCTCTCAGTGTAAGAAGAGACGGAGGCAGCATGAGCCTGTGATTCAACTCCTTGTCCTGAGAGGGAAGCTGAACACACAGGATGAATGGATTCTCAGTTGTTAGAAATCATCTGGAGGAGAGAGAGAGGAGCGAAAGAGTACAGACAGAGAGAGAGAGAGAGAAAGAGAGGAGCAAGACCTTTGAGTCTATGCAAATTACAAACTGATCCCCATGTAAAGTCGACCAACCAGAACGCAGGAAATGTGGTGTTCATTATCAAAGTGTCATATTTAAAGGGGATGAAAGTGAGAGATAATAGAGAGAGAAAGAGGGAGAGAGAGAGAGAGAAAGAGGGAAAGAGAGAGAGAAAGAGGGAGAGAGCTCTTTGAATTGTCTCATGTGATGTGTGACTGAGTGAGGTGATTTAAGTTTGTGTCTAGCTTTGGTTTCTACACATAATGATATTCTCATATTCTCAGGCTTGCCACAGTTCTGAGTTCAGTTAATAAAACTAGACCCCTGCTTGTATTGGGGTACATGAGGGAGTTTCTGAAAAGCCTTTCAAACCAGACTTCACAGGGTTCACTTAAAGTAAATGCAGCATGACTTACAGATTCATAACTGGTTTTCTGAAACTGAAAAATCACAGAGATTGTATTTGTGGGGTTTATGTTATGTACTGAGAGCATTAACACAGCAAAAATATTTTCAGAAGTTGCTAATTGTAATGTCCTTCAGATGGTCGCTATTGAAGTAAGGACATTACGGCTCAGTGAACGGTAGGCCTAGATAGGGCTGAGAAGTCTTTGATTGTGCATGTAATTGAGAACGTCTTGAACGATTAGTCAGTTTGTGTGTAACCTGACCCATCACCAACAACAAGCAAGTCTATGGTCAAGGTAACAGGTCTGGCTGCTTGAACAACAGTCTGTCGCCCGATTTCAGATCTGAAAGGATTAGACTGGTGTTAGGAATATTGTAGCTGTCCAATCTTCCAGATTTGGGATTGGGGTTGAAGCTCCTTCTCCTCATCAGGTGATGGGTAAAAATAATATGCTCAGTGTGGATAAAGGAGAGTACATGAGGTGATGTATCTAGTTTTAACTGTTGAATCACAGGGTGTGTTCACATTTCCACTGTAATAAGCAAAGGGAATCACAGGACATGCAACACTTAAGACACAGTAATCCTCCATTGTCTCTGTAAAGACTGAACAAACACGAGAGCTTTGTGAAGTTATAAGAAATTATCGTCTGCTCCCAAGTGGCTCAGTGATCTAAAACACTGCATCTCAGTGCTAGAGGCGTCACTACAGACAACCTAGTTTGAATCCAGACTGTATCACATCCGGCCTTGATTGGGAGTCCCATAGGGCTGCGCACAATTGGCCCAGCTTCATCAGAGTTTGGCCGGTGTAGGCCGTCAAGTCAACTGACTTGCCTAGTTAAATATAGGATGAATAAAATAAAAACACCTTCCCACTTGGTTATGAATGCAGCATTAGACACACTGATCTATACAACTAATTGAATACAAATGTCACTGAACTTGTGTTCAAAGAATGTCTTGCCATTTCTCAGGAAACTAAAATGTAACTGAAAATATCGCAACACAAATATCGCAATTAATTAAGCATGATTAATAGTATACAGTATACTGTTAATAAAGCATGATTAATAGTATACAGTATACTGTTAATAAAGCATGATTAATAGTATACAGTATACTGTTAATTAAGCATGATTAATAGTATACAGTATACTGTTAATAAAGCATGATTAATAGTATACAGTATACTGTTAATAAAGCATGATTAATAGTATACAGTATACTGTTAATAAAGCATGATTAATAGTATACAGTATACTGTTAATAAAGCATGATTAATAGTATACAGTATACTGTTAATTAAGCATGATTAATAGTATACAGTATACTGTTAATTAAGCATGATTAATAGTATACAGTATACTGTTAATTAAGCATGATTAATAGTACACGGTATACTGTTAATTAAGCATGATTAATAGTATACGATATGTTTGCTCTAAATGAAGGTAAGCTATTCAGAAACCTTGTCAAATAAAGGGAAAATATTTATAAATGCTCCTGATAGGTTTCAGAAACATAAACATGTAAATTACTGTAAAGTGGCTTTAACAGTTAACAATACAAAGTATCTGATGACACAGATGTGGGTGTGGATGTTTGCAAGGCTTCATGCAGCCTTTAATATTTAAAGAGACTCACCTGAGTATTGCAGGCCATACAGCATGGCAGGGAAGACACCTGGATCAACAACTCAGGTGAGTCCTTCACTGGGTTACAGAAAAAGTATATTTCTGGGTAGACTCACATATGCTTAGATCTTATTGATAACGTAATATAGAGTTTTTGACCAAACAGTTAGGCTGGGTTTAAAAAAAGAAGAAGATTGTTCCTCGCATTTGGAGATTTGAGACATATCACGAGTCCTGTGATTAAATTACTCAAGTGAGTTGCAATACTCATAGCACAATGTCTATGCATTTCCAATAATTGTAGGTTTAGTTATTTGTGGATTTCATTTGACATGTTTCTTTGAATATATATACAAAATTATTTACTTGAAAATATGGATATTACACATTCGATTATTTTCTACATTTAATAATAAAATACTGCCAGCTTTTACCAGAGAAGGCTAGCTTATAGTACATTAGTATACTGTATGTAATGGTTATTTGAATTATACATTCTGATTTAGCTGCTGAGTGTCAATTAACTGCGTTGCTCTGTCTTTATCTAATGATTTTTTTGTTTTAAACAACTCTGGAGGAAAGTTTTCATACAGTCTACTGGATAAATACACGTCTCGATCGACCCAACAGCCTGTCAACATCACATCACCTCATTCTCCTCCACATGATATTGTTCTTCTTCAACGTTTTCCTTTCATCATGTTGTCCAGAGGGTGTTGAACAAGTACAACCTCAACCATCTCTCATAAAACACTCAACAATTGAAATTAACTCATCGGAATCATCAGCAGAGACAGAGGACAATCTGAGTCTACCATTACCAGGGTCTACTCTGCTACGCTTCATCACCTGGAACACCTGTGGTATCAAATCCCTCAGACAAGCCTCAGACAATGACCCTAAACTTCATGCTGTACTAGACCAGCTGGAGGATATAAACTCTTCTGTAGCGTTTCTACAGGAGACACGCATTGGACATAAGGATGTGAGTCTTTTAGAGGTTGTGCCGGGTTGGAAAACTTACTTCACTGTATTTGATTCAAAAAGCGAAGGAGTGGCCATACTGATAAAAGACAGCATAACAGACTTTGAGTACATCTGCCATGATGAAGATTTCGCTGGTGGCTACATTGTACGGTTATGTCGACTGTATGGTCAACCTTTCACACTTGCGAATATATATAATCACAAAGATGACCACACAATCCTGAAGAGACTGGGTCAGTATCTTGAAAACACTGCTATCGGAACCTTAGTGGTTGGAGGAGACTTCAACACTGTGCTAGACCCTAAAATTGACAGGAGCTCCATGTCATATAATCGTCAGCACAAAGCATTTAGAGGTTATCTTGAAGAATTCACTTCCTCTCTGAAGCTAGTGGACATGTGGAGAGACCAAAACCCTTCACTTTCTCTAAAAAGACTAAGACCTCAGAGACTGGAGAACCTCAGTACACCAATTCCAGGTTAGACATGTTCTTTATGCCAGCATTCAAACTGACATATAATATTACTCACAGCTGCAGAATCCATGATATCTTTAAGGTGGAGGGGAAAAAAACAATTTCCGATCACAATCCAGTTATTCTGGAGTTCTACCTTCCTGCCAAAGCAGACAGATCCACTCCCTCAACACCTGAATGTAGAAATACAGAGGTTCTGTACTAAAACTATCCATTTGCAACTAGGTCACAAATCCAGAACAGTGAGTGAAGGTCAAACCCAGAACCAGTCCTAAAGAGCATGCATTATCTGTGACAAACATGTTAAATCATAAACCATGAGATAAGAGGCATTACACTTCACATCCAGGTATATTGGATTTCTGGATTCACAACAGCCTATACATTACAACCTGTATACATGGAAATGTATTTTCAAATGTATAGGTTATTTAGATGTGTGTCTTAAAAACTACAGACAATACTGTATTCATGGTTGCATATACTTTATAGATGTATGAGGTATTATGTATGGAGGAGAAGTGCACCCAGGAGTATGAAATATCTGAGTCTTATCAGGTTTCTGCCGACATTAGTTAAAATATAAAATCAACTCAAATTTCTGTTGGGTTTCTCAGGTTACAATGGTCTTTGAAACTAAAAGGTAATCTGAAGGTTTTTTTTAACCTTTATTTAACTAGGCAAGTCAGTTAAGAACAAATTCATATTACCAATAATGGCCTACCTACAGGGTCAGCCCCTGGAGCAAATTAGGGTTAAGTGCCTTGCTCAAGGACACATCGACAGGTTTTCACCTTGTCGGCTCAGGGATTCGATCCAGCAATCTTTAGATTACTGTCCCAAAACTCTGACCACTAGGTTACCTGCCGCCCCATATGAGGTTGCATTATGAACATACCCCTGTGCTTTGTACATAATATATCTGTCTTTCACAAATAAATGTGTGTATTTGTATGTGTGTGTATTTGCATTGTGTGTGTATTTGTATGTGTGTGTATTTGCATGTGTGTGTATTTGCATGTGTGTGTATTTGCATGTGTGTGTATTTGCATTGTGTGTATATTTGCATGTGTGTGTATTTGTATGTGTGTGTATTTGTATGTGTGTATACTGTCTAAATGCATCTTCATTATAGGACTTGCTGTAGAAAAACAAAGAAACAAGAATGAAGACAAATAAACCAGGAAAAGTATTATTATTATTTTGTCATTTTGTATAAAAGGTCTCAGATTACAGTCCTCTCTTCATAGAAGATTCTACATACTTCACAAAAATGTGAAAACAAAAAAAAACACACAAAACTACAAATCTTTTTTGCAATGAACTGATTGTAATAAACTCTAAATCTGGGAGCACCAGCTTTATACAACAAGGTTCTAGACATCAGAGTTCACACCCCTGGAATAATCATTGCATTCCTGAATGCGTAGACCATAAAAAAATATTTAACTATCATTAAGGAATATTTAGAACCAAATGTGAGTGTAAAGTAATAAAGTAATTATCAACAATAATTTCAGTTAATTCTCCTATATACAACATGTATATTTGTTTGTGATATTGGTAACACACTTCTACTGTAAGTTCACTTTAGTGTTCCCTGATATTACTTTTGTGATTGGAAAATGAAATTGCATTGAAGTAAAACATTTACAAATGTCATATATCTAATCAATAGATAATAAACATATTACACAAATAAAATATTAATTTAAATTGCGTTGAAAATAACATTAATAAATTTATGCTATTTGTTTAATGAACAGATGATAAAAAAATATATGTTTTATAAAAAATGTCAGATGTAAAACTTTGGAGATTTTTCAGAATGTTTCAAATAATCAGATTGAATGCCAACATACGTCTGGACCTCTACAAAACATAAATATTTAACTGAAACACCTAAAGCATAGTCTTTACTGTGCTAAAACAAAAACATTGATAAAAAAAAACACCAGCCTCATTGGTGGAGGGCCTCACCTGGTTAAGGCTCAGCAGACAGTCTAAATAACTGCACACCTGGTTGGTCAGGAGCATCCGCCAATCAGTCGATAGGTCCCGAGATTCCTTTTGATAGCTTTTTAAGACTGAAGAAGGGGGACAGGGGTACAGGGGGAATGAGTGGGGTGAGAGAGTCCCCATAGATAGAAGCTTCCCTCCCTCACCCCCTCCCAATTCAATCTCAATCTGAGATGCAAACCCCAAACCACAGGTCCAGGTAATCCCAGATATGGTCAGATTACTCCCACAGAGTAGCAGTGTCAGGTGTTACAGCCCAGTTGGACCAGTCTAACCAGTATGATCCCATTAGAGGGCGTACCAGACCAGTCAATGAATTAGCAGTCCTAGGGTTCAACTCACATAGCATGTCCTGGTTTAGGCAGTGTCGTCAGTGGTGAACCTTTTTAATACAGTTTGGTAAACTTTCAGTGCTCCTATGTTTTTTTAAGATTGGCCTAATTTGGAAAAAATTACAAAAATTGTGAAAATAACAATGAAAAGAGACAGAGAGTGAGTGTGTGTGTTGTCAATGTAAGGATCGATGCTGGCAGACGAGAAGCAGGTACAGGAAGTGAAACATTTAATAAATACTAGAAATTCAACAGAACAGGAACAGCGTCTGGACAGGAACACAACACAGGGATGAAACAGAGAACACAGACAGATATAGTGAAGGCAATCAAAACGTGAAGGAGTCCAGGTGAGTCCAATGAGCACTGCTGCGCATGACGAGGGGAACAGGTGTGTGTAATGATGGTGGCAGGAGTGTTGAGTGATGGACAGCCTAGCGCCCTCGAGCGCCAGGGAGGGAGAGCGGGAGCAGGCGTGACAGTCAATTACAAATGCAATGTGTGTGTGTTTGTTTGGAGCACGTGTCTTGTTTTGTTCAGTAATCAGGGTCAGATTGTTTACCCCATCTTCCATCACAATCCATCATTCTATGTATTTTCTCCTCCAATAGCATCCTCTTCCTCCCCTTGCTCCATTCACCCTCACTCATTCTAGTATTTCATGTCCAACTTTCTCCATCAAAGTTTCACCGTCTAATAAACAGGAACTAAATGGTGCCAATCTTCCCCATTTCTCTGGGATGGAGGCCTGCAGATTTCCCATAATGCACATTGCTGAATTATTTACACAACAAATGGCATGGAATACACACAGCTTGACTTCAGACCACTGGGGATGTGAAAAAGGTGTGAAAGACTTTGATTTGGTAGAGAGCAATTGGCTTAACGTCCCCAGATGTAAGCCTTCTTCAGATAGTGTGATCGTGTTCTATGGAGGAACGTCTAATCCATTTCCATGCTGGCTCTCTCAGTGTAAGAAGAGACGGAGGCAGCATGAGACTGTGATTCAGCTCCTTGTCCTGAGAGGGAAGCTGAACACACAGGATGAATGGATTCTCAGTTGTTAGAAATCGTCTGGAGGAGAGAGAGAGGGAGAAAGAGAAAGAGAGGAGCGAGAGCTTTGAGTCTATGAAAATCACAAACCGATCTGCATGTAAAGTCGACCAACCAGAATGCAGGAAATGGGATGTTCAGTATCAAAAGTGTCAGTCACATTTAAAGGGGATGAAATTAGAGAGAGTGAGAGAAGAAAAGATATTTAGAGAGAAAGAATTGGTGAGAGTTCTTTGAACCGTCTCATGTGAGGTGTGACTGAGTGAGGTGATTTACATTTGTGTCTAGCTTTAATTCTACACATAAAGGAATTCTCATATTCTCAGGTTTGCCACAGTTCTGAGTTCAGTTAATAAAACCTGGACCCCCTGCTTATATTGGGGTACATGAGAGAGTTTCTGATTTATTTCTGCATAAATTGGTCATAACATTTTATCTGATCAAAACAATAGACAAACACAGTCTGCTTAAACTAATAACACACAAACAATTCTGTTTTTCATGTCTTTACTGAACACAACGTGTAAACATTGTCACGTTCGGGTGTGTAGAGAGACCAAGGCGCAGCGTAGCGATAGTTCGACATCGTTTATTATATAAATAAACTAGACTTGACATCGAACCATACAAAATAACAAATACAATATAATAACGAAACACACGTAGCACGAACACGGGACAACATACAACAACAACGAACCACGCCAAGGGAGTGGAACACATACATATAAGTAGGATCCCTAATTAGAGGTAATGCATAGCAGCTGCCTCCAATTAGGGATCCCACACACAACACCACACAGAAGTAGAAATCATAGATCTGCCAGACTCTGACCATAGAAATATAGAGAAGCAAAGCTTCTCTATGGCCAGAGCCTGACAAACATTCACAGTGCAGGGTGGAAAAAGTATGTGAACCCTACGATTTAATAACAGGTTGACCCTCCTTTGGCAGCAATAACCTCAACCAAACGTTTTCTGTAGTTGCGGATCAGACCACAACGGTCAGGAGGAATTTTGGACCATTCCTCTTTACAAAACTATTTTAGTTCAGCAATATTCTTGGGATGTCTGGTGTGATCTGCTCTCTTGAGGTCATGCCACAGCATCTTAATTGGGTTGAGGTCAGGACTCTGACTGGGCCACTCCAGAAGGCGTATTCTTTGCTGTTGAAGCCATTCTGTTGTTGATTTACTTCAATGTTTTGGGTCGTTGTCCTGTTGCATCACCCAACTTCTGTTGAGCTTCAATTGGAGGACAGATAGCCTTACATTCTCCTGCAAAATGTCTTGATAAACTTGGGAATTCATTTTTCCGTTGATGATAGCAAGCTGTCCAGGCCCTGAGGCGGTAAAGCAGCCCCAAACCATGATGCTCACTCCACCATACTTTACAGTTGGGATGAGGTTTTGATGTTGGTGTGCTATGCCTTTTTTCTCTACACATAGTGCTGTGTGTTCCTTCCAAACAACTCAAGTTTAGTTTAATCTGTCCACAGAATATTTTGCCAGTAGTGCTATGGAACATCCAGGTGCTGTTTTGCAAATATCAGACGTGCAGCAATGTTTTTTTGGACAGCAGTTGCTTCTTCCGGGGTGTCCTCCCATGAACACCATTCTTGTTTAGTATTTTACGAATCGTAGACTTGTCAACAGAGATGTTAGCATGTTCCAGAGATTTCTGTAAGTCTTTATCTGACACTCTAAGATGACACTCCTCTTAACCTCCTTAAGAATTCTGCCATCTGCTCCTGCAGTCATATTTGCAGGGCGGCCACTGCTAGGGGGAGTAGCAACAGTGCTGAACTTTCTCCATTTATAGATAATTTGTCTTACTGTGGACCGACGGATATCAAGGCTTTTAGAGATATTTTTGTAACCCTTTCCAACTTTATGCAAGTCAACAATTCTTAATCTTCGGTCTTCTGAGATCTAACCAACATCTCCAATCTCGTCTCATTGATTGGATCAGGTTAGCTGACTCCTGACTCCAATTAGCTTTTGGAGAAGTCATTAGTCAAGGGGTTCACATACTTTTACCAACCTACACTGTGAATGTTTAAATTATGTATTCAATACAGACAATAAAAATACAATTATTTGTGTGTTATTAGTTTAAGAAGACTGTGCTTGTCTATTGCTGTGAATTAGATGAAGATCAGATCAAAGTTTATGACCAATTTATGCAGAAATCCAGCTAACTCCAACGGGTTCACATACTTTTTCTTGACACTGTAGATGCACCAAGTCTGGAACCAACAGGACCCTGAACAGCTTCTACCCCCAAGCCATGAGACTGCTAAATAGTTTGTTAAATAGGTAAACAGTATATCCTGCACTACTGTCACTAAACCTGTAGGAAAATAATGTCATTTGTCTCTGAGTGTTTACACGCAACTCTCACAAGACATTCCTTACCTCTGAAAGCAAGATAAAAATAAGAAAATCTGAATAATCCCCACCCCTCAAGACAAAGAATGGGGCATTTATACATTAAATAGTACATATCGGAAAGTCAAATAGAAAGAAATGTTGAATCCTCCTGATTGTATTTCTTAATTGTTGATTCAAGGAAGAGTAGCTTCTGCCTTAGCAACAGTTGGTGGGGATCCTAATACAATACTAAATGCTAAATACTTAAAAGGTTACCATAATGGGACATTAATAAATAATAACTATTTGATGACATTGGCAGTTATTAAAATGTCAATTTGCTTGTTCAAAACTAAAGGTAGTGATTCAAAACATGTATTGGAAATGTAAACTCAATGGAAACCTGTTCTACAGGTCATATCACTGACCTCTATCTAACGATACTGTAGGTGTTGGTATGACGCAGAGGTGCGTGTGGATGTTTGTTTAGATGCACGCAACCTTGAATATTTAAAAAGACTCACCTGAGTATCAGTAGCCAGTGGTGGAAAAAGTAGCCAATTGTGATACTCAAGTAAAAGTATAGATACCTTAATAGAAAGTTACTCAAGTAAAAGTTAAAGTCAGCCAGTAAAATACTACTTTAGTAAAATTCTAGAAGTATTTGATTCTAAATATACTTGTATCAAAAGTATCAAAAAGTAAATGTAATTCATAAAATATACTTAAGTATCAAAAGTAAAAGTATAAATCATTTCAAATTCCTTATATTAAGCAAAGAAGAAGGCACCATTTTCTTGTTTTTAAAATGTACAGATAGCCAGTGGAACACTCCAACACTCAGACATAATTTACAAATGATGCATGTGTGTTTAGTGAGTCCACCAGATCAGAGGTCCTAGGATGACAACGTGTTCTCTTGATACGTGCGTGAATTGAACCTACTTTTGGGTGTCAGGGATAATGTATGGAATAAAAAGTAAATAGTAAAGTAAAGTACAGATACTCCCAACGATGTAAGTAGTACTTTAAAGTATTTTATTTAAGTACATTACGCCACTGATTATTCATAGAAAATATTTATTAAATGCTCCTAACTGCATTTCTTCTATATAGGTTTCAGAAACATAAACAAACAAATTACTATAATGTGTCTTTAACTTTTATAAAAATTGCAATAAAAATGATTTGCTGATGCAGCTGTGGGTGTGGCTGTTTTTATAGAAGCATTCAACCTTTAATATTTAAAGTGACCTGAGTATCACCGGTCATATAGCACAACAGGGATGACACATCAACATGTCCACTGTAATTAGTAAAGGGAATCACAAAATGACATAACACTTAAGACACAGTAATCATCTATTGTACCTGTAAAGACTGAATAAACACATGCAAACTTTTTGAAGTTATAGAAATGACCTCAAGAAAGTTAATTGAATCATAATGAAGATCATAATCCAGTTAACTAGTACATCCTGCACTACCGTCACTGAACTTGTAATGTAATTTGTCCTCAAGTGTTCATACGCAATTCTCAGAAGACATTCCTTAACTCCGAAAGCAAGACAAAAATACAAAAAAAAAAATCACACGCTCCCAACCCCTCAAAACAAAGGATGCAGCAATTACAGTGCATTCGGAAAGTATTCAGACTTTTTTCAATTTTTTTACATTACATCCTTTGATTAAAAAAACAAATTCCCTCATCGAAATACACACAATACCCTATAATGACAAAGCAAAAATTGTTTTTTAGAAATTGTTGCAAATGTATTAAAAATAAAAAACTGAAATATCACATGTATATAAGTATTCAGACCCTTTACACAGTACTTTGTTGAAACACCTTTGGCAGCGATTACAGAATTGAGTCATCTTGGGTATGACGCTATAAGCTTGGCACACCTGTATTTGGGGAGTTTCTCCCATTCTTCTCTGCAGATCCTCTCAAGCTCTGTCAGGTTGGATAGGGAGCGTCGCTGCACAGCTATTTTCAGGTCTCTCAAGAGATGTTACATCAGGTTCATTCAGAGACTTGTCCCGAAGCCACTCCTGTGTTGTCTTGGCTATGTGCTTAGGGTCGATGTCCTATTGGAAGGTGAACCTTTGCCCCAGTCTGAGGTCTACTCTATGGAGCAGGTTTTCATCAAGGATCTCTCTGTTCTTTGCTCCGTTCATCTTTCCCTCGATCCTGACTAGTCTCCCAGTCCTGACTAGATATTGCCACTACCATGCTTCATCATAGGGATGGTGCTGTCATGACTCTCTCCTGGCTGAGGAGTTAAGGCCTCAGATCAGCTTGGTAAATGGCTGACAGATAGCCAGACCCCCTTCTCTGGCTATCTTAACCGAGCGGGGAGCTGGCTGTTTTTTTTTTTTTTTTTTACACCTCCACACGCCTGGTCGTAAATTTAAGCATGAGAGAACTCTCTCTCTGGCTATCTAGTATTGAGATTGGAATGTCTTTGTCTAGAGAGAGACTTTTTCGCCAAAACTATAATGTCCAAAAAGTAAACACTGGAACAATATTCCTAACATCAGAATGTATGGAATGGGGATCTTAAGACTAATCATATCATATTATTTTGTGATGTCATTCACAATGTTATAATGAAAATACTGTAATTTGGAAAGTGTACACATTGTATATGTCAAGTCTTCATCTAACACATTGTGTATACGAAAACCTGATGAAAGTATTTTTTTTTTAGATAGAAATGTGATTTTAGTTTTCTAAGGAGATAATTGTTTTTCATATAAACTGTGCACAGTCAGTAGCCACGGCCCAAGTGGGCTCAGAAAGAGTGTCGGTGTGATGGAGCACCCCCTTTTTACCCAAGGATTAAATGTCTTGGTAACTAAATTTATATTAAACCAGCAGACGTGGTGTTGTGGCTACATGGCTGAAAATAGTAAGAACTTTGAGCCTCAACCAGAGGTGAAGAAGATAAATTCACTAGATCAGAACATTGACAACTTGCAGCTATGCATGTGGTCTAGAACTTTGACTAAAGACACAAGGTGGGAAAGAGAAGATCCCATCTCAGACAACCATTGGTGCATCTGAAGTATCTGTTCTATTTGAAACTCCACTCCAAGCCAGGACAACTAAGAAGAAGGACAATGTGACCTCTGGTGGACAAGGCGAGCCTTCCACCGAAACAGGACACTACACCAAAACCCTTTTTGAGGAGGTGGTTCAACACCTCCTCAATAGACATCTAAACGTAAATATATACATTGCATTTCTTCCCCAAACGGGCGTTGATTAGGGTGCTAAGTATTCTGATTACTGTGAGCGTACCAAATGTATGTACAATACGTTTGACTCTCTTTGTCCCTCTCTCCCTTCTTCTATTGATCCCTCCCTTTTTCATAACCAAGCAGTCATTCTGTTAGTTCACTTCATTTTTCCGTTGATGATAGCAAGCTGTCCAGGCCCCTAGGCAGTAAAGCAGCCCCAAACCATGATGCTCCCTCCATCATACTTTACAGTTGGGATGAGGTTTTGATGTTAATGTGCTATGCCTTTTTTTCTCTACACATAGTGCTGTGTGTTCCTTCCAAACAACTCAAGTTTAGTTTAATCTGTCCACAGAATATTTTGCCAGTAGCGCTATGGAAAATCCAGGTGCTGTTTTGCAAATTTCAGACGTGCAGCAATGTTTTTCTGGACAGCAGTTGCTTCTTCCGTGGTGTCCTCCCATGAACACCATTCTTGTTTAGTATTTTACGAATCGTAGACTTGTCAACAGAGATGTTAGCATGTTCCAGAGATTTCTGTAAGTCTTTATCTGACACTCTAAGATGACACTCCTCTTAACCTCCTTAAGAATTCTGCCATCTGCTCTTGCAGTCATATTTGCAGGGCGGCCACTGCTAGGGGGAGTAGCAACAGTGCTGAACTTTCTCCATTTATAGATAATTTGTCTTACTGTGGACCGACGGACATCAAGGCTTTTAGAGATATTTTTGTAACCCTTTCCAACTTTATGCAAGTCAACAATTCTTAATCTTCGGTCTTCTGAGATCTAACCAACATCTCCAATCTCGTCTCATTGATTGGACTCCAGGTTAGCTGACTCCTGACTCCAATTAGCTTTTGGAGAAGTCATTAGTCAAGGGGTTCACATACTTTTACCAACCTACACTGTGAATGTTTAAATTATGTATTCAATACAGACAATAAAAATACAATTATTTGTGTGTTATTAGTTTAAGAAGACTGTGCTTGTCTATTGCTGTGAATTAGATGAAGATCAGATCAAAGTTGATGACCAATTTATGCAGAAATCCAGCTAACTCCAACGGGTTCACATACTTTTTCTTGACACTGTAGATGCACCAAGTCTGGAACCAACAGGACCCTGAACAGCTTCTACCCCCAAGCCATGAGACAGCTAAATAGGTTGTTAAACAGTATATCCTGCACTACTGTCACTAAACCTGTAGGAAAATAATGTCATTTGTCTCTGAGTGTTTACACGCAACTCTCACAAGACATTCCTTACCTCTGAAAGCAAGATAAAAATAAGAAAATCTGAATAATCCCCACCCCTCAAGACAAAGAATGGGGCATTTATACATTAAATAGTACATATCGGAAAGTCAAATAGAAAGAAATGTTGAATCCTCCTGATTGTATTTCTTAATTGTTGATTCAAGGAAGAGTAGCTTCTGCCTTAGCAACAGTTGGTGGGGATCCTAATACAATACTAAATGCTAAATACTTAAAAGGTTACCATAATGGGACATTAATAAATAATAACTATTTGATGACATTGGCAGTTATTAAAATGTCAATTTGCTTGTTCAAAACTAAAGGTAGTGATTCAAAACATGTATTGGAAATGTAAACTCAATGGAAACCTGTTCTACAGGTCATATCACTGACCTCTATCTAACGATACTGTAGGTGTTGGTATGACGCAGAGGTGCGTGTGGATGTTTGTTTAGATGCACGCAACCTTGAATATTTAAAAAGACTCACCTGAGTATCAGTAGCCAGTGGTGGAAAAAGTACCCAATTGTGATACTCAAGTAAAAGTATAGATACCTTAATAGAAAGTTACTCAAGTAAAAGTTAAAGTCAGCCAGTAAAATACTACTTTAGTAAAATTCTAGAAGTATTTGATTCTAAATATACTTGTATCAAAAGTATCAAAAAGTAAATGTAATTCATAAAATATACTTAAGTATCAAAAGTAAAAGTATAAATCATTTCAAATTCCTTATATTAAGCAAAGCAGAAGGCACCATTTTCTTGTTTTTAAAATGTACAGATAGCCAGTGGAACACTCCAACACTCAGACATAATTTACAAATGATGCATGTGTGTTTAGTGAGTCCACCAGATCAGAGGTCCTAGGATGACAACGTGTTCTCTTGATACGTGTGTGAATTGAACCTACTTTTGGGTGTCAGGGATAATGTATGGAATAAAAAGTAAATAGTAAAGTAAAGTACAGATACTCCCAACGATGTAAGTAGTACTTTAAAGTATTTTATTTAAGTACATTACGCCACTGATTATTCATAGAAAATATTTATTAAATGCTCCTAACTGCATTTCTTCTATATAGGTTTCAGAAACATAAACAAACAAATTACTATAATGTGTCTTTAACTTTTATAAAAATTGCAGTAAAAATGATTTGCTGATGCAGCTGTGGGTGTGGCTGTTTTTATAGAAGCATTCAACCTTTAATATTTAAAGTGACCTGAGTATCACCGGTCATATAGCACAACAGGGATGACACATCAACATGTCCACTGTAATTAGTAAAGGGAATCACAAAATGACATAACACTTAAGACACAGTAATCATCTATTGTACCTGTAAAGACTGAATAAACACATGCAAACTTTTTGAAGTTATAGAAATGACCTCAAGAAAGTTAATTGAATCATAATGAAGATCATAATCCAGTTAACTAGTACATCCTGCACTACCGTCACTGAACTTGTAATGTAATTTGTCCTCAAGTGTTCATACGCAATTCTCAGAAGACATTCCTTAACTCCGAAAGCAAGACAAAAATACAAAAAAAAAATCACACGCTCCCAACCCCTCAAAACAAAGGATGCAGCAATTACAGTGCATTCGGAAAGTATTCAGACTTTTTTCATTTTTTTTACATTACATCCTTTGATTAAAAAAACAAATTCCCTCATCGAAATACACACAATACCCTATAATGACAAAGCAAAAATTGTTTTTTAGAAATTGTTGCAAATGTATTAAAAATAAAAAACTGAAATATCACATGTATATAAGTATTCAGACCCTTTACACAGTACTTTGTTGAAACACCTTTGGCAGCGATTACAGAATTGAGTCATCTTGGGTATGACGCTATAAGCTTGGCACACCTGTATTTGGGGAGTTTCTCCCATTCTTCTCTGCAGATCCTCTCAAGCTCTGTCAGGTTGGATAGGGAGCGTCGCTGCACAGCTATTTTCAGGTCTCTCAAGAGATGTTACATCAGGTTCATTCAGAGACTTGTCCCGAAGCCACTCCTGTGTTGTCTTGGCTATGTGCTTAGGGTCGATGTCCTATTGGAAGGTGAACCTTTGCCCCAGTCTGAGGTCTACTCTATGGAGCAGGTTTTCATCAAGGATCTCTCTGTTCTTTGCTCCGTTCATCTTTCCCTCGATCCTGACTAGTCTCCCAGTCCTGACTAGATATTGCCACTACCATGCTTTATCATAGGGATGGTGCTGTCATGACTCTCTCCTGGCTGAGGAGTTAAGGCCTCAGATCAGCTTGGTAAATGGCTGACAGATAGCCAGACCCCCTTCTCTGGCTATCTTAACAGAGAGCGGGGAGCTGGCTGTTTTTTTTTTTTTTTTTACACCTCCACACACCTGGTTGTAAATTTAAGCATGAGAGAACTCTCTCTCTGGCTATCTAGTATTGAGATTGGAATGTCTTTGTCTAGAGAGAGACTTTTTCGCCAAAACTATAATGTCCAAAAAGTAAACACTGGAACAATATTCCTAACATCAGAATGTATGGAATGGGGATCTTAAGACTAATCATATCATATTATTTTGTGATGTCATTCACAATGTTATAATGAAAATACTGTAATTTGGAAAGTGTACACATTGTATATGTCAAGTCTTCATCTAACACATTGTGTATACGAAAATCTGATGAAAGTATTTTTTTTTTAGATAGAAATGTGATTTTAGTTTTCTAAGGAGATAATTGTTTTTCATATAAACTGTGCACAGTCAGTAGCCACGGCCCAAGTGGGCTCAGAAAGAGTGTCGGTGTGATGGAACACCCCCTTTTTACCCAAGGATTAAATGTCTTGGTAACTAAATTTATATTAGACCAGCAGACGTGGTGTTGTGGCTACATGGCTTAAAATAGTAAGAACTTTGAGCCTCAACCAGAGGTGAAGAAGATAAATTCACTTGACCAGAACATTGACAACTTGCAGCTATGCATGTGGTCTAGAACTTTGACTAAAGACACAAGGTGGGAAAGAGAAGATCCCATCTCAGACAACCATTGGTGCATCTGAAGTATCTGTTCTATTTGAAACTCCACTCCAAGCCAGGACAACTAAGAAGAAGGACAATGTGACCTCTGGTGGACAAGGCGAGCCTTCCACCGAAACAGGACACTACACCAAAACCCTTTTTGAGGAGGTGGTTCAACACCTCCTCAATAGACATCTAAACGTAAATATATACATTGCATTTCTTCCCCAAACGGGCGTTGATTAGGGTGCTAAGTATTCTGATTACTGTGAGCGTACCAAATGTATGTACAATACGTTTGACTCTCTTTGTCCCTCTCTCCCTTCTTCTATTGATCCCTCCCTTTTTCATAACCAAGCAGTCATTCTGTTAGTTCACTTCATTTTTCCGTTGATGATAGCAAGCTGTCCAGGCCCCTAGGCAGTAAAGCAGCCCCAAACCATGATGCTCCCTCCATCATACTTTACAGTTGGGATGAGGTTTTGATGTTAATGTGCTATGCCTTTTTTTCTCTACACATAGTGCTGTGTGTTCCTTCCAAACAACTCAAGTTTAGTTTAATCTGTCCACAGAATATTTTGCCAGTAGCGCTATGGAAAATCCAGGTGCTGTTTTGCAAATTTCAGACGTGCAGCAATGTTTTTCTGGACAGCAGTTGCTTCTTCCGTGGTGTCCTCCCATGAACACCATTCTTGTTTAGTATTTTACGAATCGTAGACTTGTCAACAGAGATGTTAGCATG
This sequence comes from Thymallus thymallus, assembly GCA_023634145.1. Classification (NCBI taxonomy): domain Eukaryota; kingdom Metazoa; phylum Chordata; class Actinopteri; order Salmoniformes; family Salmonidae; genus Thymallus; species Thymallus thymallus. Next base: position 12,013,015 of record CM042416.1, read on the forward strand.
TTCCAGAGATTTCTGTAAGTCTTTATCTGACACTCTAAGATGACACTCCTCTTAACCTCCTTAAGAATTCTGCCATCTGCTCTTGCAGTCATATTTGCAGGGCGGCCACTGCTAGGGGGAGTAGCAACAGTGCTGAACTTTCTCCATTTATAGATAATTTGTCTTACTGTGGACCGACGGACATCAAGGCTTTTAGAGATATTTTTGTAACCCTTTCCAACTTTATGCAAGTCAACAATTCTTAATCTTCGGTCTTCTGAGATCTAACCAACATCTCCAATCTCGTCTCATTGATTGGACTCCAGGTTAGCTGACTCCTGACTCCAATTAGCTTTTGGAGAAGTCATTAGTCAAGGGGTTTACATACTTTTACCAACCTACACTGTGAATGTTTAAATTATGTATTCAATACAGACAATAAAAATACAATTATTTGTGTGTTATTAGTTTAAGAAGACTGTGCTTGTCTATTGCTGTGAATTAGATGAAGATCAGATCAAAGTTGATGACCAATTTATGCAGAAATCCAGCTAACTCCAACGGGTTCACATACTTTTTCTTGACACTGTAGATGCACCAAGTCTGGAACCAACAGGACCCTGAACAGCTTCTACCCCCAAGCCATGAGACAGCTAAATAGGTTGTTAAACAGTATATCCTGCACTACTGTCACTAAACCTGTAGGAAAATAATGTCATTTGTCTCTGAGTGTTTACACGCAACTCTCACAAGACATTCCTTACCTCTGAAAGCAAGATAAAAATAAGAACATCTGAATAATCCCCACCCCTCAAGACAAAGAATGGGGCATTTATACATTAAATAGTACATATCGGAAAGTCAAATAGAAAGAAATGTTGAATCCTCCTGATTGTATTTCTTAATTGTTGATTCAAGGAAGAGTAGCTTCTGCCTTAGCAACAGTTGGTGGGGATCCTAATACAATACTAAATGCTAAATACTTAAAGGTTACCATAATGGGACATTAATAAATAATAACTATTTGATGACATTGGCAGTTATTAAAATGTCAATTTGCTTGTTCAAAACTAAAGGTAGTGATTCAAAACCTGTATTGGAAATGTAAACTCAATGGAAACCTGTTCTACAGGTCATATCACTGACTTCTATCTAACGATACTGTAGGTGTAGGTATGACGCAGAGGTGCGTGTGGATGTTTGTTTAGATGCACGCAACCTTAAATATTTAAAAAGACTCACCTGAGTATCAGTAGCCAGTGGTGGAAAAAGTACCCAATTGTGATACTCAAGTAAAAGTATAGATACCTTAATAGAAAGTTACTCAAGTAAAAGTTAAAGTCAGCCAGTAAAATACTACTTTAGTAAAATTCTAGAAGTATTTGATTCTAAATATACTTGTATCAAAAGTATCATAAAGTAAATGTAATTCCTAAAATATACTTAAGTATCAAAAGTAAAAGTATAAATCATTTCAAATTCCTTATATTAAGCAACGCAGAAGGCACCATTTTCTTGTTTTTAAAATGCACAGATAGCCAGTGGTACACTCCAACACTCAGACATAATTTACAAATGATGCATGTGTGTTTAGTGAGTCCACCAGATCAGAGGTAGTAGGATGACCACGTGTTCTCTTGATACGTGCGTGAATTGAACCTACTTTTGGGTGTCAGGGATAATGTATGGAATAAAAAGTAAATAGTAAAGTAAAGTACAGATACTCCCAACGATGTAAGTAGTACTTTAAAGTATTTTATTTAAGTACATTACCCCACTGATTATTCATAGAAAATATTTATTAAATGCTCCTAACTGCATTTCTTCTATATAGGTTTCAGAAACATAAACAAACAAATAACTATAATGTGTCTTTAACTTTTATAAAAATTGCAATAAAAATGATTTGATGATGCAGCTGTGGGTGTGGCTGTTTTTATAGATGCATTCAACCTTTAATATTTAAAGTGACCTGAGTATCACCGGTCATACAGCACAACAGGGATGACACATCAACATTTCCACTGTAATTAGTAAAGGGAATCACAAAATGACATAACACTTAAGACACAGTAATCATCTATTGTACCTGTAAAGACTGAATAAACACATGCAAACTTTTTGAAGTTATAGAAATGACCTCAAGAAAGTTAATTGAATCATAATGAAGATCATAATCCAGTTAACTAGTACATCCTGCACTACCGTCACTGAACTTGTAATGTAATTTGTCCTCAAGTGTTCATACGCAATTCTCAGAAGACATTCCTTAACTCCGAAAGCAAGACAAAAATACAAAAAAAAAATCACACGCTCCCAACCCCTCAAAACAAAGGATGCAGCAATTACAGTGCATTCGGAAAGTATTCAGACTTTTTTCATTTTTTTTACATTACATCCTTTGATTAAAAAAACAAATTCCCTCATCGAAATACACACAATACCCTATAATGACAAAGCAAAAATTGTTTTTTAGAAATTGTTGCAAATGTATTAAAAATAAAAAACTGAAATATCACATGTATATAAGTATTCAGACCCTTTACACAGTACTTTGTTGAAACACCTTTGGCAGCGATTACAGAATTGAGTCATCTTGGGTATGACGCTATAAGCTTGGCACACCTGTATTTGGGGAGTTTCTCCCATTCTTCTCTGCAGATCCTCTCAAGCTCTGTCAGGTTGGATAGGGAGCGTCGCTGCACAGCTATTTTCAGGTCTCTCAAGAGATGTTACATCAGGTTCATTCAGAGACTTGTCCCGAAGCCACTCCTGTGTTGTCTTGGCTATGTGCTTAGGGTCGATGTCCTATTGGAAGGTGAACCTTTGCCCCAGTCTGAGGTCTACTCTATGGAGCAGGTTTTCATCAAGGATCTCTCTGTTCTTTGCTCCGTTCATCTTTCCCTCGATCCTGACTAGTCTCCCAGTCCTGACTAGATATTGCCACTACCATGCTTTATCATAGGGATGGTGCTGTCATGACTCTCTCCTGGCTGAGGAGTTAAGGCCTCAGATCAGCTTGGTAAATGGCTGACAGATAGCCAGACCCCCTTCTCTGGCTATCTTAACAGAGAGCGGGGAGCTGGCTGTTTTTTTTTTTTTTTTTACACCTCCACACACCTGGTTGTAAATTTAAGCATGAGAGAACTCTCTCTCTGGCTATCTAGTATTGAGATTGGAATGTCTTTGTCTAGAGAGAGACTTTTTCGCCAAAACTATAATGTCCAAAAAGTAAACACTGGAACAATATTCCTAACATCAGAATGTATGGAATGGGGATCTTAAGACTAATCATATCATATTATTTTGTGATGTCATTCACAATGTTATAATGAAAATACTGTAATTTGGAAAGTGTACACATTGTATATGTCAAGTCTTCATCTAACACATTGTGTATACGAAAACCTGATGAAAGTATTTTTTTTTTAGATAGAAATGTGATTTTAGTTTTCTAAGGAGATAATTGTTTTTCATATAAACTGTGCACAGTCAGTAGCCACGGCCCAAGTGGGCTCAGAAAGAGTGTCGGTGTGATGGAACACCCCCTTTTTACCCAAGGATTAAATGTCTTGGTAACTAAATTTATATTAGACCAGCAGACGTGGTGTTGTGGCTACATGGCTTAAAATAGTAAGAACTTTGAGCCTCAACCAGAGGTGAAGAAGATAAATTCACTTGACCAGAACATTGACAACTTGCAGCTATGCATGTGGTCTAGAACTTTGACTAAAGACACAAGGTGGGAAAGAGAAGATCCCATCTCAGACAACCATTGGTGCATCTGAAGTATCTGTTCTATTTGAAACTCCACTCCAAGCCAGGACAACTAAGAAGAAGGACAATGTGACCTCTGGTGGACAAGGCGAGCCTTCCACCGAAACAGGACACTACACCAAAACCCTTTTTGAGGAGGTGGTTCAACACCTCCTCAATAGACATCTAAACGTAAATATATACATTGCATTTCTTCCCCAAACGGGCGTTGATTAGGGTGCTAAGTATTCTGATTACTGTGAGCGTACCAAATGTATGTACAATACGTTTGACTCTCTTTGTCCCTCTCTCCCTTCTTCTATTGATCCCTCCCTTTTTCATAACCAAGCAGTCATTCTGTTAGTTCACTTCATTTTTCCGTTGATGATAGCAAGCTGTCCAGGCCCCTAGGCAGTAAAGCAGCCCCAAACCATGATGCTCCCTCCATCATACTTTACAGTTGGGATGAGGTTTTGATGTTAATGTGCTATGCCTTTTTTTCTCTACACATAGTGCTGTGTGTTCCTTCCAAACAACTCAAGTTTAGATTAATCTGTCCACAGAATATTTTGCCAGTAGCGCTATGGAAAATCCAGGTGCTGTTTTGCAAATTTCAGACGTGCAGCAATGTTTTTCTGGACAGCAGTTGCTTCTTCCGTGGTGTCCTCCCATGAACACCATTCTTGTTTAGTATTTTACGAATCGTAGACTTGTCAACAGAGATGTTAGCATGTTCCAGAGATTTCTGTAAGTCTTTATCTGACACTCTAAGATGACACTCCTCTTAACCTCCTTAAGAATTCTGCCATCTGCTCTTGCAGTCATATTTGCAGGGCGGCCACTGCTAGGGGGAGTAGCAACAGTGCTGAACTTTCTCCATTTATAGATAATTTGTCTTACTGTGGACCGACGGACATCAAGGCTTTTAGAGATATTTTTGTAACCCTTTCCAACTTTATGCAAGTCAACAATTCTTAATCTTCGGTCTTCTGAGATCTAACCAACATCTCCAATCTCGTCTCATTGATTGGACTCCAGGTTAGCTGACTCCTGACTCCAATTAGCTTTTGGAGAAGTCATTAGTCAAGGGGTTTACATACTTTTACCAACCTACACTGTGAATGTTTAAATTATGTATTCAATACAGACAATAAAAATACAATTATTTGTGTGTTATTAGTTTAAGAAGACTGTGCTTGTCTATTGCTGTGAATTAGATGAAGATCAGATCAAAGTTGATGACCAATTTATGCAGAAATCCAGCTAACTCCAACGGGTTCACATACTTTTTCTTGACACTGTAGATGCACCAAGTCTGGAACCAACAGGACCCTGAACAGCTTCTACCCCCAAGCCATGAGACAGCTAAATAGGTTGTTAAACAGTATATCCTGCACTACTGTCACTAAACCTGTAGGAAAATAATGTCATTTGTCTCTGAGTGTTTACACGCAACTCTCACAAGACATTCCTTACCTCTGAAAGCAAGATAAAAATAAGAACATCTGAATAATCCCCACCCCTCAAGACAAAGAATGGGGCATTTATACATTAAATAGTACATATCGGAAAGTCAAATAGAAAGAAATGTTGAATCCTCCTGATTGTATTTCTTAATTGTTGATTCAAGGAAGAGTAGCTTCTGCCTTAGCAACAGTTGGTGGGGATCCTAATACAATACTAAATGCTAAATACTTAAAGGTTACCATAATGGGACATTAATAAATAATAACTATTTGATGACATTGGCAGTTATTAAAATGTCAATTTGCTTGTTCAAAACTAAAGGTAGTGATTCAAAACCTGTATTGGAAATGTAAACTCAATGGAAACCTGTTCTACAGGTCATATCACTGACTTCTATCTAACGATACTGTAGGTGTAGGTATGACGCAGAGGTGCGTGTGGATGTTTGTTTAGATGCACGCAACCTTAAATATTTAAAAAGACTCACCTGAGTATCAGTAGCCAGTGGTGGAAAAAGTACCCAATTGTGATACTCAAGTAAAAGTATAGATACCTTAATAGAAAGTTACTCAAGTAAAAGTTAAAGTCAGCCAGTAAAATACTACTTTAGTAAAATTCTAGAAGTATTTGATTCTAAATATACTTGTATCAAAAGTATCATAAAGTAAATGTAATTCCTAAAATATACTTAAGTATCAAAAGTAAAAGTATAAATCATTTCAAATTCCTTATATTAAGCAAAGCAGAAGGCACCATTTTCTTGTTTTTAAAATGCACAGATAGCCAGTGGTACACTCCAACACTCAGACATAATTTACAAATGATGCATGTGTGTTTAGTGAGTCCACCAGATCAGAGGTAGTAGGATGACCACGTGTTCTCTTGATACGTGCGTGAATTGAACCTACTTTTGGGTGTCAGGGATAATGTATGGAATAAAAAGTAAATAGTAAAGTAAAGTACAGATACTCCCAACGATGTAAGTAGTACTTTAAAGTATTTTATTTAAGTACATTACCCCACTGATTATTCATAGAAAATATTTATTAAATGCTCCTAACTGCATTTCTTCTATATAGGTTTCAGAAACATAAACAAACAAATAACTATAATGTGTCTTTAACTTTTATAAAAATTGCAATAAAAATGATTTGATGATGCAGCTGTGGGTGTGGCTGTTTTTATAGATGCATTCAACCTTTAATATTTAAAGTGACCTGAGTATCACCGGTCATACAGCACAACAGGGATGACACATCAACATTTCCACTGTAATTAGTAAAGGGAATCACAAAATGACATAACACTTAAGACACAGTAATCATCTATTGTACCTGTAAAGACTGAATAAACACATGCAAACTTTTTGAAGTTATAGAAATGACCTCAAGAAAGTTAATTGAATCATAATGAAGATCATAATCCAGTTAACTAGTACATCCTGCACTACCGTCACTGAACTTGTAATGTAATTTGTCCTCAAGTGTTCATACGCAATTCTCAGACGACATTCCTTAACTCCGAAAGCAAAACAAAACAAAGGATGCAGCAATTACAGTGCATTCGGAAAGTATTCAGACTTTTTTCAAAATTTTTACATTACATCCTGTTTCCATTGTATTACGTTTCTCATCAATAACCCATAATGTGTGTGTATCCTGTGTTATCATTTAGTTAGTTAGTAAATAAATAATTAATTTTATTATACCACACCAATTTGTGTGGTACGGAATGATCAGTAAGGTTGGGGTTCTTGCAGATCCAAGGATCATGCGACGTTCAGAATGAGACTGATATGAGGTCATGATTAATAAGTGACTGTTATCGATATATAACATATATTTATTTTAGAGTTTAATTCAGGAGATGGTAAATCTATAAACAACTTATCCCGTGGTGCCCCAAATTCCTAATGAGTTCATTGTTACATGATTAATTTAAATCGGGTAACAATTAACCATAGTTAGTTAATTCGATAAATAACAGTCATCACATTAATGAAAGTCACGTCACGACAGTGCCAAAGTGTTCAATCTTCGTTTCATCAGACCAGAGAATCTTGTTTCTCATGGTCTGTGAGTCTTTAGCTGCCTTTTGGCAAACTCCAAGCGGGCCTTCATGTGCATTTTACTGAGGAGTGGCTTCTGTCTGGCCACTCTACCATAAAGGCCTGATTGGTGTGCTGCAGAGATGATTGTCCTTCTGGAAGGTTTTCCCATCTCCACAGAGGAACTCTGGAGCTCTGTCAGAGTGACCATCAGGTTCTTGGTCACCCCCCTGACCAAGGCCCTTTTCCCCCAATAGACAGATTGTGTGCCTGTTTTACATTTTTTAAACATTTACAAAAATTTCTAAAAACCTGTTTTTGCTTTGTCATTATGGGGTATTCTGTGTAGATTGATGAGGGAAAAAAATTATTTAATTCATTTTAGAATAAGGCTTTAACGTAACAACGTGGAAAAAGTTAAGTCATTACACCTTACAATGTAAAGTCAAATAGCGAGAAAAATCTAATCCTCCTGATTTAATTACTTCTAAAGGTTTAAGAGACAAACAAGTGAGATGTTTTATAAAATACAATAATGAGACTTTAAAAAAGTATTATTATTTGCTGAAATTGGCAGTAATTCCTACTTCAACAATAACATATATTTTGCTTGATCAAATGTAAAGGTAGTCAGTCATGCGGATCAAATGAAACAAAAGTCATGTGTAACTGTCTGACTCACGGTGCGTATCTGTCTGACTTATCACAGGCATCTATCTAATAATTGGTGCTGGTATGATGCAGAGCCGGCTGTGGTTGTTTTTATGGATGAATACAACATTTAGTATTTAAAGAGACTGACCTGAGTATCAGAGGTCATACAGCACTGCAGAGAATCACACCTGGATCAACGCTACAGGTGAGGTTATTATACATTGTTTTTTATATGTATTGATATGGAGATGAGTGTAGAACTGTATGAAGAACTTCATCATTGTTACATGAAGATGGTGAATGGTAGATAAGCAGAGATTCATCTTTAAGCTTTGTTTTTTAAATTATGTTCTGAAAAAAAGTTAATGTGTGCTTGTGCAAATACTTGCTGAATCTGGCTGAATCTTTTGGTTAGAAGAGGAAAGTCTGATTTAAAGCAGCTTATTATGAACTCAATCTGATATCTTTATGGTTTAGAATCCAACCTAGCAACACCAAGAACTATGGCAAACTCTACAGAAAATAGTCTCTCTATCATCACCTGGAACACCTGTGGTGTTAAACCAACAAAACACAGCCCAAATAAACTGATTGATATAATGAAGTGTGGCAGGAATGATGATGTAATCTTCCTTCAAGAAACTCACATTGGACCTAACTACTATAAAAAGCTGGAGAAACATGGAAAGAAAGTTTACTCTCCGAGTAGCAAAGGAGTGGCCATACTGGTGAATAAAAACATACCACACTATCAGTACATCTGCCATGATGAAGACTACGCTGGTGGCTACATTGTGCTGTTCTGTCAGATGTATGGTCAACTCTTCACTCTTGTGAATGTGTAGAATCATAAAGAAGACAATAAAGTACTGAAGAGGCTGTCATAGTATCTTCAGGAGATGAAGATTGGAACTTTAGTGATTGGGGGGGATTTCAACACAGTCTTGGACCTTGACTTTGACAAGCATACAGCATCTGAACATAGACGATACACATACTTACAACCTCTCCTGCAGATATTTGTTTCTCACTGAACCTCCAAGACACATGGGCAAGATGACACCCAACAGACCAAGCCTTCACTCATTCTCAGAGCACCAGCCACTCCCGGTTAGATATGTTCTTCATGCAACAGGACAAAGCCCCATGTGCTCAGAGCTGTGAGATTCACACTGTTTCAGGGATTTCAGATCACAACCCTGTTCCTAAAATAGGAAGTACGTTAACAGACGTTCATCAAAAGTTGAGGATGTTAGGAGATAGCAGACTAAAAGACAAGAACAAATTAGACAGAAGAGCAGGACAAATCAGTGGGGCAGAAGTCCTTGTGGCAGTGAAATACCTGACCGACTCAACATTAAATGGATCAAGGGGAGAGAATCTCATGGAAACAGAGATATTAAAGCATAAATACAATGGAATACTCAGTAGGGAGACACAAATACCTGCAGGATTCAATATGTCACTTAACCGAATGTACAAAATATTTGCCACAATACTTGCCAACCGTCTGCAGATGTACCTAGCACCCTTGTTCAGAGGAAAGATTAAAATACCACCACAGAACTTGCCATACAAAGTTTCCCTGAACTTGCCATACAAAGTTTCCCTGGCCTGGCAACCATCGATTAAGTGGACATTCTTAAAAGAGGTATTTGCGTCCATTGACACAATTCAGTCTCCCCCTAGAGACTTCACAATCCTAAAGCAGGTGGTTAGTGAGGACGGACATCTTGTTGAAATGATTCCCAATTGTTAAAGAATCCTCTGGACACAAAATAAATCTACAGCATCAATGCCCCCCTCACCCCCTCACCACACTACCGGTTACTAAAGTACACCGAGCACCGAATCCAGAAGACAGGGACGGTCCTTAGTGTTAGCTGTCAAAGAGGGTGTCTTTTGATCCACATGGAACAAGAGGAACTGCGTTCTGTTGTCAAACTGCTCTCTGAAATCAGAAAGGAGTCTGACCTGGGTTTGAAGGTGGTATGAAAACTGGAAGTAGAAGATAAACATTTAAATAAAATTAAACATTCTTAGAAAAATAGTAGAGAATCTGATATTGTTCTCTAAATGTGGATATTGCCTTCAGCTTCACATTGAGATAAACAAAATAACAATAAAATATAAGAAACATACAGTGGGGAGAACAAGTATTTGATACACTGCCGATTTTGCAGGTTTTCCTACTTACAAAGCATGTAGAGGTCTGTAATTTTTATCATAGGTACACTTCAACTGTGAGAGACAGAATACAGAAAATCACATTGTATGATTTTTAAATAATTATTTTGCATTTTATTGCATGACATAAGTATTTGATCACCTACCAACCAGTAAGAATTCCGGCTCTCACAGACCTGTTAGTTTTTCTTTAAGAAGCCCTCCTGTTCTCCACTCATTACCTGTATTAACTGCACCTGTTTGAACTCCTTACCTGTATAAAAGACACCTGTCCACACACTCAATCAAACAGACTCCAACCTCTCCACAATGGCCAAGACCAGAGCTGTGTAAGGACATCAGGGATAAAATTGTAGACCTGCACAAGGCTGGGATGGGCTACAGGACAATAGGCAAGCAGCTTGGTGAGAAGGCAACAACTGTTGGCGCAATTATTAGCAAATGGAAGAAGTTCAAGATGACGGTCAATCTCCCTCGGTCTGGGGCACCATGCAAGATCTCACCTCGTGGGGCATCAATGATCATGAGGAAGGTGAGGGATCAGCCCAGAACTACACGGCAGGACCTGGTCAATGACCTGAAGAGAGCTGGGACCACAGTCTCAAAGAAAACCATTAGTAACACACTACGCCATCATGGATTAAAATCCTGCAGCGCACGCAAGGTCCCCCTGCTCAAGCCAGCGCATGTCCAGGCCTGTCTGAAGTTTCCCAATGACCATCTGGATGATCCAGAGGAGGAATGGGAGAAGGTCATGTGGTCTGATGAGACAAAAATAGAGCTTTTTGGTCTAAACTCCACTCGCCGTGTTTGGAGGAAGAAGAAGGATGAGTACAACCCCAAGAACACCATCCCAACCGTGAAGCATGGAGGTGGAAACATCATTCTTTGGGGATGCTTTTCTGCAAAGGGGACAGGACGACTGCACCGTATTGAGGGGAGGATGGATGGGGCCATGTATCGCGCGATCTTGGCCAACAACCTCCTTCCCTCAGTAAGAGCATTGAAGATGGGTCGTGGCTGGGTCTTCCAGCATGACAACGAACCGAAACACACAGCCAGGGCAACTAAGGAGTGGCTCCGTAAGAAGCATCTCAAGGTCCTGGAGTGGCCTAGCCAGTCTCCAGACCTGAACCCAATAGAAAATCTTTGGAGGGAGCTTAAAGTCTGTATTGCCCAGCGACACCCCTGAAACCTGGATCTGGAGAAGGTCTGTATGGAGGAGTGGGCCAAAATCCCTGCTGCAGTGTGTGCAAACCTGGTCAAGAACTACAGGAAACGTATGATCTCTGTAATTGCAAACAAAGGTTTCTGTACCAAATATTAAGTTCTGCTTTTCTGATGTATCAAATACTTATGTCATGCAATAAAATGCAAATTAATTACTTAAAAATCATACATTGTGATTTTCTGGATTTTTGTTTTAGATTCCGTCACTCACAGTTGAAGAGTACCTATGATAAAAATTACAGACTTCTACATGCTTTGTAAGTGGGAAAACCTGCAATATCGGCAGTGTATCAAATACTTGTTCTCCCCACTGTATATGGAACTACATCCATGAAGTGTTGAATCAGTGCTCTCCATACAGCATGATATGGGCCCTGAGCGCCAGTTCAGCCATCGGGCTCTTCAGCCGACTACGAGGAATGGGATCCCAAAGGAAGTAAAGATGGGAGCAAAGGTCAAACCCAGAACCAGTCCTACAGAATATATATTATCTGTGACAAGCATGTCATCAGGCTAGATCCATAACTGGATTCACAAGTCTATACATTACTACCTATATAAATGTAAATGTATTGTCAAATGTATAGATTATTTAGATGTAAGTGTATCTTTAAAGAAAATGCTCATATTGCTGTATTCATCGTTGCATTTCTGTCTTGGTAGGAATATAAATAAATACTATAGCTAAATATTATACTGTATAGATGTTTGAGGTTAGCTGATGTATGAAGGAGAAGTGCTTCCAGGGGTATGCAATGTCTCAGTCTTATCAGGGTTTTGCCGACTGTACATAAAATATAAACTCAGCTCAATATTCTGTTGGGTTCTCAGGTTACAATGGACTTTCAAACCATAAGGACATCTGAAGTCCCTGAGGTCTCATTATGAACATTCTCCTGTGCATTGTAGATAATATGTATTTATTCCACAAATAAAGGTGTGTATTTGCATGATCAATAAAGTACCTATCTATCTATCTATCTATCTATCTATCTATCTATCTATCTATCTATCTATCTATCTATCTATCTATCTATCTATCTATCTATCTATACACAAATTAAGACAAATAAACAAGGAAAATCCACAAATAGCAAACAAAAGAAAATTCAAGTCTTATTGCAATCATTTTATTTTGTTTTCTCGCCTTGTAAAAAAGGGCTCAGACTCCTTTTCATGAGTAAGTGTTTACAGGCTATATGTTAACTATAAATCAACATATTGTAAATGATGTGACAAAAGACAACATTAGAATCTGGGAAAATCTACAGCCCAGAAAAATCTCTATATATTTTGTTTTACTATGGCGGCAAATTGTCAATGAATGATGTTTGATTAAGCTAAGTAAATAATCAGAATTATTTAATTAAATCTATACTGTTTTTTGGGGGAAATAAATTAATAACAGCAACTTCATTTATAATTGTTAGCTTTGTGATAGATTTTCTAATCAAAACTTTTAGGGCACTTTAGTGTTCCCTGATTTTTCTTTTGTGATAAAAAAAGAAGAATCCATAAATGTCTTATATCTAACTAACAGATATTAAACAATCAAAATACAATGTAAATATATGTTAAATTGTATTGATAATAAAATAGAATTAATGCTATTTATTTAAAAAACAGAAGATAAAAAAATACATGTTTTGTAACCTTAAAACAATACAGGGTAACCTGTACTAAAGAGCAGTTATTCTTGATAGAGCTACATGTATCACCGAACTGAGTTAATCTACACGTGTACACATTTGTATAAAAAAAGTTCAGCCATGTTAAAATTAATAGATTTTTCAGAATGTTTCAAATAATCAAAAGGGATGCCAACACCAAAAAAAGAGTCATCTACGCTAAAACAAGAACCTCTATTCAAACATAAATACCAGCTTTAGGCCTCTCCTCATTGGTGGAGGCCTCACCTGGTTAAGTGCTCAGCAGACAGTCTAAATAACTACACACCTGGTTGGTCAGAAGAATTCACCAATGAGCCAATGCAGTTCGAAGCGTGCTCGGTGTGTGTGCCACAATTTTTTGATTGCCTTTTAAGACAGAAGAAGGGGATACAGTGGGAAGAACAAGATGGAGAAGGGTGATAGAAACCTCCCTCCCTCACCCCCACCTGATTCAATCCCACTCCGGAAGGTAAACCACCAGACACAGGTCCAGTTAATCGCAGATATGGTCAGATTATGACGAAATTCACCCCCCTGAAAAACAACAAAGGTTGCAACAATTATACAAATTACACAATGGAAGGTCAAATAGCGAGTAGTGACTCCATGTGTAACTCTGTGTTGTTTGTCACACTGCCTTGCTTTGTCTTGGCCAGGTCGCAGTTGCAAATGAGAACTTGTTCTCAACTGACCTACCTGGTTAAATAAAGGTGAAATAAAATAAATAAAAAAGTGAGACAAATGAAACCCTCCTGATTTCAATTCTTCTAAAATGTTAAGAGACATAAAAGTGAGATTTTATTTATAAAATATAATAATGAGACTTTAAAATTGTATAAATTGTTTGATGACATTGGCAGTAATTCCTAATTCAACAATAACATATAATTTGCTTGATCAAAACTATAAGGTAGTGATTCAAAACCTGGATTGGAAATAGAAACTCAACAATGTAGCTCTGTTTTAGAACCGGCATTCCATAAGTCTTATCGCCGACATCTATACAATGATAAGTGCTGGTATGACGCAGAGGTGGGTGTAGATGTTTGTATGGACGCAGGCATTTATTTACACGTATTTACATAGACTCACCTGAGTATCAGAGGTCATACAGCACGGCAGAGAAGACACACCTGGATCAGCGCTACAGAGGTGAGGTTATTTTAAGTTTTTAAAATATGTGTTGATGAAATAATAACTGTGTGTAGAACTTCACAATTATTTCATGAAGATTATGGTAAATGACAGATAATCAGAGATTCATCTTTAAGCTTCATTTTTTAAATGATCTTCTGGGAAAAAAGGTGTGTTAATTCTGGGCTTGTGCAAATACATGCTGAATCTGGCTGAATCATTTGGTTAGAAGGAGGAAAGTCTGATTTGAAGCAATTTATTTTGAACTCAATATCTTTATGTTTTGAATCCAACCTAGAAACACTTATGGCAAGGACTATGGCAAAATCTACAGCAAATAGTCTCTCTATCATCACCTGGAACACTCGTGGTCTTAAACCAACAAAACACAGGCCAAATAAACTGATTGATATAATGACGTGTGGTAGGAAAGGTGACGTAATCTTCCTTCAAGAAACTCACATTGGACCTAACTGCTATGAAAAGCTGGAGAAACATGGATGGAAAGAGATGGAAAAACATTGGACCTCTTACTTTACTGTTTACTCTGCGAGTAGCAAAGGAGTGGCCATACTGGTGAATAAAAACAAACCACACTATCAGTACATCTGCCATGATGAAGACTACGCTGGTGGCTACATTGTGCTGTTCTGTCAGATGTATGGTCAACTCTTCACTCTTGTGAATGTGTACAATCATCAAGAAGACAAGAAAGTACTGAAGAGGCTGTCACAGTATCTTCAGGAGATGAAGATTGGAACTTTAGTGATTGGGGGGGATTTCAACACAGTCTTGGACCTTGACTTTGACAAGCATACAGCATCTGAACAGAGACAGTACACATTACGACCTCTCCTGCAGAGTTTCATTTTATCTCTGAACCTCCAAGACACATGGGCAAGACTACACCCAACAGAACAAGCCTTCACTCATTCTCAGCGCACCAGCCACTCCCGTTTAGATATGTTCTTCATGCAACAGGACAAAGCACACCAGGCTCTGACATGTAAGATTCACCAACCTAATGTGATTTCAGATCACAATCCTGTGTCTCTGAGAGTCCTAGTAGAATGTACAATAACACAGGCTTTTCCCAGAAAACTGAGCCAGACAGGAGACAGTGAAACAACAAGAAGGCAAGGCAAAATCAGTGGAGCTGAAGTCCTAGTGGCGATAAAATCCCTGACTGACTCAACACAATCACCATCGAGGTGGTCAGATGACTCCAGACAATCACCATCGAGGTGGTCAGATGACTCCAGACAATCACCATCGAGGTCGTCAGATGACTCCAGACAATCACCATCGAGGTCGTCAGATGACTCCAGACAATCACCATCGAGGTCGTCAGATGACTCCAGACAATCACCATCGAGGTTGTCAGATGACTCCAGACAATCACCATCGAGGTCGTCAGATGACTCTAGACAATCACCACCATGTGAATTGAATGATTCAAGGTTAGATAACCTTATGGAAATTGAAAGATTAAAACACTATTATAATGAAGTTCTCGCAGAGGAAATGGAAAATAAGAAAATCCCTAAAAGATTCAACAGAAAGTACAAAATATTTGCAACAATACTTGCCAACCGTCTGCAGATGTTCTTGGAACTCGTATTAAATAAAAGGACCAAGATACCCCTGAGTCCGCATTGCACTCTTAGTTTGGTCCTTGATGGCAAAACACAGATCAATTGGAAGTTCTTAAGCATTGCAATTAAATCAATAAAGGCAATACCACTGCAAAAAAGTTCCAAAGAGGACAACCTTTTGAAGAATGTGCTTTCCCAGGACTTGGGTATCTTGTGGAAGTTGCTTCTAAGGGTTGAACATTCCTATGTCCATACGAAACATCTACATCACGACTGTCCCCTCACCCCAGCCCTACTCAGCCTGTGTCTGAAATACATGGAGGATGACATTTCCAGAGTCATCCCCAATGTCACCACTAGAATCAGCTACCAAAGAAGGATTCTTAAGATCTACATAGACACTCTGGGAGTAAAGTCTGTTCAGGACCACCTCTCCCACATCAGAGAGGAGTCTGGGATTGAAATGAAAGAAGAATGGCAGAATTAAGATGATCTGACATTACTTTGGTTTGACTGTGACATACCTTACAGTGAAAATGAATTGGCCCGTTTTTTCTCTATTTTTGCATATTTTTGATTTTCAATGTTACCAGATCTTCAACCAAAACCCTAATATAAGATAAAGGGAACCTGGATTTAGAAATAACAACAAAACAAAATTGATACTTATTTCATTAACAAAGTTATGCAATATCCAATTCCACTATGTGAAAAAGTAATTGCCCCCCTTACACTTAATACCTGGTTGTACCACCTTTAGCTGCGATGACTGCAACCATATGCTTCCTGTAGTTGTTGATCAGTCTCTCACATCGCTGTGGAGGAATTTTGGCCCACTCTTGCATGCAGAACTGCTTTAACTCAGTGACATTTGTGGGTTTTAAAGAATGAACTGCTCGTTTCAAGTCCTGCCACAACATCTCAATAGGGATTAGGTCTGGACTTTGACTAGGCCATTCCAAAACTTCAGATTTGCTGCTTTTTAACCATTTTCATGTAGACTTGATTGTGTGTTTTGGATCAATGTCTTGCTGCATGTCCCAGCTGCGCTTCAGCTTCAGCTCAGATGGATGGTTTATCATTCTCCTGTATAATTCTCTGATAAGGGGCGGAATTCATGGTTCCTTCTATTAAGGGAAGTCGTCCAGGTCCTGAGGCGGTAAAGCTTCTCCAAACCATCACACTACCACCACCATCCTTGACCGTTGGTATGAGGTTCTTAGTGTGGAATGCAGTGCTTGGTTTTCGCCAGACATAATGGGACCCATCTCGTCCAAAAAGATGATTCAAGTTTGCCAAAAAGCACCTGGATGATCATCAACAAAAATGTTCAATGGACAGATGAGTCAAAAGTACAACTTTTTGGACTGTTCTCATTCTCGTAGTGAAGAGAGCTCAAAAACTGTGCAACACTTGTGATAATGAAGTTGTGGTTTATTTAATTATATTTACCAGTTTTATGTCAATTTCTTAATTGTCTTTCGTTTGGAGCCCTCTGGTTTCTCTGTCTTGTCACTGTTGTGTGAAAGCGTGCGCTTGAGTGTGCACAGATGTGGTCTTCCTGGCCTGAGTGCTAGGATAGGCTTATGCTATTTAGGCTCCCTATAACTATCAAGCTGTCCTATCACAGCACAACTAGCTCCATGACAAATCATATGCTTATCAAGCACAAAGAAACGTTTTCGGAAGGGGACAAGCAGCATCAAGGTCACTTTTACCACCCTGTGAAGTTCATCATAACTTATTTAATCTGTAGCCTATTAAACTGCATGGTTTCCTGAGTCGTAGTGGAAGGACCACACACCATATCATTGCGTGACTCCAAGTTTACTTCGATATCATGGTTGTTATATCAATATTTGCGCATAAAAGCATTTCCACTGCCATTTCTCTCATCAGTAATTTTACAAACACACAAATATCCCACCATGTCGAACAAACAAATTATCTGTCTGCATTTATACAATTTTACCAAAACTTCCTGTTTCCATCACAGCTGTCTTGATTTGTTTTATACAGTATGACTTTACTCGCTTAAAAACTGTGAATGGAAACATGGTTATTCATAGGAAATATTTAATTAATGCTCCGAATTGCATTTCTTCTATAGGTTACAGAAACACAAACATATAAATTACTATAATGTGGCTTTAACTTAGAAATTGCAATAAAAAATACAGCTGTGGGTGTGGCTGTTTTTATAGATGCATACAACCTTTAATATTTAAAGGGACCTGAGTATCACCGGTCATACAGCACAACAGGGATGACACATCAACATGTCCACTGTAATTAGTAAAGGGAATAACAAAATGGAGACACAGTAATCCTCCACTGTCCCTGTAAAGACTGAACAAACACATGAGAGCTTTGTGAAGTTATAGAAATGACCTCAAGAAAGTTAATTGAATCATAATGAAGATCATAATCCAGTTAACTAGTACATCCTGTACTACCGTCACTGAACTTGTAATGTAATTTGTTCTCAGTGTTGACAGAAGACATTCCTTAACTCTGAAAGCAAGACAAATCTAACTAAAAATAAGACAGCTCCCAACACCTAGAAACAAAGGATGCAGCAATTATACATAAAACATTACAATGGAAAGTCAGAGACAAATCCTCCTGATTTAATTACTTCTAAAGGTTTAAGAGACATAAGTGAGATGTATAAAATGAGACTTTAATTAATAATTATTATTTGATAACATTGGCAGTAATTCCTACTTCAACAATAACATAACATAATTTGCAAATGTAAAGAGTAGTGAATAGAAACTTGTATGAAACAAAACTCATGTGTGTCACGAGAATTTCTATCCCAATGTTCTAAATGAACTATTTCATAACTATCTGTATCCTGAAGGTTGTAAGGCTTCAGTTTGTAATAATACAGACAGAGCCCCAGCTTGCAATGGTCAGTCCTTTATTCAGAGAGCTCTGCCCCTGTCATGAGGAGCCCCTCTTTTTATACACACACAAGTTCCTGTTATCTCATGTCACTCCCTTCAAAGACATACTGTCCTGTTATCTCAGTCCATACATTGTTCATCTGTTTGGACAGACTGACTCAATCATGTTGTCTATACTTTGCAAACAAGCCTAACAATTCCTCCTCTCCCTGGGTGGGGGAGACCTCTGTCCTTTAACAGTTTTACAGCTTCCACAAATAGTCTGTAGATCATTCCTATTCTCCTTTGTTGTCTTAACTACATCCTGACTATTTTGCTGAATAGTAACATACTGACCTAGTCTTGACTTGTCCTATGCACACACATTCTTAGAATTATAATCTTATTATTCTAATACATTTCACACATTACACAGTTTCAGGGTGGAATACTTTAGTCATTACTTTAAACATACAAATTCCTCTATCAATGTGTAACTGTCTAACTCACGGTCAAGGGGCATTCCATGAGTCTTGTCACCGGCATCTATCTAATAATTGGTGCTGGTATGATGCAGAGGTGGGTGTGGTCGTTTTTATGGATGCATACAACCTTTAGTAATTAAAGAGACTCACCTGAGCATCAGAGGTCATACAGCACTGCAGAGAAGTCACACCTGGATCAGCGCTACACAGGTGAGGTTATTATACATTGTTTTTTATATGTATTGATGTGTAGATGAGTGTAGAACTGTGTAAAGAACTTCACCATTATTACATGAAGATGGTAAACGGTAGATAAGCAGATATTCATCTTTAAGCTTTGTTTTTTTTAAAATTATAATCTGAAAATAGGAATTGTGGGCTTGTGCAAATACTTGCTGAATCTGGCTGAATATTTTGGTTAGAAGGAGGAAAGTCTGATTTAAAGCAGCTTATTATGAACTCAATCTGATAGCAACACCAAGAACTATGGAAAAATCTACAGCAAATAGTCTCTCTATCATCACCTGGAACACTTGTGGTCTTAAACCAACAAAACACAGCCCAAATAAACTGATTGATATAATGAAGTGTGGCAGGAATGATGACGTAATCTTCCTTCAAGAAACTCACAATGGACCTACAAGTTACAATGACATAAATGAAGTGAGAGGTTGTACCTCTTACTTTACTGTTTACTCTCCGAGTAGCAAAGGAGTGGCCATACTGGTGAATAAAAACATACCACACTATCAGTACCTTTACCATTATGAAGACTACGCTGGTGGCTACATTGTGCTGTTCTGTCAGATGTATGGTCAACTCTTCACTCTTGTGAATGTGTACAATCATAAAGATCACAAGAAAGTACTGTGGAGGCTGTCACAGTATCTTCAGGAGACGGCCACAGGCATTTTAGTGATTGGAGGGGATTCCAACACAGTCCTTGACCAAGACTTTGACAGGATCTCTGCATCTGAACATAGAAAGCACACAGCCTTGAGGCCTCATCTGGAAGAGTTCATCTCCTCACGGAACCTAGTGGACATCTGGGCAAGACTACACCCAAACCACCTTTTGGTTAGATATGCCACTCGGTTAGATATGTTCTTCATGCAACAGGACAAAGCCCCATGTGCTCAGATTTGTGACATTCACACTGTCCCAGGGATTTCAGAACACAACCCTGTGTCTCTGAAGATCCACGTTCCTAAAATAGGAAGTATGTTAACAGACGTTCATCAAAAGCTGAGGATGTTAGGAGATAGCAGAATACAAGACAAGACCAGATAGAAGAGCAGGAAAAATCAGTGGAGCGGAAGTCCTTGTGGCAATGAAATCCCTGACCGACTCAACATCAAATGGATCAAGGGGAGAGAATCTCATGAAATCCGAGACATTAAAGGATTATTATAATGGAACACTCAGGAAGAAGAAAATACCTACACGATTCAATATGTCACTGAACCTAAAGTACAAAATATTTGCCACAATACTTGCCAACCGTCTGCTGATGTACCTAGCACCCTCGTTCAGAGGAAGGATTAAAATACCACCACAGAGCTTGCCATACAAAGTTTCCCTGGCCTGGCAACCATCGATTAAGTGGGTATTCTTAAGAAAAGCCCTGGCGTCCATTGGCATAATTAAGTAAGTCTCCCCCTAGAGACTTCACAATCCTAAAGCAGTTGCTTCCTCAGGACTTGGACATCTTGTGGAAGTTACTCCCAATGGTTGAAGGTTCCTGGGGTCACAAAAAAAATCTAAAGCATCAATGCCCCCTCACCCCAGCACTACTCTACCGGTGTCTGAAGTACATGGAGCACATAATCCAGAAGACAGTCACGGTCCTTAGTGTCAAAGACTAAGTCTTTTGATCCACATGGAACAAGAGAAACTGCGTTCTGTGGACAAACTGCTCTCTGAAATCAGAAAGGACCTGGGTTTGAAGGTGATATGAAAATTGGAAGTGGAAGATAAACATTTAAATTAAATAATGGGACCCATTATTGTCCATTAAAATGAGGATATTGTCTTCAGCTTCACAATGAGATTGACTAAACTGTGAAGTGTTGACTACATCCATGAAGTGTTGAACCAGTGCCCTCCATACTAACTGCTATGGTCCATAAGAGCCACCAGGGGAAGCTAAGTGAAGTTCAAAGCCAGACCTAGATAGCATGTAGTATGATCAAACCCAGAATCAGTACTAAAGAGCATGTATTATCTGAAACAAACATGTCATCAGTGGCCTGAGGGAACACACTAAATGTATTGGGTAAAGTGTTATGAAATGTAATGTCATGTAATGTTTAAAATTGTATATAACTACCTTAATGTTGCTTGACCCCAGGAAGAGTAGCTGCTGCCTTGGCAGGAACTAATGGGGATCCATAAAAACACAAATAAGGTGAGATCATAAACAATGAAATTAGAGGCACATATCCACAGATATTGAATATCTGGGGCTATAATTTAAAACCTACATAAATGGAGATGTATATTTTAAACATATTCTATTGAAGTTTCTCCAATAGAAATCACTGATCACGCTTGTAAGCGATGTCATGGTGACATTAGCTAGCTAAGCTCATGCACAGAAACACATCGTCGGGCCCAACTGCGTAAACATATAGGTTATTTAGACGTAAGTGGATCTTAAACAAATGCTCATATTACTGTATTCATTGTTGCATATCTGTCTTGGTAGGAATATAAATAAATACTATAGCTAAATATTATACTGTATAGATGTTTGAGGTTAGCTGATGTATGAAGGAGAAGTGCTTCCAGGGGTATGCAATGTCTCAGTCTTATCAGGGTTTTGCCGACTGTACATAAAATATAAACTCAGCTCAATATTCTGTTGGGTTCTCAGGTTACAATGGACTTTCAAACCATAAGGACATCTGAAGTCCCTGAGGTCTCATTATGAACATTCTCCTGTGCATTGTAGATAATATGTATTTATTCCACAAATAAAGGTGTGTATTTGCATGATCAATAAAATACCTATCTATCTATCTATCTATCTATCTATCTATCTATCTATCTATCTATCTATCTATCTATCTATCTATCTATCTATCTATCTATCTATCTATCTTTCTATCTATCTATCTATCTATCTATACACAAATTAAGACAAATAAACAAGGAAAATCCACAAATAGCAAACGAAAGAAAATTCAAGTCTTATTGCAATCGTTTTATTTTGTTTTCTCGCCTTGTAAAAAAGGGCTCAGACTCCTTTTCATGAGTAAGTGTTTACAGGCTATATGTTAACTATAAATCAACATATTGTAAATGATGTGACAAAAGACAACATTAGAATCTGGGAAAATCTACAGCCCAGAAAAATCTCTATATATTTTGTTTTACTATGGCGGCAAATTGTCAATGAATGATGTTTGATTAAGCTAAGTAAATAATCAGAATTATTTAATTAAATCTATACTGTTTTTTGGGGGAAATAAATTAATAACAGCAACTTCATTTATAATTGTTAGCTTTGTGATAGATTTTCTAATCAAAACTTTTAGGGCACTTTAGTGTTCCCAGCTCAATATTCTGTTGGGTTCTCAGGTTACAATGGACTTTCAAACCATAAGGACATCTGAAGTCCCTGAGGTCTCATTATGAACATTCTCCTGTGCATTGTAGATAATATGTATTTATTACACAAATAAAGGTGTGTATTTGCGTGCATGCATTTTGTCTAAATTTTTCTTAATTATAGAACTTCCTGTAGTAAAACAAAAACAAAATGAAGACAAATAAACAAGGAAAAATTCACAAATAGCGAAGGAAAGAAAATTCTACAGTTTTACTGCAATCATATTTATTTTGTTGTCTCACCTTGTATAAAAGGGCTCAGATTGCAGTTCTATCTTCATAGAAGATGCTACATAATTCACTAAAATGTGAAAACGAAAAAACAAAAACGACAAATCCTTTTTCCTAAGAACTGATTGTAACAAACTGCAAATCTGGTTCCAGACATAAGTGTTCACACACCTGGTATAAATCATTACATTCCTGAATAACCGTAGACTATATAAAAAAATTTTTAACTGTAATTTAAGGCATGGTGATATCCAAAGGTGTGTGTAAAGTAGTACTACAGGCTTCTATTCCTGAGTAAGTGCTTACAGGCATAACTAATAGTCAACATATTTATCCTGAAAGAAAACATTGCTTTCTAAATGCTTTGACCAAAGACAAAATTAGAATGTGGAAAAACCTGCAGCCCAGAAAAGCCTGTATTTAAAAAATATTAATTGGTGTAAATTGTCAATGAATTATGTTGGATTAAGGGAAGCACATAACCAGAATTATTAATTTCATTAAATACACAGTATTTTTTGTGGGATTAATACGAATAATTTAAGTTAAATCGCTCACTTCTTAAAACAAAACAACATGTATATTTGTTTGTGAAATTGGTAACACACATCTATTGTTCCCTGATATTACTTTTGTGATTGGAAAATTAAATTGCATTGAAGTAATAAATTCATAAATGTCATATCTAACCAACAGATAAAAGATATGACACAATGAAAATAAAACATTTAAATTGCATTGATAACAACATTTAATTAATTGATGCTATTTGTTTAATGAACAGATTATAAAAATGTGTGTTTTATAACAAGAAAAAAAAAATACAGGGTAACCTGTACTAAAGCGCTTTAGTTATTCTTGATAGCACTATAAACAACAGCAATCTGAGTTCATCTTCACCTGTATACATTTGTATAAAAAAAGTTCAGCCATGTAAAAATTAAGAGATTTTTTCAGAATGTTTCAAATAATCCAAAATGGATCCCAACATATGTCTGGACCAAAACATCAATATTTAAAAAAACTAAAGCAGAGTCTTTACTGCGCTAAAACAAAAACCTCTATTCAAACATGAACACCAGCTTTAGGCCTATCCTCAGTGGTGGACGGCCTCGCCTGGTTAAGTGCTCAGCAGGTTGGTCAGGAGCATCCGCCAATCAGCCGATGTGGTTCGGAGCATGTGAGTTGGAGTGAGGTGAAGTGAGGCGGGTACCTCAGTGTGTTTCCCACATTTCCTTTTGATTGCCTTTTAAGACAGAGATAAACCGCCAGCCACAGGTCCAGGTAATCCCAGATATGGCCAGATTACTCCCACAGAGTAGCATGGTCTATTTTCCAATCCCAGAGTGTCAGGTGTTACAGCCCAGTTGGACCAGTATGATCCCAGTAGAGGGCGTACCAGACCAGTCACAATATTCCAGTGTGTGTGTGTGTGTGTGTGTGTGTGTGTGTGTGTGGTGTTGAAGTCTACCCTATTGCAGTCAATTTAGGGTCTGAATTTAAGACTTGGCCTCCCTATGAGGTGTTAATAGTTTAAAGTAGGGGCTGAGTGGGTGAGGCAGGCCATCTCCACTGTATCTACAGTGGGTCAGCTTGAATAGAGGGATGTTAGATAGAGAGAAAGTTAAAGAGCGGGGTGAGGAGGAGGAGGAGGAGGAGGAGAGAAAGAGGAACTGTCCTCACTGAACACACATCACTGTGAAGAGCTGGAGTTCCTGAGAAAGAGCGAGAGAGAGAGAGAGAGAGAGAGAGAGAGAGAGAGCATTAGCAGTTCATCAATACCATCCAATGGACATCCTGTGCATACAACACACACACAAACATGCACAATGAGTGCAGTTGTATCTCACCTTGTTCCTGCTTGGACCCTTCAGTTACTAAGCGAGGGGAAGAGAGGGAGAGGAGGACATAAAAATAAAGTTCATTATTCAAGTAATTTTAAAGTTTCCACAAAACTACGATCTTACTTGCACGGAACAAAAAAACAAACAGAAAAATGACTAGGGGAGGGAATTTACCATTACTCACAGCCAAATGCCATGAAAAATTACTACTGACTGCGCAACCCTAAAATATGTCCCCAATGCAAATTCTCTTAAAGGTCGAATGAAAAAAGAGCAAAGAAAGTGAGTCGGGAGGAAGATAATGTCGAGCCGAAACGAGGAATAAGAGAAAGCGATGAGGAATAAGAGAAAAGCGATGAGGAATAAGAGAAAAGCGATGAGGAATAAGAGAGAGAAGAAAGAAGGCAACAACATTCTGAATATCAGAGAAACAGAAGAGGACAAAGGAGAGGAAATTAAATGGTGGAAGTGGAAAAGACCTGTGAGAAAAACAGATGGTGAAAAGCAGGGAGGAATGGAAAGATTATAAGAAGGTCAGGCGGAGAGAGGGAGAGAAAGAGAGAGGGAGACGGAAGAGGGAGTGGTGTTTGTGTCTGGGTGTCACTCCCTCAGCAGGCGGGCTGACTAAAAGGAAATAATGGAGCAATGGAGGGAGAGGGAGGCGGAATGAGAGCGTTAGGGAGGGGTGGATGGGTGCTGGAGGGCAAAGGAAGGTGGACAGGGGTAAAAGAGGGCGAGGGAGAGAAGGCTACAATACCAGAAAGAGCAAAAAGAAGTAGAGAAGTAAGGATGGATAGA
The DNA here is from genome assembly GCA_023634145.1 of Thymallus thymallus. Classification (NCBI taxonomy): domain Eukaryota; kingdom Metazoa; phylum Chordata; class Actinopteri; order Salmoniformes; family Salmonidae; genus Thymallus; species Thymallus thymallus. The sequence continues at coordinate 12,038,595 of CM042416.1, forward strand.
GAAGAGAGAGAGAGAGAAGGTATAGAGAGAGGAAGAGCAGAACATGGGGAGGAGATTATTGTAATGAAACTGTTATCCAGTTGACTGTTACAATGAAGTGTGTACATGATATTTTTCACAAGATTGTTCACCGATCGAATGCTTAGCTTGGAGAACATTTTGTCTCTGTGTGGAATCAAAGTATCTATAGGTGTGATATTAGGGCTTGACTAAGGTATTTATAGGTGTGATATTAGGGCTTGACTAAGGTATCTATAAGTGTGATATTAGGGCTTGACTAAGGTATTTATAGGTGTGATATTAGTGGTTGACTAAGGTATCTATAGGTGTGATATTAGTGCTTGACTAAGGTATTTATAGGTGTGATATTAGTGCTTGACTAAGGTATTTATAGGTGTGATATTAGTGCTTGACTAAGGTATTTATAGGTGTGATATTAGTGCTTGACTAAGGTATCTATAGGTGTGATATTAGGGCTTGACTAAGGTATCTATAGGTGTGATATTAGGGCTTGACTAAGGTATTTATAGGTGTGATATTAGTGCTTGACTAAGGTATTTAAAGGTGTGATATTCTGTTATGTCTATAGTCAGGGGTGTACTAAGTGAAAAACGCTTCCATGTTGATGAGGGAGGGGCTTAACAAACCTCTCATATTCTGAAGAAATAACTGTTGAAGAATTAACTAAGCATTAAATAGCATGCTGTGACCGGGCTTCTCACTGTGTGTGTGTGTGTGTGTGTGTGTGTGTGTGTGTGTGTGTGTGTGTGTGTGTGTGTGTAGAGCAGTGGGTATATTTTGTGTCTAAAGCATCAAAACTAATGAGAGAAGTTACAGAACACATCACTTCTGTTCCATTTTCTGTTTGTTACATTAGTTAATAATTATAAAATAACAAACAAAAAGTTGCAGGATTCTATTAATCCAATCCAACCTTTCATGTCTAAATTGAGTGGATAAAAACAGCCCAAATAAAGTTAGTAAAATAAGGAGTAGTGGTTTTATCAGGTAATTCTCCAAATACAATTAACAGAACATACCAAACTATTTACAAAGGTAACAAACAAGCGCATATTCAAAGACTAAATTAATAAATGAAAGTGCATTAACCGATTTTTAAATGTACGCATTGACCAATCAATGGATGACTTTAAAATGATTCTGCATAATTATAACTTTGTTTTATAATAAACGTAATACTGTACCAAACTATACTGCCGTTTCAAGAACAACACTAGAAGTCTGCATAAACAATAAAAATGTTGAATCGTCATTGATAAAAAAATATAAACGTAAAATGTTCACTGATAATGAATGTCGTTCTACAAAATGAGTGCCTTTTGCGTTTCGTTGATATTTCAAGTGGAAATTGTGCACAAATATTGAATATTAAGCCTGATATATTAAATAAAGTGCCCTTTAATATAGACCACATGAACAATTCAATAAATCAGATTTTTACATTAAAGCTGCAATGTGTAACTTTTTGGGCGACCCGACCAAATTCACATTGTGAGTTATAAATCTGTAATTCTCATTGAAAGCAAGTCTAAGAAGCTGTAGGTCTGTTCTATGTGCGTTATTTCTTTGCTTCCCGTTCTTATGTTTCGTCGGTTTTTGTACATCAGCAGGTCGAGCATAACGCGTAGATAGACAGGCTAGAAATGTTTTCACACATTTGTTTTGTGAAGCTTACGTAGCCCTTCCCTGTTGCACAGAACAAGCTTGCATTCTCTGTCACAAGCGGATTTCTATGGCTGATTTAAGATGAAGTCGTCAACCCTGTTACTTTATTTGGCACTTACTATAGTAATTTGAGATATTATGTTGAACATGGGCTCTATGACAGAATGTTAAAATTAGGTGAAATAAAACATTTTTTTCTACTCAAAAGCACCTAAATGGTGTAAATGCCCAAATTATTATCATCTGTGTATTGCTGTTGTATGTGATTAGGTGAATTTGTGTGTGCATTAACGTACATGTGTGAATAACTACATGTGCTGTAGAAAACTGTGGTGTTTTGGTCACGGCCAGCTCTACCCCAAAATGGCTGCCATGGTGCATGTGTGTGTCTTCAGACAGAGAACTGCAGAGAGACACCATTCCGAGACTCCACCTCTCCCTCCCCAAGCCGCCATTTTATAAACACAGTTACTAAAAAGGTAGGAAGCCATCTTCCTGAGTGAAAAACATTACAAACCCGCTCCCCGAAAAAGAGAGAAAAATCTAATCACTGTAGGAAGTTGGTCAAAGTTAGTCTTTCAGTGTCGAGTTGGAAGTCGGAGAGACAGGTAGACGAGCGGTGTATGAGTGTCTGAGTGAGTGTGTGTTCGGAAGGGTGGGCAGGGGGCACAAAGGTATTCGGAATAGTGGGGGTCAGTGATGGAAGGACATTTTGGAGAAAAAAAAAAGTGGAAAAAAGCGCAAAAGAAGTGAAAAAACTGAGAGGACTGCAACCTGAAATGACCGGGATGGACTGTTCACAGCAGGGGAGAGGGAGGGAGGGAGAAAAGAGGAGGAGGAAAAAGAAAGAAAAGGGAAATCAATTAGAGAGAGTAGAACATCTATAATGGCTTCACACAGTGGGGGAGAGAGAGAGAGAGAGAGAGAAAGAAAGAAGGAAAGAGAATGAGAGAGAGTAGGGTGAGAAAACAACAGCAGACTTAATGTTTGGAGAAGTTGTCTTCATAGAAAGGTGAGTAGAGGAGGAGAGAGGAGGATAGAGGAGGACAGTGGGGGACAGAGGAGGACAAAGGAGGATAATGGGGGACAGAGGAGGACAGAGGAGGATAATTGGGGACAGAGGAGGACAGAGGAGGATAATTGGGGACAGAGGAGGATAATGGTGACAGAGGACAGAGGGGGATAGAGGAGGACAATGGGGGACAGAGGAGGATAATGGTGACAGAGGAGGACAGAGGGGGATAGAGGAGGACAGAGGACAATGGGGACAGAGGAGGATAATGGGGGACAGAGGAGGACAGAGGTGGATAAAGGAGGACAGAGGAGGACAATGGGGGACAGAGGAGAATACAGGAGGACAGAGGAGGATAGAGGAGGATAATGGGGGACAGAAGAGGATAATGGGGGACAGAGGAGGTTAATGGAGGACAGAGGAGGACAGAGGAGGATAATGGGGGACAGAGGAGGATAATGGGGGACAGAGGAGGACAGAGGAGGATAATGGGGACAGAGGAGGATAATGAGGGACAGAGGAGGACAGAGGAGGATAGAGGAGGGCAGAGGAGGATAGAGGAGGGCAGAGGAGGATAGAGGAGGGCAGAGGAGGATAAAGGAGGACAGAGGGGGACAGAGGAGGACACTGGGGGACAGAGGGGGACACTGGGGGACAGAGGAGGACACTGGGGGACAGAGGAGGACACTGGGGGACAGAGGAGGACAGATTAGGATAGAGGAGGACAGAGGAGGACAGAGGGGGATAGAGGAGGATAGAGGAGGACAATGGGGGACAGAGGAGGATAATGGGGGACAGAGGAGGACAGAGGAGGATAATGGGGACAGAGGAGGATAATGAGGGACAGAGGAGGATAATGAGGTTAATGGGGGACAGAGGAGGATAGAGGAGGGCAGAGGAGGATAAAGGAGGACAGAGGGGGACAATGGGGGACAGAGGAGGACACTGGGGGACAGAGGATAGAGGAGGACAGATTAGGATAGAGGAGGACAGAGATGGACAGAGGAGGACAGAGGAGGATAGAGGAGGACAATGGGGGACAGAGGAGGACAGAGGAGGATAGAGGAGGACAGAGGAGAACAGAGGAGGATAATGGAGGACAGAGGAGGATAATGGGGGACAAAGGGGGACAGAGGAGGATAATCGGGTACAGAGGAGGACAGAGGCGGACAGAAGAGGATAGCAGAAGACTGCTGGGGGGGGGGGGGGGGGGGGGGACGACAGAACGGTGGAGCTGCAGGGGGAGCTGTTTCAGCGTGACAATGCTCTGGTTATGCAGATTTTCTAATAAATAGACACCAACAGGGAGAGAGGAACATAGATAAAGTGACTAATGACTCGCAGCACAGACCTTAGGAGCTTCCTGTGTCACGTGAAACTGTGTCCTACCTGCCCTGCTCTCTTTACGGCTGTTTTAGTTAATTTGAGTTAGAGACAAAGTTGGGTGCTGGTTAATTTGAGTGGATAAACACACACACAGTGACACAGGAGATTAGAGGACGGCACCACAGAGTGCTGGGTGACCTTGGTACAATGACAGTGTACCTGACGGACCCTCTTTCTCTGTCACCGCTCTGTCCTTCAGGTTCCCCGGTGTGTGTGTGTGTGTGTGTGTGTGTGTGTGTGTGTGCGTGTTCCCACCAACAGGGAATCACCACCTGAAACGTACATTCAGAGCACAGTTTGTTGTTTGAAAAAGACAGGATAGTTGTAGAGAGAGAGAGAGTTGTAGAGAGTAAGTGAGAGAGAGATAGTTGTAGAGACTGAGTGAGTGAGAGAGAGAGTTGTAGAGAGTGAGAGTGAGAGAGAGTTGTAGAGAGTGAGTGAGAGAGAGAGAGAGAGAGAGAGAGAGAGAGAGAGAGAGATTTGTAGAGAGTGAGTGAGAGAGATAGTTGTAGAGAGTGAGAGAGAGTGAGAGAGAGATTTGTAGAGAGAGAGTTGTAGAGAGTGAGTGAGTGAGCGAGAGAGATTTGTAGAGAGTGAGTGAGAGAGAGTTGTAGAGAGTGAGTGAGAGAGAGTTGTAGAGAGTGAGTGAGTGTTGTAGAGTGAGAGAGACTCAGTTGAAATAAACCATCCTGAGCAGCCAGAGACAGGCTGTAGCTAAAGGACAGGAGAGGCCATTGCTGGGCCCTCACACACACACAGACACAGACACAGACACAGACACACACACACACAGTCACAGTCACAGTCACACACACACACAGTCACACACACACACACAGTATGTGCCACACTGCCATGCTGGATGTTAGATAAAAGGGAACCTCTACAGGAAGGAACCAGAGAGAGTGCGAGGTGTTGCCTTAGGGAGCACAACAACAGCTGCACTAAACAACCACTAATGGATAGGCAGAGAGAGAGAGACAGAGAGATAGATGTAGAGAGAGAGAGAGAGAGAGAGAGAGAGAGAGAGACACTCAGCTGTAGCTTAAGGACAGGAGCGGCCATTGCTGGTCCCTCACACACACACTGTATGCCACACTGCCTGTTAGATAAAAGGGAACCTCTACTGGAAGGAACCAGAGAGAGTGTGAGGCGTTGCTGCAGGGAGCACAACAACAGCTGCACTAAACAACCACTAATGGACAGGCAGAGAGAGAGAAAGAACAAAAGGAAACTTTATCTCTTCTCATTTAAATGTGTACATTTTAGTCATTTAGAAGACATTCTTATCCAGAGCGACTTACAGTTAGTTAGTACATACATGTTCATACTTTTTCGTACTGGTCCCCCGTGGGAATCGAACCCACAACCCTGGCGTTGCAAGTGCCATGCTCTACCATTTGAGCTACACGGGACTTCTCTCATTCATCTCAGTCTGCTCTCTCCCCGTGTATCCTCATCCCAACGCATTTACAGAACATGAAGGTGGGATGGAGGGAGAGAGAGGGTGGGAGACATGGGGATGGAGGGAGCAGAGTGGGATAGAGAGAGTGAAGGATGGAGGGATGGAGGGAGTAAAAGACATGGTAGTGGATGAACCTAGATTAGTGTTGCTCCAGTAGCGACAGATCATAAAGAGGAGGGAGGGGGAACAAGGAGAAGAGACAGAGAGAGGGGGAGATTAGTGCCACTTCAGGAACGACAGAAGACTAAAAAGAGATAGAGGGAGGAAAAAGACAGAGAAGAGAGCTCTTGAAATGTAGTCCGGATTAGCTTCACTAGGAGAACAGGATGAAGAGCGAGAGAGAGGAACAGAGAATGAAAATAATGTCAATTTGGGTAAATGAGTTAATATATACTGTATATGAAACACTTTGCATATTTTCAGTCAGTGTGAAAAACAGCAGCAACGGAAGGAAAGTAAGAAGGCTGTTCCCCACAGAAACACTATCCAGAGTGTTGTTAATTAACAACTATGGGATCATTAGAACTTAACACATTAAACATTCATTATAGTTATTTTGACAGATGAAATGACCCCCCCTCCCCCTCTCTTTAGAATAGAATTAGCATTTAAGAAGATATATACAGAATAATATACTGTATGTCCTGGTTCTGGGCTGATGATAAACACGAAGAGAAGACGGACAGACACACACATACACTCATAACTAATGATATCCCTGCCTGTAGCGTTGAGACAAGGCTGGGATATTTCTTTAGCCCTCCTGCCTATTCCACTGGGATGTGATGGGAATTGGGACAGACGTCTCTTACACACACACACACACACACACACACACACACACACACACACACACACACATATACACATACACACCCACACACCCACACACACGTCTCTTCAACTGTAAAGTGTAGAGGCATTCCCACAGTGACTGGGCAACATTCCCGACCGGAATAGGAACAGGCAGCTCAGTGGACCGGAAGACTAACATTACTGTAGGAAAGCTCTGGGTTAAAACAACTCTGGGAATTCACACCAGAGACAAGGGGGTAGAGTAAAAAAAATTAAAAAAGGAGAGAGAGAGACGGAGAGAGATAGAGAGCTAGAGACTCTGACTAACTCTCCAGAAAATAGTGTCAGGAGGAATACATCCACAGTGAATAATGAATAAAAGGAGTAGAAAATAACATGTCTATATACAGTACAGGGAGTAGAAGTACTGAGCCCATGTGCCGGGGTACGAGGTAGCTATGTACAGTGCCTTGGAAAGTATTCAGACCCCTTTACTTTTTCCACTTTGTTACGTTACAGCCTTATTCAATTTTAATTCGTCAGCAATCTACACCCAATACCCCAAAACGACAAAGCGGAAACAGATTTAGATTTACTATCGAATTTATTACAAATATAAAACAGAAATACCTTAGTTACATAAGTATTCAGACCCTTTGCTATGAGACTCGAAATTGAGCTCAGGTGCATCCTGTTTCCATTGATAATCCTTGAGATGTTTCTACAACTTGATTGGAGTCCACCTGTGGTAAATTGAAATGATTGGACACACCTGTCTAGATAAGGTCCCAGAGTTGACAGTGCATGTCAGAGCAAAAACCAAACCATGAGGTCGAAGGAATTGTCCGTAGAGCTCAGAGACAGGATTGTGTTGAGGAACAGATCTGAGGAAGGGTACCAAAACATTTCTGCAGCATTGAAGATCCCCAAGAACACAGGGGCCCACATCATTCTTAAATGGAATAAGTTTAGAACCACCAAGACTCTTCCTAGAGCTGGCCGCCCGGCCAAACTGAGCAATCACGGGAAAAGGGCCATGATCAGGGAGGTGACCAAGAACCCAATGGTCACTGACAGAGCTCTAGAGGCCCTCTGTGGAGATGGGAGAACCTTCCAGAAGGACAACCATCTCTGCAGCACTCCACCAATCAGGCCTTTATGACTGAATTGCCAGATGGAAGCCACTCCTCAGTAAAAGGCACATGACAGCCCGCTTGGAGTTTGCCAAAAGGCACCTAAAGACTCAGACCATGAAAAACAAGATTCCCTGGTCTGATGAAACCAAGATTGAACTCTTTGGCCTGAATGCCAAGCGTCACGTTTGGAAGAATCCTGGCACCATCCCTACGGTGAACCATGGTGGTGGCAGAATTATGCTGTGGGGATGTTTTTCAGCAGCAGAGACTGGGAAACTAGTCAGGATCGAGGCAAAGATGAACAGAGCAAAGTACAGAGAAATCCTTGATGAAAACCTGCTCCAGAGCGCTCAGGACCTCAGACTGGGGGGGGGGGGGGTTCCTAAGCACACAGCCAAGACAACGCAGGAGAGGCTTCGGGACAAGTCACTTAATGTCCTTGAGTGGCCCAGCTAGAGCCTGGACTTGAACCCGATCTAACATCTCTGGAGGGACCTGAAAATAGCTGTGCAGCAACACTCCCCATCCAACCTGACAGAGCTTGAGAAAATCTGCAGAGAAGTATGGGAGAAACTCCCCAAATACAGGTGTGCCAAGCTTCTAGCGTCAAAGCCAAGAAGAGTCGAGGCTGTAATTGCTGCCAAAGGTGCTACAACAGTAAAGGGTCTGAATATTTATGAAAATGTGATATTTCAGTTGTTTTATTTTTTATAAATTAGCAAACATTTCTAAAAAACTGTTTTTCCTTAGTCATTATGGGGAATTGAGGGGGGGGGGGGGGGGGGTGATTTAGAATAAGGCTGTAACGTAACAGAATGTGGAAAAAGTAAAGGGGTCTGAATACTTTCCGAAGGCACTGTACTGCACATACAGTTAGAGGGAGAGAATAATGGGAGAAGGAGAATGATGATGAAGAAAGGATGCCCTCCATCACAAACATTTTGATCTGAGCTAGAGGAAGAGGAAGAGGGAGGGATGAGGTGGTGGAGACAAATCAAAGGTAAAAAGTGGGAGAGCAGGAATAACTCCAGCTAACTGTGATAGAAGGAAATAGGGAAAAATATGGAGGGAGAGGTTAGAGGGGTCTACATACTAGTTTCACACAGAAGACGGGTGATGGAGGGAGGGAGTGACAGCGAGCGAGAGCGAGAGATAGATGAAAAAGAGGAGTTTACTCACTGGGCTCACAGCACACTGTGACTCGCAGCTTCATGCAGGGCAGGGGGGAGCTTTCCCCTGTAGGCAATGCTGAGAGAGAGAAAGAAAGGTTGTCTTGTTACAGTAAATGTATGTGCTGAAGTGTTGGGAGCTTTTCTGCCCAACCCCTCATGTAGCTTATTCGTTAATAATATATAACGTGTCACCAAATGTCTCCTCATTCACCAACCAGCAGAACTCAGATGGATTGCATTCAGTTGGTATGAAAAACTAAAGAAAAGGTTTTCCATTTGGAAACTCCAGCCAGACAGCAACCAGTAACTCAATGGATTGTGGGAGTCTAGGTGTTTCCTGTTTGGCAGCTGCTGTCAGAGTTAAGTGACAGAAACACGGTCGTCACCATCTGGTCGTCTGTAGCTCAGTTGGTAGAGCATGGTACTTGCAGGACAGTGGGTTTGATTCCCGGGACCACCTCTACACAAAATGTATCCACGCAAGTCTCTTCGGATAAAAGCGTCTGCTAAATGCCATATTATATTAAGGAGGTTGCAAACTTAACCTTTCTAACCATGCAATTTAAACCCTTAACATACCGAACAAAAGCTTGTCTACTTTCTTGTCACTTCTGAAAATGCTGTTCCATCTAGTGACTATAGACCACTAGACTGATTTATGCGGATACTATGTGAGCTGTCAGTGTGGACCGCTATAAGAGAGACAGACTGAAACAGCTAATACTATTAGCGGCTCTAATACTATTGTCGTGTCCCCAGTCTAAAACCATTATACTGTCCCCATTCTAGTGTCCCCAGTCTAAAACCATTATACTGTCCCTATGGTCTGGCCCTTTCACCCAGCCAGACGTTTGGACAAACTTCAAGCGTTATCTTTGATGTGGACAATACACACACAGACAGCCAGGCCCAGTGGGATAGTACCAGGGGAGGAGCCTATTGTTGTGTTCTCTAGCCCTGCACAGCCACGATGGCCCAGTGCTGTGTGTGTGTGTGTGTGTGTGTGTGTGTGTGTGTGCGTTCTCTCATGCCCTGATAATGCTCCATTGTCCTGCAGAACGCAATAGTAATTTATGTAAAGATTATTTCTTTCCCTCAGTCTCTCTCATCCATTATTTTCCTTGCCCTTTTCCTCGCTTTTGTTGCTCCCCCTTTCTTTCTCTCTGTGGATTCTACTCATCCCCCCATTCCTCTTTCTCTCCCCCCCCCTCCCTTCCTGTACTGTCAGACTCTGTCCATCTCCCCTCTTTTGCTGTCATTCCTCCACTCTTCTCTTCCTCCGGCTGCTTTAAAAGCCTTTCTTTTTCTCTCTGGCCCCGTCTCCGCATTGATCTCCAGTTTTCCTCATTGCTTGTTGGTGTCCCTCTGTCTGTTTCTTTGTTGTCGCCCCTCTCCACTCTTGTTCTCTCTCTCTCTGTTCTTTTTCGTTTCCCGCTACCCCCCCCACCTTTCGGTTGGACTGTGACCAGAAGTTGTAAAAACAGTAAGAAACAGATTTTACGGCCACAAGCTCTCTCTCCCTCCCACTGTCCCTCTCAATTCAATTTCAATTCAAAGGGCTTTATTGTCATGGCAAACATGTTTACATTGCCAAAGCAAGTGAAATAGATAATAAACTAAAGTGAAATAAACAATAAAAAATTAACAGTAAACATTACACTCAGAAAGGTTCCAAAGGAATAGAGACATTTTAAATGTCATATTATGGCTATGTACAGTGTTGTCCCTTTTGGTTGGACTGCAACCAGAAGTAGTAAACATTTAAAAAAAAATTAAGTTAAAAACCTATCCCTCCTCTCCCTCCCTCCCCCGTTCTCATCCTCCTCTCTCCCTCCCTCCCCTCTCTCTTCCTCCCTCACCTCTCCCTCCCTCCCTCCCCCTTCCCCCTCTCTCTCCCTCCTCCAGTGGTTCTAGATAAATGAGAGAGGAAGACAGAAATAGGAAGTAGTGGGAAAAGAGGAAACACATGTTTTTATTTCACTGTCTGCAGCAGGGCGGCAGGTAGCCTAGCGGTTAGAGCGTTGGGCCAGTAACCGAAAAGTCGCTGGTTTAAATACCCGAGCGGACAAGGTTAAAAACCTGTCGATGTGTCCATGAGCAAGGCACTTAACCCTAATTTGCTCCAGGGGCTGACCCTTTTGGTAGGCCATCATTGTAAATAAGAATGTGTTCTTAACTGAATTGCCTAGTTAAATAAAGGTTACATTTTAAAAAAGGACTAATATCTTACAGATTTACTTATACGCACAAACACACAAGCACACACACCCCCTCCCATCTACTCACAGCTGTAGTAGTAGTGGTGTCCAGGGAGGAACTCGAAGCCCAGAGAGAAGGGGGTGAAGCGCTGTATCTTCTCTGAGAAGCGGACAGGGCCAAAGGGGGCGTGAGGCGTGTTACACTCCCACCTCTTGATGGCTGCCTGGGTCTCCACACAGCCCCTGAACCCCCCCTCAACCACCAGGTATAGAGCCAGGCTGTCTGTTGGGGCTTGGGGGGAGGCCTCCTCACTGGGGGGAGACAGGTGAGGGTAGTGGGGGCAGTAGATATCCAGGTAGTCATTCAGATTCACCTGGATGGACAGATCACCTCCCGTCAACCTGGGAGAGAGAGAAAGAGGGAGGAGAGGAAGAGGAGGAAGAGGAAAAGAGATTAAGTATCAACATTCCACAATAACGATTAAACACAGTAAAATACAATACTGTTAGTCAGAGAAAGAGAGAGGGATGGAGAGAAGAGATGGATGGCTGATAGATAGTCTATATAACTGTGGGCCTGGAGGAGAGATGGAGAGAAGAGATGGATAGATCATCAATATTCCACATAACGATTACAAGGTATGATAAAGCAACATAACGTACAGCAGCCTTTATTACTTGTTTTGGCATCTGATACTTTGTAATGAGATAGCTAGGAGCAGTGACAGGAAAAACCACAGACACAGAGAGAGAGCAATTGAGCGAGAGAGAGCGAGAGCGTCTGTGTGTCTGTCTGTCTGTCTGTGTCTGTCTGTCTGTGTCACACACACACGCTGCTAGGGCATCCATTCAAGGCTGGCTGGTTCTGGGCATAACAACACGGGGCCAGACATGAGCAGTACGGTGTCAAAGGAGAGGGAGCATATCTAACATTCCTCCACTAGTGGAAAGAGAAGGAGCATATTAATCCATAAAAGTCTATTGATTTAGATTGACACCAGTGCGTCAATCTAAGTTAGATAACAAAAACAATCCTCGTAAAAATAGATATCAGGGCTGCGTCTCAATCCATCGCATCAGCCTATGTAGGCCTTGCGCATCTGCGGTGGAAGGTGGCTGAGCTACAGCAGTGTTAGACCATGAGATATCCCGAAAATCAGTCTTTTCACGTAAACGTCTGTAGAGTCAGAGATATATAATATATACACACATATATATATCTATATATATATCTATATATATCTATATCTATATATATATCTATATATATATCTATATCTATATATCTATATATCTATATATCTATATATCTATATATCTATATATCTATATATCTATATATCTATATATCTATATATATATATATATATATATATATATATATATATATATATATGAGAGAGAGATATATACAGTGGGGAGAACAAGTATTTGATACACTGCCGAATTTCCAGGTTTTCCCACTTACAAAGCATGTAGAGGTCTGTAATTTTTATCATAGGTACTCTTCAACTGTGAGTGACGGAATCTAAAACAAAAATCCAGAAAATCACATTGTATGATTTTTAAGTAATTAATTTGCATTTTATTGCATGACATAAGTATTTGATACATCAGAAAAGCAGAACTTAATATTTGGTACAGAAACCTTTGTTAGCAATTACAGAGATCATACGTTTCCTGTAGTTCTTGACCAGGTTTGCACACACTGCAGCAGTGATTTTGGCCCATTCCTCCATACAGACCTTCTCCAGATCCTTCAGGTTTCGGGGCTGTCACTGGGCAATACGGACTTTCAGCTCCCTCCAAAGATTTTCTATTGGGGTCAGGTCTGGAGACTGGCAAGGCCACTCCAGGACCTTGAGATGCTTCTTACGGAGCCACTCCTTAGTTGCCCTGGCTGTGTGTTTCGGGTCGTTGTCATGCCGACCCATCTTCAATGCTCTTACTGAGGGAAGGAGGTTGTTGGCCAAGATCTCGCGATACATGGCCCCATCCATCCTCCCCTCAATACGGTGCAGTCGTCCTGTCCCCTTTGCAGAAAAGCATCCCCAAAGAATGATGTTTCCACCTCCATGCTTCACGGTTGGGATGGTGTTCTTGGGGTTGTACTCATCCTTCTTCTTCCTCCAAACACGGCGAGTGGAGTTTAGACCAAAAAGCTATATTTTTGTCTCATCAGACCACATGACCTTCTCCCATTCCTCCTCTGGATCATCCAGATGGTCATTGACAAACTTCAGACGGGCCTGGACATGCGCTGGCTTGAGCAGGGGGACCTTGCGTGCGCTGGCTGAGCTACAGCAGTGTTAGACCATGAGATATCCCGAAAATCAGTCTTTTCACGTAAACAATATATATAGAGAGATATATATATATATATATATATATATATATATATATAGAGAGAGAGAGAGAGAGAGATATATATATATATATATAGAGAGAGAGAGATATATAGAGAGAGAGATATACAGTGGGGAGAACAAGTATTTGATACACTGCCGATTTTGCAGGTTTTCCCACTTACAAAGCATGTAGAAGTCTGCAGGATTTTAATCCATGACGGCATAGTGTGTTACTAATGGTTTTCTTCGAGAATGTGGTCCCAGCTCTCTTCAGGTCATTGACCAGGTCCTGCTGTGTAGTTCTGGGCTGATCCCTCACCTTCCTCATGATCATTGATGCCCCACGAGGTGAGATCTTGCATGGTGCCCCAGACCGAGGGAGATTGACCGTCATCTTGAACTTCTTCCATTTTCTAATAATTGCGCCAACAGTTGTTGCCTTCTCACCAAGCTGCTTGCCTATTGTCCTGTAGCCCATCCCAGCCTTGTGCAGGTCTACAATTTTATCCCTGATGTCCTTACACAGCTCTCTGGTCTTGGCCATTGTGGAGAGGTTGGAGTCTGTTTGATTGAGTGTGTGGACAGGTGTCTTTTATACAGGTAATAAGTTCAAACAGGTGCAGTTAATACAGGTAATGAGTGGAGAACAGGAGGGCTTCTTAAAGAAAAACTAACAGGTCTGTGAGAGCCGGAATTCTTACTGGTTGGTAGGTGATCAAATACTTATGTCATGCAATAAAATGCAAATTAATTACTTAAAAATCATACAATGTGATTTTCTGGATTTTTGTTTTAGATTCAGTCTCTCACAGCTGAAGTGTACCTATGATAAAATTTACAGACCTCTACATGCTTTGTAAGTTGGAAAACCTGCAAAATCGGCAGTGCATCAAATACTTGTTCTCCCCACTGTATATATATATAGATATATAGAGATATATATATATATAGAGAGATATATATATATACATACAGCGGGTGAAATAAGTATTGAAAACATCACCATTTTACTCAGTAAATATATTTCCAAAGGTGCTATTGACATTTCACCAGATGTTGGTAACAACCCAATTAATCCATACATACAAAGAAACCAAAACAAATAAGTTCAGAAATTAAGTTATGTGTAATAATGTGAAATGACACAGGGAAAAAGTATTGAACACATGAAGAAAGGGAGGTTAAAAAAGGCATGGATAGCCAGGACAACAGCTGAAAACTATCAGTAATTAAAAAGCAATCCAGCCCCCTGTCAGTGCAAATTAATATCAGCTGGTTCAGTCCCAACTGATGGCCTACAAAAAGGTCTCATTGCCAAGGTGTCACACAAGACACATCTCATGATGGGTAAAAGCAAAGAGCTGTCTCAAGACATTCGCAACCTAATTGTTGCAAAACATAATGATGGCATTGGTTATAGGCGCATTTCTAAGGTTCTGAATGTTCCAGTGAGCACTGTTGGGGCCATAATACGGAAGTGGAAAGACAATCATTTCACCATAAATTTGCCTCGACCAGGTACAGGGATCCTTTCCAGGCTCAGGCTAAGGTTGAAGGGTCGCTGGAGTATTCCACACAGTTGGTCAGCACAGACCCTAAGCACCCTTGGGCTGATGCCATCAGGGCCTGCCGCTTTCCACTGATGTAGTCTCTCCAGCTCTCTCTTCACTTGGTTGGTGGTGAAAGCCAGCCCAGGTGGGGAGGTGGGGGGAGTTGAGGATCAGTCCAAAGGTGGGGGGGAGGGAGGTTTTGCAGATCAGTCCAGAGGGAGTGGGGGCGGAGGTGGGGAGGGGGTCGCTGATTGTCTCAACAGAGGTGTTGTGAGCAAAGTGGGGGACGGACAGTCGTGAGGGTATGTGGCCTGGGGAGCTGGAGGGGACGTGGACAGGGCCAGTATCGAACCTTTAAAAAAATTGGTTCAGCTCATTGGTTCTGTCCTGGGTCCCCTCCGTCTGCCCTCCGTTTGACTTTTTGAAGCCAGTGATATTTCTCATACCCTTCCACACCTCTCTCACCTGGCTCTGCCTCAGCTTGTCTTCCATCTTCTCCTCATACCCTCTCTTCCCCTCAGCAATCTGCAACATCAGCTCCCTCTGGACACATTTCAATTTGTCCCTGTCCCCCTCCTTGAAGGCCATCTTCTTCTCATTCAGCAGGGCTTTCAGGTCGCTGGTGACCCAGGGTTTATTATTTGGAAAACAGCATACCTTCCTGGTGGGTACAGTGTTGTCTACACAAACATTTATATATTCCGTTATGCAGTCAGTAAGACCATCAATGTCCTCCCCATGAGCCTCAGAGCACATCCCAGCCTGTTGTTTCAAAGCAGTCCTGTAGGGCCTCATTCGCCTCCGGAGATCATGTCCTTATGGTTGTAGTGGTCGCTGGCTGCTGTTAGACCATAGGCATGTAGAGTGGGGTGAGGTGGACAAGGTTGTGAGCCGATCTACTGAGGGGAGGGAGTGCAGTGGAGTTGTATGCATCCTTCACATTAGCATATAACAAGTCCAGAGTTGTATTATTCCTGGTTGGGCACTTCACAAACTGTTTGAACGTGGGCAGCGTTGAAGAGAGAGATGCATGGTTAAAATCCCCCGAAATGGCAAAGAAGGCACTGTGATGAAACAAAAATTGTGAGAAGAAAAGAGCAAGAGAAGGAAGGAAGAAAGGAAGGAATAGAAAGATAAAGGGATGGAGAATGGCATGACAGAAGATAAAGGGATGTAGAATGGCTTGACAGAAGATAAAGGGATGTAGAATGGCATGACAGAAGATAAAGGGATGTAGAATGGCATGACAGAAGATAAAGGGATGTAGAATGGCATGACAGAAGATAAAGGGATGTAGAATGGCATGACAGAAGATAAAGGGATGTAGAATGGCTTGACAGAAGATAAAGGGATGGAGAATGACATGACAGAAGATAAAGGGATGTAGAATGGCATGACAGAAGATAAAGGGATGTAGAATGGCATGACAGAAGATAAAGGGATGGAGAATGGCATGACAGAAGATAAAGGGATGTAGAATGGCATGACAGAAGATAAAGGGATGGAGAATGGCTTGACAGAAGGAGAAACAGGAGAGGTGAAGATGGACAGTAAAGGGGCCATGAGAATTAGAAAGACAGAAACAAAGTTAAAGTAAGACGATGAGGGGAGGAGAAAAGAAAGTAGAGACAAAAGAGTTGAGTTTTAATTAGTGACCCTGGAGAGTCTGACTGTAGACAGAGGAGAGAGAGAGACAGAGAGAGATAGAGACAGAGCGAGAGAGAGAGAGAGAGAGAGAGAGAGAGAGAGAGACAGAGAGAGATACAGAGATAGAGAGAGACAGACAGAGAGCGAGAGAGAGAGAGAGAGAGAGAGACAGAGAGACAGGGAGAGAGAGACAGACAGAGAGATAGAGAGACAGAGAGAGACAGGGAGAGAGAGACAGACAGAGAGAGAGAGACAGAGAGAGACAGGGAGAGAGAGACAGACAGAGAGAGAGAGACATAGAGAGAGTGACAGACAGAGAGAGACAGAGAGAGAGAGAGAGAGAGCGACAGAGAGAGTGAGAGTGAGCGAGACAGAGACAGAGAGACAGAGACAGAGAGAGTGAGAGTGAGCGAGACAGAGAGAGAGAGACAGAGACAGAGAGAGACAGAGAGAGAGAGAGAGACAGAGAAAGAGAGAGAGAGAGAGAGACAGAGAGAGAGAGGGCGAGAGAGAGGGCGAGAGAGAGAGAGGGCGAGAGAGAGAGAGAGACAGAGACAGAGACAGAGAGATAGAGACAGAGATAGAGAGACAGAGAAAGAGAGAGAGACAGACAGAGAGAGAGACAGAGAGATAGACAAGAGAGAGAGACAGAGACAGACAGAGTGAGAGAGACAGAGAGAGTGAGAGAGAGAGAGTGAGAGAGAGAGAGTGAGAGAGAAAGAGAGACAGAGATAGCGAGACAGAGATAGCGAGACAGACAGAGAGAGAGAGGGCGAGAGAGAGAGAGGGCGAGAGAGAGAGAGAGAGGGCGAGAGAGAGAGGGCGAGAGAGAGAGGGCGAGAGAGAGAGAGGGCGAGAGAGAGAGAGGGCGAGAGAGAGAGAGGGCGAGAGAGAGAGAGGGCGAGAGAGAGAGAGGGCGAGAGAGAGAGAGGGCGAGAGAGAGAGAGAGAGGGCGAGAGAGAGAGGGAGAGGGCGAGAGAGAGAGGGCGAGAGAGAGAGGGCGAGAGAGAGAGGGCGAGAGGGCGAGGGCGAGAGGGCGAGAGAGAGAGGGCGAGAGAGAGAGGGCGAGAGAGAGAGAGAGAGAGGTAGAGTAGAGAAAACGAGAGAGGAGGAGATGGACTTTAATTGGTCTCCACTCCACACTGAGCACATGAGAGGGATGAGGGGGGCAGAGAAAGAAAGAGGGAGAAAAAGAGAAATAAAAGACAGGAAGTTCAGGTCCGTCAGTGTGAGTCTTTATAAGGGAGCGACAGAGCGAGGGAGGGAGGGAGGACAAGTGCAGGGAGTCAGTGGAGGGTAAAAAGGAGAGAGAGAATAGCATGAAGAGAGGAAGGGGGTCTCAAGTTAAGTGGGTGGACAGAAAAAAAGAGACAAAAAAACCTGGGGCATCATAGAGAGAGAGAGAAGAGAGGAAATTAAATGAACACAGAGAGAGGACACAAAGAGAGAGAGTAAAACGGATTAACGGAGGGGGGAGGGAGAGCAAGGGCGAGAACGGAAAACAGTGTGAGCAGCATGCGTTTTAGGGAGGATTTCCTTTCCCCATGTGTAATACAGCAGCAACAGGTCACTGATCACCAAGTTCTAGAGAGCAGGCTTTGGTTCCAGCCTCCTATTCACACACCTGATTTAACTAATAAATAATTGTGTTTATTAGTTGAAACAGGTGCTAAAAGTGAAAGTGGACCTATAGATGTAAAACAGAAAACTTAGTAGAGGTGCTGTATCTTCAACACAGTTAGTAGAGAGTTGCTGTAGTTTCAACACAGTAGGGTTGCTGTATCTTCAACACAGTTAGTAGAGTTGCTGTATATTCAACACAGTAGGGTTGCTGTATCTTCAACACAGTTAGTAGAGAGTTGCTGTAGTTTCAACACAGTAGGGTTGCTGTAACTTCAACACAGTTATTAGAGAGGTGCTGTATCTTCAACACAGTTAGTAGAGAGGTGCTGTATCTTCAACACAGTTAGTAGAGGTGTTGTATCTTCAACACAGTTAGTAGAGAGGTGTTGTATCTTCAACACAGTTAGTAGAGAGGTGTTGTATCTTCAACACAGTTTGTAGAGAGGTGTTGTAGATTCAACACAGTTAGAGAGTTGCTGTAGTTTCAACACAGTAGGGTTGCTATAACTTCAACACAGTTAGTAGAGAGGTGTTGTAGATTCAACACAGTTAGTAGAGAGGTGCAGTAGGCCTCAACACAGTAAAGGTGCAGTAGGCTTCAACACAGTAGAGATGCTGTAGATTCAACACAGTTAGTAGAGAGGTGCTGTATTTTCAACACAGTTAGTAGAGATGCTGTAGCTTCAACACAGTAGAGATAATGTATCTTCAACACAGTTTGTAGAGGTGCTGATACTTCAACACAGTAGAGATAATGTAACTTCAACACAGTTTGTAGAGGTGTTGTAGTTTCAACACAGTTAGTAGAGATGTGCAGTAGGCTTCAACACCATTAGTAGAGAGGTGCTGTGTTGAAGCTACAACACATCTCTACTAACTGTTTTGAAGCTGCAGCACCTCTCTACTAACTGTGTTGAAAATACAACACCTATACTAACTGTGTTGAATCTACAGAGTTAGATGCTGTAGCTTCAACACAGTTGTAGAGAGGTGCTGTAGATTCAAAACAGTTAGTAGAGGTGCTGTAGTTTCAACACAGTAGAGATGCTGTAGCTTCAACACAGTTAGTAGAGGTGCTGTAGATTCAACACAGTTTGTAGAGGTGTTGTAGTTTCAACACAGTTAGTAGAGAGGTGCAGTAGGCTTCAACACAGTAATGAGGTGCTGTAGATTCAACACAGTTAGTAGAGTGGTGCTGTGTTGAAGCCTACTAACTGTGTTGAAGGCTACTGCACCTCCCTACTGTGTTGAAAATACAACACCACCCTACTGTGTTGAAAATACTACACCTCTCTACTAACTGTTTTTAAGCTACAGCACCTCTCTACTAACTGTGTTGAAGTTACAACACCTCTACTAACTGTGTTGAAACTACAACTGTGCAGTAGGCTTCAACACATTAATGCTGTAGCTTCAACACAGTTTGTAGAGAGGTGTTGTAGCATCAATACAGTTCGTAGAGAGGTGTTGTAGCATCAACACAGTTAGTAGAGAGGTGTTGTAGCATCAATACAGTTGGTAGAGAGGTGTTGTAGCATCAACACAATTTGTAGAGAGGTGTTGTAGCATCAATACAGTTCGTAGAGAGGTGTTGTAGCATCAACACAGTTAGTAGAGAGGTGTTGTAGCATCAACACAGTTAGTAGAGAGGTGTTGTAGCATCAATACAGTTAGTAGAGAGGTGCTGTAGCATCAACACAGTTAGTAGAGAGGTGTTGTAGCATCAACACAGTTAGTAGAGAGGTGTTGTAGCATCAACACAGTTAGTAGAGAGGTGCTGTAGCATCAACACAGTTAGTAGAGAGGTGTTGTAGCATCAACACAGTTAGTAGAGAGGTGTTGTAGCATCAACACAGTTAGTAGGGAGATGCTGTAGCATCAACACAGTTAGTAGAGAGGTGCTGTAGCATCAACACAGTTAGTAGAGAGGTGCTGTAGCATCAACACACAGTTAGTAGAGAGGTGCAGTAGCATCAACACAGTTAGTAGAGAGGTGCAGTAGCATCAACACAGGGAAGCACTGAGACAGCTCTTCACTAAGCTGATTCCTAATCAATACAAGCCACAGCGTATTGGTGATCAATCTACAGGACGGGGCACCATCGATCGGGGCCACTCAAACAGGACACACATACAACATTGATCCCCAGTGTGTGTGTGTGTTCAACCCCTCAGGTCACGATGCATAGCTCTATTAATTATATCGGCTCTCCACCAGCAACACACATACACACAATTACAGGCAATGACAGCAGGATGTTTAGTTTGGTGTACTAGAACCTCTGCAGGGTGTGTGTGTGTGTGTGTGTGTGTGTGTGTGTGTGTGTTAGGCAGTGACAGCAGCGTGTTTACATAGAGGTGTACCACCTGTAGACTCCTCTCCTGTCTAAAGCTGCTCACAGGTCTTGTCAAACCAACCTCTTCCTCACCCCTTTGCTATTTCCCCCCCCATCTCCTTTCCCCCTCTCTCCCGTTCTCTCTGCATTCACTCTTTCCCCACCCATCGTTGTCTTTCTCCACTCCTCACTCCCCCCCCCCCCCCCCCCCCCCACCACCATCTCCTCTGTACATCTGAGATTCTTCTCACATCTCCCTCCATCCCTCCCCTGCTCCATCCTTCCCCTGCTCCATCCCTCCATCTTCCTCTCCTCTATCCTCAGCTCAGATGATGCGTGCCCTGGCAATTACAGAGAGGGTGGTGTCAAACACTGTCAACCTTTCCTTCATTCCTTCACCCTCTCTTCCCTCCTTCCTCAATCTCACTCCCCACTATCTCCCCTGCCCACTCTCTCCCCCGCCCCCTTTCTCCCCCCGCCCCCTCTCTCTAGACCTTGGAGGTTGAGGTACACCCTAATTATACGCAGGATGCTCTGCTCTGTGCCAGCTGCGAGTCAGGGGAGCTGTGACAGCACAGAGAATCATGTAAGTGCTGTAGAACAGTGTCACAGAGTAAAATGTCAGAGCAGCCAATCAGTGAGAGAACAAAGTGAAACACGAAGGCAAATCAAATACAGGGCATTGTAGGACGCACACACACACACACACACTATCACAGAGACAGGGGCCACGGTCTGGGGATGTCACCATGACATTGTAGGAGCATACAGAAACAAACAGTAGCGAGAGGAGGACTAGGGGAATGTCTTTGTCAGACATCACATGTCCAGCCCTCTACCTGACGCTAAATGTGTGTTCTGTTCTGTGATTGGTGCAGAGTGTAACCCAGGAAGAAGGATGTGAAATACCACAGTCCTCCTGAGGTCCTATGTTAACTATATGGTCGGTTAAAACTAATCCATTCTCACTATGGAAGCTAACAATAACCTACATGTTGAGTGCTTCAATAATACAGCAATGTAAAATATATCCTACAAACTACAAAACCTCCTGTGTGTGTGTGTGTGTGTGTCTGTGTGTTGCGTGAGGATTGGGAGTGTACTGTATGGGTGCGTGCGTATTCTGTGTATGTGTGTGTGTTATGTACACGTGTGTGTAGTTGTAATGAAATGCAGGAGGTTGACTGTGGCAGGGACCTTTAATCCTTTATATGAGAGAATAATTAAACAAGCAACAATCCCTCAGACTGGAATACAGAACACTTACCCTACTGTCAACTACACAACACACATACTGAATATAACCACACTTTACTACTGCGCATAACAAGTACATGACAAAAGTTCAATTGTGCAACTATACACAACAAGTACCAAAGTACACTAGTACAGTACATATTATAACACCTCCAAGTGACTCAAATTATATCAATTAGCCTATCAGAAGCTTCTAAAGCCATGACATAATTTTCTGGAATTTTCCAAGCTGTTTAAAGGCACAGTCAACTTAGTGTATGTAAACTTCTGACCCACTGGAATTGAAATCTGTGGAGTGGTTGAAAAGAGTTTTAATGACTTCAACCTAAGTGTATGTAAACTTCCGACTTCAACTGTATATACATACATATTCTATCTATCTATCTATCTATCTATCTATCTATCTATCTATCTATCTATCTATCTATCTATCTATCTATCTATCTATCTATCTATCTATCTATCTATCTATCTATCTATCTATCTATCTATCTATCTATCTATCTATCTATCTATCTATCTATCTATCTATCTATCTATCTATGTATGTATCTATGTATGTATCTATGTATGTATGTATGTATGTATGTATGTATGTATGCATGCATGTACAGTGTACATGTATGTATGTACAGTGGGGAGAACAAGTATTTGATACACTGCCGATTTTGCAGGTTTTCCCACTTACAAAGCATGTAGAAGTCTGTAATTTTTATCATAGGTACTCTTCAACTGTGAGTGACGGAATCTAAAACAAAAATCCAGAAAATCACATTGTATGATTTTTAAGTAATTAATTTGCATTTTATTGCATGACATAAGTATTTGATACATCAGAAAAGCAGAACTTAATATTTGGTACAGAAACCTCTGTTTGCAATTACAGAGATCATACGTTTCCTCTAGTTCTTGACCAGGTTTGCACACACTGCAGCAGGGATTTTGGCCCACTCCTCCATACAGACCTTCTCCAGATCCTTCAGGTTTCGGGGCTGTCGCTGGGCAATACAGACTTTCAGCTCCCTCCAAAGATTTTCTATTGGGTTCAGGTCTGGAGACTGGCTAGGCCACTCCAGGACCTTGAGATGCTTCTTACGGAGCCACTCCTTAGTTGCCCTGGCTGTGTGTTTCGGGTCGTTGTCATGCTGGAAGACCCAGCCACGACCCATCTTCAATGCTCTTACTGAGGGAAGGAGGTTGTTGGCCAAGATCTCGCGATACATGGCCCCATCCATCCTCCCCTCAATACGGTGCAGTCGTCCTGACCCCTTTGCAGAAAAGCATCCCCAAAAGAATGATGTTTCCACCTCCATGCTTCACGGTTGGGATGGTGTTCTTGGGGTTGTACTCATCCTTCTTCTTCCTCCAAACACGGCGAGTGGAGTTTAGACCAAAAAGCTCTATTTTTGTCTCATCAGACCACATGACCTTCTCCCATTCCTCCTCTGGATCATCCAGATGGTCATTGGCAAACTTCAGACGGGCCTGGACAAGCGCTGGCTTGAGCAGGGGGACCTTGCCTGTGCTGCAGGATTTTAATCCATCACGGCGTAGTGTGTTACTAATGGTTTTCTTTGAGACTGTGGTCCCAGCTCTCTTCAGGTCATTGACCAGGTCCTGCCGTGTAGTTCTGGGCTGATCCCTCACCTTCCTCATGATCATTGATGCCTCACGAGGTGAGATCTTGCATGGTGCCCCAGACCGAGGGAGATTGACCGTCATCTTGAACTTCTTACATTTTCTAATAATTGCGCCAACAGTTGTTGCCTTCTCACCAAGCTGCTTGCCTATTGTCCTGTAGCCCATCCCAGCCTTGTGCAGGTCTACAATTGTATCCCTGATGTCCTTACACAGCTCTCTGGTCTTGGCCATTGTGGAGAGGTTGGAGTCTGTTTGATTGAGTGTGTGGACAGGTGTCTTTAAAACAGGTAACGAGTTCAAACAGTTGCAGTTAATACAGGTAATGAGTGGAGAACAGGAGGGCTTCTTAAAGAAAAACTAACAGGTCTGTGAGAGCCGGAATTCTTACTGGTTGGTAGGTGATCAAATACTTATGTCATGCAATAAAATGCAAATTAATTATTAAAAAATCATACAATGTGATTTTCTGGATTTTTGTTTTAGATTCCATCTCTCACAGTTGAAGTGTACCTATGATAAAAAATTACAGACCTCTACATGCTTTGTAAGTGGGAAAACCTGCAAAATCGGCAGTGTATCAAATACTTGTTCTCCCCACTGTATGTATGTATGCATGTATGTATGTATGTATGTATGTATGTATGTATGTATGTATGTATGTATGTATGTATGTATGTATGTATGTATATTTTAAATGTTCTCTAAATAAGCTTTGTTGTACAATTAAAGGTCAAATACACTGCATTTCAAAACAGTCAACAAACATCTAACACATTCAGGGCTTGTGAAATTATACCTAGCCTAAATATAAGCCTACTAATAATTGCATTATTTTATCAAAATAGTTTAACCTGCTTTTTTTCAATAATCAAGTCTGTCTATTAAAATACTAGATATTTTATTAACCAGAACCATGAATAATGCACATTCACTAATAATGATAATCTCCTGGCAGACATTATAGAAAATGAACACAGGTCTCAAACCATCTCTCAAGCACAAGCCCACCTGCTAATGAGTAGTCAGCTAATCTATATATTTAAAGTTTAGCCAAATTGGATATATTTGCTATCTAACGAGGTAGACCAGTTGAATTATGAACACAACCTTCTGTCCGTCTCCAACTGTTTGAACAGCATGCTAGCCTGTCTTTGTTCAGATGTAGAAATCAAGTGGACTATCTTATTTTGCAGAATGAAAAACGAGTTGCCTATTCCTTATATAATTGTGTTTTATGCTTATTGCACTTTTATAAAACACAGACTAGACAGCTAGTATAACAGTGTTTGGATAAAATGCTGCTAGCGGTACTACAATGCCGCTCACAACAAACTGAGCATTCATTTTCCATAATCAATGTTCATTGATACTCCCGTTTTAGTAGTGTCTGCTCTGCACGCAATTTGAGGAGTTGAGACATAAAAATGGTATCGTTATAAAGGTTAACTTCGCCTATATTACATAAAATAATGTATCAATGTGTTTCAGTGTCGATATGATGGATTCTGTTGGACCAAACCCCAAATGCAAATAGCGAGTTGAAACCGGTTGTCAGAGAGAAACGTGATCTCTCATCTTTGTTGTTGTGAGTGGCAGGGGGAGAAGCTAGGTGTGTGAGGGATGGGCTTGGTGTGTGGGGGCAGGGATTGGTGTGTTTGTAAATGGGAAGGTGCACACAGCACAGAAGGAGATGAGACCAAAGCAACAACATGAGACCAAGTGGACAAATGCTCATACATTTTTATTTTATTAAATAACAACACGTGATTCTTGCAATACAGGCATTTGGAATATCACGCAAAAACATACATTCAAATTAATTTGATATATGGCACAGCCCTAACCCCTCCTCCCCTCCACATTGAATCTCATATGATTCTATACAGTCTCTCAATCCCTCCTTTATCCAGAATTAAGTCATTTTGTCTCCGTTTCCTCATTACAGACCCAGTGTGGCCTAAGCAGCTCAGACATGCATGTTGTGTCTAACCTAGTGCGTGGGCGTATGTCCTCTCTCTGTCCCCTCCACACACACAAAAACAGATGTAACCCCCCACCTCTGGCCATCTGGGAACCCCCCACCATCCTCCCTAACCTCCCCAGCTGCCTTCTAAATTGTCCCCCCAGTACCCCCTCCTACTATTCCACTGTGTATCTTTAGACCTAAATTGTTGGAAAAGGACCCGTAAGTAAGTATTTCACAGTTAAGTCTACACTTGTTGTTTACGAAGAATGTGACGAATATAATTTGTTTTGATACACCCCCCCCAGTAGAGGAAAGGAGACACTGTCTGTGTGCTGTACTGCCTATTGTCATCTCCCCTTCCTCCTGTGTGTGTGTTGTACATCCCACACTTCCTACAGGGATAACAGGAAGTGCATCTTGACTGTCTGTGGTCCTCCAGTCTGTGGTCACTGCTGCTAAATATGGGCATGGTCAGGAGAATTCCTAACACTCTGTTCAGCTGTGTGTGTTTACATGAGTTGGAGCTCAGCGTGTGGCCTCCCTGCCTTGTTGGGCTTCACTGGTGTGTGTGTGTGTGTGTGTGTGTGTGTGTTCAGCATTACT
The DNA here is from genome assembly GCA_023634145.1 of Thymallus thymallus. NCBI lineage: Eukaryota > Metazoa > Chordata > Actinopteri > Salmoniformes > Salmonidae > Thymallus > Thymallus thymallus. Next base: position 12,064,416 of record CM042416.1, read on the forward strand.
GAAGCGATTGGCTGCACCTCTCTCACTCTGCATGATCCGTTAGAGGGTGGGTCAGCTTAAGCGACAGCCCAGACTCTATTTTATGCCTGTTAGGGCCTGAGCGCTGTGTGTGTTATGAGGGAGTCAGCGGCAGTAGCAGCAGCAGGAAACAGGAGGATCTCACAGAACAGAGACAATCGTCATGGAGACAGGCCTCCAACAGAACCAGTCGAATAGGACTCCAGCCCTGGGAAATTACTTGTTATTTTATACAGGCTTCTTCCTGTTGTACTTGGAATCTTTATCCAGAAAGGAACACACACATACACACACACGACAAATACATGCACACAGTCACACACACTGTCTATTCCATTCTGTCAAGCCCAACAGAAGCAGTAGTAGAGTGTGTGAGCGGAGTGTATGTGGAGTGTGTGTGTGAGTGTGCACGGCGAGGGCATGTAGGGATAAATAAGGTCAGCCCTACTGTTGCCTAGGAAAAAAACAATCCATGGCTGGAATTCGAGTCAAGCCTATGCCCCACCCATCTATCTCTCCATCCATTCCTCCATCCTTCCTCCAAACCTCATAGTAATGAGTGCTCTCATGTCTCTAAATTGAGCTTAAATAACAGTGTTGTGTTAGCTGAAGAGAAGGACAGAGATATACAGTACAGAAATACACCCACAGATACAGAGAGAAAGGACAGTGTTTCCCTATTAATTTAGCAGCAGTGGCATACCGGTGCTACATTTTTTCCAATGCTGTAGAATATATACAGTGGGGAGAACAAGTATTTGAAACACTGCCGATTTTGCAGGTTTTCCCACTTACAAAGCATGTAGAAGTCTGTAATTTTTATCATAGGTACTCTTCAACTGTGAGTGACGGAATCTAAAACAAAAATCCAGAAAATCACATTGTATGATTTTTAAGTAATTAATTTGCATTTTATCGCATGACATAAGTATTTGATACATCAGAAAAGCAGAACTTAATATTTGGTACAGAAACCTTTGTTTGCAATTAAAGAGATCATACGTTTCCTGTAGTTCTTGACCAGGTTTGCATACACTGCAGCAGGGATTTTGGCCCACTCCTCCATACAGACCTTCTCCAGATCCTTCAGGTTTCGGGGCTGTCGCTGGGCAATACGGACTTTCAGCTCCCTCCAAAGATTTTCTATTGGGTTCAGGTCTGGAGACTGGCTAGGCCACTCCAGGACCTTGAGAAGCTTCTTACGGAGCCACTCCTTAGTTGCCCTGGCTGTGTGTTTCGGGTCGTTGTCATGCTGGAAGACCCAGCCACGACCCATCTTCAATGCTCTTACTGAGGGAAGGAGGTTGTTGGCCAAGATTTCGCAATACATGGCCCCATCCATCCTCCCCTCAATACGGTGCAGTCGTCCTGTCCCCTTTGCAGAAAAGCATCCCCAAAGAATGATGTTTCCACCTCCATGCTTCACGGTTGGGATGGTGTTCTTGGGGTTGTACTCATCCTTCTTCTTCCTCCAAACACGGCGAGTGGAGTTTAGACCAAAAAGCTCTATTTTTGTCTCATCAGACCACATGACCTTCTCCCATTCCTCCTCTGGATCATCCAGATGGTCATTGGCAAACTTCAGACGGGTCTGGACATGCGCTGGCTTGAGCAGGGGGACCTTGCGTGAGCTGCAGGATTTTAATCCATGACGGCTTTGAGACTGTGGTCCCAGCTCTCTTCAGGTCATTGACCAGGTCCTGCCGTGTAGTTCTGGGCTGATCCCTCACCTTCCTCATGATCATTGATGCCCCACGAGGTGAGATCTTGCATGGTGCCCCAGACCGAGGGAGATTGACCGTCATCTTGAACTTCTTCCATTTTCTAATAATTGCGCTAACAGTTGTTGCCTTCTCACCAAGCTGCTTGCCTATTGTCCTGTAGCCCATCCCAGCCTTGTGCAGGTCTACAATTTTATCCCTGATGTCCTTACACAGCTCTCTGGTCTTGGCCATTGTGGAGAGGTTGGAGTCTGTTTGATTGAGTGTGTGGACAGGTGTCTTTTATACAGGTAATGAGTTCAAACAGATGCAGTTAATACAGGTAATGAGTGGAGAACAGGAGGGCTTCTTAAAGAAAAACTAACAAGTCTGTGAGAGCCGGAATTCTTACTGGTTGGTAGGTGATCAAATACTTATGTCATGCAATAAAATGCAAATTAATTATTTAAAAATCATACAATGTGATTTTCTGGATTTTTGATTCCGTCTCTCACAGTTGAAGTGTACCTATGATAAAAATTACAGACCTCTACATGCTTTGTAAGTAGGAAAACCTGCAAAATCGGCAGTGTATCAAATACTTGTTCTCCCCAATATATACACACACACACACACACACACACACACACACACACACACACACACACACACACACACACACACATGTACACTTGTACATGCCAAAATCCTTCTGGGAGAATGTCCTGTGGACAGATGAGACCAAATTAGATTTTTTTGGGAAAGCACACCATCTCTATGTTTACAGAAAACCTAAATTAAGCTTTCAAAGAAAATAACCCCTTCCCTGTTTTGGGTTTGCTTTGCTGACTCTGACACTGGGTGACTTGAACGTGTGCATGGCATCATGAAATCAGGAGAATACCAAGGTATTTTGGAGCGCAATGTCGGACCAAGTGTCAGAAACCTGGGTCTCCGTCGAAGGTCATGGGTCTTCCAGCAGGACAATGACCCCAAACACACTTCAAAAAACACCTAAGAAGGGCTCAAGACAAAACGCTGGACTGTTCTGAAGTGGCCAGCAATGAGTCCAGACCTAGATCTGAAAACAGCAGATAGGAGAAGGCACCCTTCTAATCCGGGAGAACTGGAGCAGTTTTCACAAGAGGAGTGGGCCAAACTGCCAGTACAAAGATGCAGGAAGCTCATCGATGGTTATAGGAAGCGCTTGATTGCAGTTATTTTAAATATTATGTCTAGGGTGTCAATAATTTTGTCATTGCCAAGTTCTGAATCAAAAACAAAGGTTCTGTAATATTAACAGTGAAATAAAGAATTGTGGAGACCAAATACTGTTACATTTAAACTTGTTTTTAGGGAAAATTGTGAGTACAAGGGTGCCAATATATTTATTTATTTATGCGGAGACACGCCTTTAAATGGATAGTACTCTCCAGAACCTAGACTTAGTATGTAGGCTAGACTTTGTATATAGGCTAGACTGTGTATGTGTGTGTGTGTGTGTGTGTGTGTGTGTGTGTGTGTGTGTGTGTGTGTGTGTGTGTGTAGGCTAGACTGTGTGTGTGTGTGTGTGTGTGTGTGTGTGTGTGTGTGTGTGTGTGTGTGTGTGTGTGTGTGTAGGCTAGACTGTGTGTGTGTGTGTGTGTGTGTGTGTAGGCTAGACTGTGTGTGTGTGTGTGTGTGTGTGTGTAGGTTAGGCTGTGTGTGTGTGTGTGTGTGTGTGTGTGTGTGTGTGTGTGTGTGTGTGTGTGTGTGTGTGTGTGTGTGTGTGTGTGTAGGCTAGACTGTGTGTGTAGGCTAGACTGTGTGTGTAGGCTAGACTGTGTCTGTAGGCTAGACTGTGTCTGTAGGCTAGACTGTGTCTGTAGGCTAGACTGTGTCTGTAGGCTAGACTGTGTCTGTAGGCTAGACTGTGTGTGTGTAGGCTAGACTGTGTGTGTGTAGGCTAGACTGTGTGTGTGTAGGCTAGACTGTGTGTGTGTAGGCTAGACTGTGTGTGTAGGCTAGACTGTGTGTGTAGGCTAGACTGTGTGTGTGTAGGCTAGACTGTGTGTGTAGGCTAGACTGTGTGTGTAGGCTAGACTGTGTGTGTAGCTGTGTGTAGGCTAGACTGTGTGTGTAGGCTAGACTGTGTGTGTAGCTGTGTGTAGGCTAGACTGTCTGTAGGCTAGACTGTGTCTGTAGGCTAGACTGTGTGTGTAGGCTAGACTGTGTGTGTAGCTGTGTGTGGAGGTCTCAGCAGAGACCACCAGTAAAAAGTAGGTTAAGGAGGACATAGTGGGAGAAACGGGCCTAAACACACACACACACACACACACACACACACACACACACACGTTAACACATACACCCTACGCAAACTTCAGCTTGGTGAAAAGGGCATCACTAAGCAAACACTCTACACCAATAAATCAGCTCTGGCTTTGAGAAACCATCATTTACTAACTGGGTCACTCTTCTGATGGTATGCCCTCTGTCTTTCTGTCTGTCTGTCTTTCTGTCCACTCCCTCTTGTTCTGACGTGAAGGTCAGTGTGAGTACTAACACCGCTCAGGTTGATATATGTGGACCAGGTGTGCTCTCTTTCTCTGTCTTTCTGTCCCTCTCTCCTTTCCTCATCCCTCTCTCTGACGCCTCTGTGGTTGTTAGTGGGGGAACAGAGGAGAGGATGGCAGGCCTGGGCTCTGGGGTTGTGAGCCCTCGCTTAGAGCGCACACACACTTGTTTAGACGTCAAGACAACTAGGATCCTGCCCCAGCATAGAGGACAGGCCTGAATTATTTAAGTGGAGAGAGGGAGAGGAGGAGAGAGGAAAGAGGAAAGATGAGGAGAGAGGAGGAAAGAAGAGGGAGGGAGAGGAGAAGGAGAGAGGGAGAGGAGGAGGAGAGAGGGAGAAGAGGAGGAGAGAGGAGGGGAATAAGGAAGTAATGAGAGTGAGTGGGTAGGGCAGGGAATAGCCAGGGACCTCACCATCCCATATTATCACCATCCCATATTATCACTATCCCATATTATCACCATCCCATAATATTTATTAAGGCAGCAGCTACTCTTCCTGGGGTCCAGCAAAATTAAGGCAGTTATACAATTTTAAAAACATTACAATACATCCGCACATTTAAGAACACATTGTGTTCCCTCAGGCCCCTACTCCACCACTACCACATATCTACAATACAAAATCCATGTGTACGTGTGTGTATAGTGTGTATGTTATCGTGTGTGTGTATACATGTGTCTGTGCCTATTTGTGTGCTGCTTCACAGTCCCCGCTGTTCCAGAAGGTGTATTTGTTATCTGTTTTTTAAATCTAATTTTACTGCTTGCATCAGTTACTTGATGTGGAATAGAGTTCCATGTACTCATGGCTCTATGTAGTACTGTGAGCCTCCCATAGTCTGTTCTGGACTTGGGGACTGTGTAGAGACCTCAGGTGGCATGTCTTAGGTGTCGATACGATGTGTATTGTGATTCTCATCATTCTACTGTATGTGTATTGTGATTCTCATCATTCTACTGTATGTGTATTGTGATTCTCATCATTCTACTGTATGTGTATTGGGATTCTCATCATTCTACTGTATGTGTATTGTGATTCTCGTCATTCTACTGTATGTGTATTGGGATTCTCGTCATTCTACTGTATGTGTATTGGGATTCTCATCATTCTACTGTATGTGTATTGTGATTCTCATCATTCTACTGTATGTGTATTGTGATTCTCATCATTCTACTGTATGTGCATTGTGATTCTCATCATTCTACTGTATGTGCATTGTGATTCTCATCATTCTACTGTATGTGCATTGGGATTCTCATCATTCTACTGTATGTGCATTGGGATTCTCATCATTCTACTGTATGTGTATTGTGATTCTCATCATTCTACTGTATGTGTATTGTGATTCTCATCATTCTACTGTATGTGCATTGGGATTCGATACTGTGATTTTATTGAGATTCAATGTTCCAAACATATTGCTGCAGATGGACAAGAGAGAGCCATGAGAACGTTGGCTCCGTATTTGAAAAGAAGATGGAGAACAAGCTATGAAGGAAAAACACAGGAGATTTGGTGCAGGTACAGCCAACTAGAGCAAAAATAATATTGCGATATTGTCAAAGTGATACGATATATCATAAAAAATATATACAGTGGGGAGAACAAGTATTTGATACACTGCTGATTTTGCAGGTTTTCCTACTTACAAAGCATGTAGAGGTCTGTAATTTTTATCATAGGTACACTTCAACTGTGAGAGACGGAATCTAAAACAAAAATCCAGAAAATCACATTGTATGATTTTTAAATAATTAATTTGCATTTTATTGCATGACATAAGTATTTGATCACCTACCAACCAGTAAGAATTCCGGCTCTCACAGACCTGTTAGTTTTTCTTTAAGAAGCCCTCCTGTTCTCCACTCATTACCTGTATTAACTGCACCTGTTTGAACTCGTTACCTGTATAAAAGACACCTGTCCACACACTCAATCAAACGGACTCCACACACTCAATCAAACAGCTGTGTAAGGACATCAGGGATAAAATTGTAGACCTGCACAAGGCTGGGATGGGCTACAGGACAATAGGCAAGAAGCTTGGTGAGAAGGCAACAACTGTTGGCGCAATTATTAGAAAATGGAAGAAGTTCAAGATGACGGTCAATCTCCCTTGGTCTGGGGCACCATGCAAGATCTCACCTCGTGGGGCATCAATGATCGTTTGGCGCCGCCCTGAGTGGTCGCCTGTTAAGCAGCTCCCGTTGTTCGTGCATTAATTGTTGTTTTAGTTCGTTTCTTTCGTCTATTTTCGTCTATTTTCTTTAGTTTTATTTTGCTACAGTCGAATTATAACAGTTCAGGATTATGGATTTTATCGCAGCTGAACGTCGACAGGAGTCGTCAACTGTTATTGTTTACAACCGAGCCCAGCTCCTGGATTTAGCCCACGCAGCGCTGCTGCTCCCCAGGGAAAAGTTTGATATTCCGGACGAATTGAAAAGACGACGCCGTGGACGCAGGGCGGGATTGAAATGTAAGGCAAAGCGGAGGAGGTTCAAGTAAAAGCCGGTTATACCGTCTATTATTATGGGCAATGTGAGGTCTCTACATAACAAGATGGATGAGTTGGCGGGACTTGTTCGTGGACAAAGGATTTATCGGGAAACAAGCCTAATGTGTTTTACTGAGACTTGGCTGAACGATAACATCCCCATACAGAACGTCACTATCGACGGTTTCCAGACCATCAGAGCGGACAGGGATCGCGTCTCTTCCGGTAAGAGTAAGGGTGGTGGGCTGGCTTTATTAGTTAACAACAGATGGTGTCATCCGAACCATATTACTCTTAAGGAACAGTTTTGTAGCCCGGACATTGAACTGCTAGCCGTTAGCCTGAGACCCTACTATTTGCCGAGGGAATTCACGGCGGCCATTGCTGTTATTGTTTACATCCCGCCCTCTGCTGACGCAAACGCAGCGTGTGACGTCATCCACTCTGTTATCGCGAGGTTACAGACAGCGCATCCCAGTGCTTTCTTTGCCATTTCGGGGGATTTTAACCATGCATCTCTCTCTTCAACGCTGCCCACGTTCAAACAGTTCGTGAAGTGCCCAACTAGGAATAATAAAACTCTGGACTTGTTATATGCTAATGTGAAGGATGCATACAACTCCACTGCACTCCCTCCCCTCGGTAGATCGGATCACAACCTTGTCCACCTCACCCCACTCTACAGGCCTATGGTCCAACAGCAGCCTGCAACCACCAGGACTATTAGGAGATGGTCCCCGGAGGCGAATGAGGCCCTACAGGACTGCTTTGAAACAACAGACTGGGATGTGCTCTGTGAGGCTCATGGGGAGGACATCGATGGACTCACTGACTGCATAACAGACTATATTAATTTTTGTGTAGACAACACTGTACCCACCAGGAAGGTACGCTGTTTCCCAAACAATAAACCCTGGGTCACCAGCGACCTGAAGGCCCTGCTGAATGAGAAGAAGAGGGCCTTCAAGGAGAAGGACAAGGACAAATTGAAATGCGTCCAGAGGGAGCTGAAGTTGCGGATTGCTGAGGGGAAGAGAGTGTATAAGGAGAAGATGGAGGACAAGCTGAGGCAGAGCCAGGTGAGAGAGGTGTGGAAGGGTATGAGAAATATCACTGGCTTCAAAAAGTCAAACAGTGGGCAGACGGAGGGGACCCAGGACAGAGCCAATGAGCTGAACCAATTTTTTAACAGGTTCGATACTGGCCCTGTCCACCTCCCCTCCAGCTCCCCAGACCACACACCCTCACGGCTATCCCACCCCCACTTTGCTCACAGCACCTCTGCTGAGACAATCAGTGACCCCACCTCCGCCCCTGCCCCCCCTGGACTGATCCTCAACACCCCCCTTCCCCCCACCTCCCCACCTGGGCTGGCTTTCACCACCAACCAAGTGAAGAGAGAGCTGGAGAGACTACACCAGTGGAAAGCGGCGGGCCCTGATGGCATCAGCCCAAGGGTGCTGAGGGTCTGTGCTGACCAACTGTGTGGAATACTCCAGCGTCTTTTCAACCTTAGCCTGAGCCTAGAAAGGGTCCCTGTGCTGTGGAAAACATCCTGCCTCGTCCCAGTGCCCAAGAAGGCACACCCCACTGTCCTGAATGACTTCAGACCTGTAGCGCTAACATCCCACATCATGAAGACCCTGGAAAGGTTAGTCCTCGCTCACCTCAGACCCCTGGTGTGTTCATCAATGGACCCCCTGCAGTTTGCATACCAGCGCAACATCGGGGTGGATGATGCAATCATCTACCTTCTGCAGAGGGCCTACTCTCACCTGGACAACGCAGGTTGCACTGTGAGGGTCATGTTTTTTGACTTCTCCAGTGCCTTCAATACCATTCAGCCCCTGCTACTGGGTGAGAAGATGAGGAGGATGAAAGTGGAAGCACCCTTAGTCTCCTGGGTCACGGACTACCTGACCGGTAGGCCACAATTTGTGCGACTACAGAGCTGTGTGTCAGAACGGGCAGTTAGCAACACAGGGGCCCCCCAGGGTACGGTCCTGTCCCCCTTCCTGTTCACCCTCTACACCTCAGACTTCAGATATAACTCTGAGACATGCCACCTACAGAAGTTCTCGGATGACTCTGCTATTGTAGGGTGCATCAGGGGTGGGCAGGAGGAGGAGTACAGGAGCACAATCAGTGACTTTGTGTTGTGGTGTGAGCAGAACCACCTTCAGCTCAACAATCAGCAAAACTAAGGAGATGGTGGTGGACTTCAGGAGAACCAAGGCACAACTGACTGCAGTCCCTATAAAGGGGATGGATGTGGAAATTGTTGAGTCATACAAGTTCCTGGGTGTCCATATGGACAACAGACTGGAATGGGCTGGTAACACCGGGGCCCTGTACAAAAAGGGCCAGAGCCGACTCTACTTTCTGAGGAGGCTCAGGTCCTTCAACGTGTGCAGTAAACTACTGCATACCTTCTACCAGTCTGTGGTGGCCAGTGCCATCTTTTTTGCAGTTGTGTGCTGGGGAGCAAACATCAAAGCCGGTGATGCTTCTCGGGTAAATAAGCTGATCAGGAAGGCTAGCTCTGTCCTGGGGATGAGCCTTGACACTCTAGAGGAGGTGGCGGAGAGACGGATCCTGGCCAAACTGCTGGCCATCATGGACAACGTCACCCACCCTCTGCACGCTATGGTTATGACGCAGAGGAGCACTTTCAGTCACAGACTGATCCCACCACGGTGTGCCAGAGAGCGCTACAGGAGGTCCTTCCTGCCGGCGGCTATGAGACTGTATAATGCCTCACCGGGGTGCCGTGCCGTCGGCAACATAGATCTGGAACTGTTGGGGTGCTAGGACCTAGTTTAACAATTATGCATCCATCCGTGAGTAACTCTGGTCCGTCAGCACTCATCCACTCAGGACCTATTTATTCATACAGGTCTGTATATACATACTCATGTACAGTTGTTATATTATATCACATGCAATATTGTAAGTAATTATTGGACGTAGGCATTCACTCAGAAATGCATATTAGTATCCTGCCAGTTGCACCTTTTCTCATTGCTTTTAGTATATCGAATGTGCAATAAGTGCAGTTGTCTGTAATTAAACCCTGCACACTAAGGACTGTATTTTAAGGGAATTACTATTATTACCCCAAATGATATCATACACACATTTAGCTATTAAAGTATCTCTTCCTGTCATTTACCTGTACAGTTTGTGTAAACATGCAAGTATTCACTTATCTGTAAATATAACTGTATACCTAACTGTACAGCTAATTTAATAGTGACGTTCTGTACCTGTTAATTTACCCAGTCTGTCTATTAAGTAAACTATTATTACCCTCACTCATATCATACGCATTTGTAGCTACTGAAGTATTTCTCTGCCATCGACCTGTATAGTATAGTTAACCATCCAACATCCACCAATGTATAGTGTACATATTCAGCCAACCACTCATACTATGCAATGTCCTTTTATAGCTTTTTTTTGCACTCCAGATATCTTGTATTTCTATACTTTTTCATACTGCCGCTCTATGTATCATGTACCGTGTATCTGTCTTTTGTGTACTTTCGTTGTGGCATTTTGCACCTGCCCTGTGTTTTTGTTGTAGCTGCTTGACAATGAAATTCCCCCCCCGGGGGAGCAATAAAGTACCTATCTATCTATCTATCTATCTATCTATCTATCTATCTATCTATCTATCTATCTATCTATCTATCTATCTATCTATCTATCATGAGGAAGGTGAGGGATCAGCCCAGAACTACACGGCAGGACCTGGTCAATGACCTGAAGAGAGCTGGGACCACAGTCTCAAAGAAAACCATTAGTAACACACTGCGCCGTCATGGATTAAAATCCTGCAGCGCACGCAAGGTCCCCCTGCTCAAGCCAGCGCATGTCCAGGCCCGTCTGAAGTTTGCCAATGACCATCTGGATGATCCAGAGGAGGAATGGGAGAAGGTCATGTGGTCTGATGAGACAAAAATAGAGCTTTTTGGTCTAAACTCCACCCGCCGTGTTTGGAGGAAGAAGAAGGATGAGTACAACCCCAAGAACACCATCCCAACCGGGAAGCATGGAGGTGGAAACATCATTCTTTGGGGATGCTTTTCTGCAAAGGGGACAGGACGACTGCACCGTATTGAGGGGAGGATGGATGGGGCCATGTATCGCGAGATCTTTGCCAACAACCTCCTTCCCTCAGTAAGAGCATTGAAGATGGGTCGTGGCTGGGTCTTCCAGCATGACAACGACCCGAAACACACAGCCAGGGCAACTAAGGAGTGGCTCCGTAAGAAGCATCTCAAGGTCCTGGAGTGGCCTAGCCAGTCTCCAGACCTGAACCCAATAGAAAATCTTTGGAGGGAGCTGAAAGTCCGTATTGCCCAGCGACAGCCCCGAAACCTGAAGGATCTGGATGGAGGAGTGGGCCAAAATCCCTGCTGCAGTGTGTGCAAACCTGGTCAAGAACTACAGGAAACGTATGATCTCTGTAATTGCAAACAAAGGTTTCTCTACCAAATATTAAGTTCTGTTTTTCTGATGTATCAAATACTTATATCATGCAATAAAATGCAAATTAATTACTTAAAAATCATACAATGTGATTTTCTGGATTCCGTCACTCACAGTTGAAGTGTACCTATGATAAAAATTACAGACTTCTACATGCTTTGTAAGTGGGAAAACCTGCAAAATCGGCAGTGTATCAAATACTTGTTCTCCCCACTGTATATCCCGATATGCAACTCCATTGATTTTCTCCCCCATCACTATGAGCCGGCCCTTTCCAGTCCCTCTCAGTGAGCTCATTTAAAAATACTTCTTAACCTTCTTTTTCTCTCTCTCCTTCACTCAATCTTCAGTAGGTCTCATTTCCTCTCCCTGTCATCATTTCTCCAACACTCTCCCTCTCCTTCCCACCTCTCCCCCTCTGTCCGTCTCCCTCCCTCCCTCACTTTCTCTGTTTATCTAAGTACTTTCACGGTCACTGCCTAGGAATCCCAGGGGACTAAACTGTCCCATCTCTCTCTATCCTTCACTAACCAGCTCTCTCACTCGCTCTTTCACTCCGTTTCTCTCACACACTAACCCACTCCCTTGCTCTGTCACAGCCTGTCCACGCTCCCCTCTCTCTCTTTCTCTGTCTGATTGGGTCATGTTCATATCTAGTGGATCTGTCGGCAGGATGAAATGTCCCTCCCCGTTTCCCCCCATATCCCCCCCAGGCTGCCAGCTTTGTCCTGCTCTAGTCACGCACAGGACCCCAAAGACCCCCCCCCCCCCCTCCCACCCGACCTTTCTCCTCAGACACACACTGCACGCACATTCACCCATACACACACCACACACCCCTCGACAGGGACGTTGCCACGGCTACAAAATGTGTTATAAGAGACACACTAGTCAATGTAATACTAAAGGTCCTAGTGGGTTGTAAATGTTTAAACCATGTCAGTCAAACGTTTCCTTCCATTTCCTTAATGCATTGGTTCCATCCCAAGCTCTTAGCAGTAGGCTGAGACTAACCTATAGTAAGCCTAACCTAACCCAATAATGTAGACATATATCTAAGTCACTGCTTGAGGTGAGCTTATGGTTCACTGTTGATGTACAGATGGATAGAATGTTAACATTTTGGTTAAAAAAGAGAGGTCAAAATGTTTATGAACAAAGTATGACTTCTAGCTATCTGGTCAGTTTTCACACTACATTCAGAGCAGGGTAGTCCTAGCAACTGTCTGAATTCTGTCAATAACCTTTTGTAAATACTTTTTTCCTACACAATAAAACAGTAGAATTGATTAAAAACTCAACCGCTAAAACATATGTATTCCAAGTCTCCTCAATCCCCCCCATACATTCTATACTATTTTCAAATAGTCTATAAAAATGGTGAATTAAAACGAATAAATAAATGTGCAGAGATTAAATGAAAACTAAAAGGGAAATATGGGAGATGAGTAGAGAAAGAGACAGAGAGAGAGCGACAGAGAGAGAGAGAGAGAGAGAGAGAGAGAGAGCGACAGAGAGAGAGAGAGAGAGAGAGAGAGCGACAGAGAAAGAGAGAGAGAGAGCGACAGAGAAAGAGAGAGAGCGACAGAGAAAGAGAGAGAGCGACAGAGAGAGAGAGAGAGAGAGAGAGCGACAGAGAGAGAGAGAGAGAGAGAGAGCGACAGAGAGAGAGAGAGAGAGAGACAAAATGACAAATATAAAACTATCAGAGAGAGTCACTTCCCCAAATTTGAACAAGTAGTCCGGGGCTTTGAGGACCTCTCTGAAATAGAAAGGCTGCCGATCCTTTTGGGGGAAGACATGGACAGCTGTGCGCTGGCAGCATGCTATGTTGCTGCCTGCCACAAGTTGAGGGACAGTGCCTGACATATTTAATGCATTTTTTTGTTATTTGTTATTTGTTCTTTGATGTAATTATATATTTTTTGAATATATATACACATACACATATATTTTAATGTGAGCATTATAATATGATTACACAACCCAAAAGTAATGTGAAATGCACTCAATTGTCCTCTGTAGTGAATTGTAAAATGATTGTCTGCTCCGAGTCTCCGATATGGTTTTGTAAGGTATTGTTCTGAAACGTAATATAGAATAGAAGACATTCTATTTGTTGTTCCAGTTATCAACATATTGTTAAATGTTTCAAAAATTTTAAAAGCCCAGTGGTGACTTTATGCTTTTTTTTTTTTTTTGCTGTGGTATTGTTTCAATATTGAGTACCGTTTTAGTATTGAGTATCTTTTCGGTATCAAGCATTATGACACTAAACCTGGTATCGAAGTAAAAAATCTGGTATCGTGACAACACCAGTAGACTAATGGTAGAGTCAGACCCCATCTAGTGCTGATGATGCTGCAGTAGAGGACAGGGATTAACTGATTCATGTGGGATTACAGATGGCCAGCCACTATAGGAGGAAATGACCTACAATTACCAGATTATTAACATGGAAAGTGAGTGTCTACTCTGATGTCTGTGTTTTTTGGGATACTTGATATTTTATACATGTTTTCTGTACAGAACATACCGATTCTGTAACAGAGGCGTTATAAAAGAAACATATCACTCCAGCTAAATGCTCAAAATACATAAAGAAAAAAAACGTTGTTATTCCAGGTAAACAGTTCAAATGCAATGACTAAGCACTTGCCAATAGTCATTACTTATATGTATATTTTTTGAACTCACAGAATATTACAACTCTCAGAGTTTTTCCAAACAGTATTTGGACAAGCAGAATGAACCCACCATACATCCATTTCCACCTGAATGAAAGTGCAATGAGATTCATGAGTTCTGCTGCTAGGAGGGTAAGTCTATGGAGATTTAAAATGTGACTGGAAAAATATAACCACTTCTCTGTTTGTTCTAATGTTGTGAATAATAACCAGATTATTGTGGCCGCACGACAAAATAGTCTAACGATGTCAGCAGAACATGCTCCTCATTTAAACGAAGACTCAAAAATCTGTTTGGAAATGAGAGTTAAACTGAGTTTCTCCTTAAAATGGAGCGGGTGAGAAGGACAAATGGAGAGGTATAGAGGGGTGGGGGGAATGGAGAGAAATATGGAGAGAAATAATAGAGGGAGAGAAAGAGAGGAAGAGAAAGAAAGAGGGTGAGTAATTAGTGCAAACAGAAACCTGAAATTCACATGGTACTGGTTATCATTAGAAAAACACACCCAAATGTGTACACACACACACACACACACACAAACACACACACACACACACACACACACACACACACACACACACACACACACACACACACACACACACACACACACACACACACACACACACACACACACACACACCCCAATACCATACCTAATACTATATAGACACTCAGCCAAGTCAAATGTGGGAGTAGTGTTTAAATAAGTGCATGATACTGTACAGCATTCCAATCAGATTTTGTAATGCACGCATAAAATGGGGTGTGATCCCCACTCTGACTATCCCCAGAGACTTCTACTAGCAGCTATGAGAGTGTGTTAGTGGGGTGTGTGAGTGAGAGAGAGAGTGTGTGTGTGTACATAGGCAACGTATGTGTATGGGCAGGTGAATTTGTATGAGTGTGGGCGTGGGTCCTCTCTTCCCACTACCTCCTGACAGTGATAGTAATACCTGCTGACATCCCTCCCTCCCTCCCTAGAGAAGGCCTTGCTGTTTGGGGAGTTGAAATCTGTTGACTCTTTCTCTGCCATCCTTCCTAAGTCAGTCATTCTCCACCCCCCCCCCCCCCCCCCCCCCTCTTCCACAAGCACAGGTCTAATGTTTTTACTGTCTCTGGGGGCTGGTGTGTGTGTGTTTTCCTGATCTCTCAGGGGAGGTAGAAAAGTAGCTTGTGATACTACAGAGAGGGATTTCTAAACTACTGGGGGAGATATGATACAATATCACTGCAGCAGAATAGAACTAATATCATGTTAAAACCATCCAGTAAAATACAGGAGTCGCTATAACATTCATACCTTACGTCTCAAGGCCTCCTGACTACAGTAGTTAACCGATACACAGGCGATAGAACAGAGCCTTAGTACAGACACTCATACAAAAACAGCTCACACCCACCCACACAATCACACACACAATCAACCCACACACACCCACACACACCCCCAACCCACACACACACACAACCACAGCAGTCAGACTATTGACCCCTTACTGTATATTGTGTATATAATGTGTTGTGGAGCATTGCTTTGTGCATGGAGCTTTATTACACCATACACCGGTATGAAGTGTGCTGTACCCTACCTCTCCCCTCCTCTGTACTGAACTACTCTACAGATTAACACAGTAGTCCACCCTCTCTCCCCTCCTCTGTACTGAACTACTCTACAGATTAACACAGTAGTCCACCCTCTCTCCCCTCCTCTGTACTGAACTACTCTACAGATTAACACAGTAGTCCACCCTCTCTCCCCTCCTCTGTACTGAACTACTCTACAGATTAACACAGTAGTCCACCCTCTCTCCCCTCCTCTGTACTGAACTACTCTACAGATTAACACAGTAGTCCACCCTCTCTCCCCTCCTCTGTACTGAACTACTCTACAGATTAACACAGTAGTCCACCCTACCTCTCCCCTCCTCTGTACTGAACTACTCTACAGATTAACACAGTAGTCCACCCTCTCCCCTTCTCTGTACTGAACTACTCTACAGATTAACACAGTAATCCACCCTCTCTCCCCTCCTCTGTACTGAACTACTCTACAGATTAACACAGTAATCCACCCTCTCTCCCCTCCTCTGTACTGAACTACTCTACAGATTAACACAGTAGTCCACCCTACCTCTCCCCTCCTCTGTACTGAACTACTCTACAGATTAACACAGTAGTCCACCCTCTCCCCTTCTCTGTACTGAACTACTCTACAGATTAACACAGTAGTCCACCCTACCTCTCCCCTCCTCTGTACTGAACTACTCTTGGTTTTCATGTATATATTTAATCTCTTTCAGTCCATTTCAGGTTATGATGGAGACAACAATATGATTTGAAATGGAGTGATACGAAGGTTCAAACTGATCAGAGCAAAAAAAACATTTACACATTTCTTGCATTTATCAGATAACACTGACAGAAAATCTTTGTAGTCATAGCAACCATCACCATTGACGATCATATGAGCTATGCCTATTTGCTCATAAAACAGGAAAATGGAAATTCCAGCCTCATGAGATATTCTACAACTTCAATGAACCTGATGACAATGCAAACCCAACAATTGCGGCCTACACACATGCTAACAGCTGTTATGTGAAACACAGGATTTCTGTCAAAGGCCTTGTAGGTTCCTGTACTGTTCTATAACACAGGTTCCTCTGCTTCTCCCTGTACCTCATCCTCCTCAGTCAATACTAATTAAATCTTTCTATAGCAGAGAATTCACTGGCTGCCACTTGGCAAGGCTTCTGAGATGTGTGTGTGTGTGTGTGTGTGTGTGTGTGTGTGATGAAGCTGAGCACAGTGGTTAAGCAGAGGGCGTTGAGAGTGTTAACCATTTAACTCATTTCTATAGGTTTCAGGTGAGACAGACACAATCAATAGAATACTTCCAACATACATTTCCCATGATATGCAGGATCATTTTGGAGTTTGATTATCGTAAAAGTGAATAACTCTAATATATACGGTTTTACAAACAAATGCAATTTTTTTTAAAGATTGCTTTGTTGATGTTTAATGCATACAAGATGATTCCCACACACTGCTCACATGGCAGCCATTCTTTGCCGAACCGAAGCCGCTTGAGTGTCCATGCCGACAGACCCGCTATCCAAACCTCATCTGTCCCTGGACAACAGCCGTTTCAGGACACTAAGACATTCACTCTACAGTCAATATTAAAACACACTAAATAAACTAAATAATGATTATCCACAGAGAGAGAAATGGAGAGGAAGATTGAAAGAGGTCTGGGGCCAGGTTTGGGTCCATATGGAGTCCAGCGATAACGCAAGGGGACAGTGATTATATCTACCATTTAAATTGGTATCGATATTCCCTAAACACCTTGACCAGAGGTATTCTAACCTCTCAGTAAATGCACTCCGCACCATGACTATCTGATAGTCTGATACAGACAGAGTGCAAGGCATCTCTCTCACCCTCTCCACCAAAAAAACGAATTTACAACAGTGTGTATGTTTATCCACCTCAATTGCTTTCTG
Organism: Thymallus thymallus; assembly: GCA_023634145.1. NCBI lineage: Eukaryota > Metazoa > Chordata > Actinopteri > Salmoniformes > Salmonidae > Thymallus > Thymallus thymallus. The sequence continues at coordinate 12,081,888 of CM042416.1, forward strand.
CAGGATTATATTTTCTGTCTGGCAGCTCGTTTAAATACGATTTAATTCAGAGGGGTAATACACCAGTCTCTAGCCACCTGGCTCATCGCAATACTGTGCATTCGACGGTGTTCCAATTCAATACAAAAACTCACATTTGAATGGATTTGTTCAAATGATTTACAAATTGAGGCCAGGCAGGGTAATGTTTACAGAAAGACATACATGGCAGTCACAGTACAATACAAGTCTCTAGTCTACACCCTCCCACAAAAAACAAATTTTTCCTCTTTGACACTTTGTCACAACTAAATGAACTACACGTTGAAACAAAACAATGACCCATTTAAATGATACTCTGTCATAGAACTTGGCACCTTTCTCATAGCACTGGCTGAGACCTGGGGTTGGTCCTTCCAGCTAGGCCTTTCCCATAGCACTGGCTGAGACCTGGGGTTGGTCCATCCAGCTAGGCCTTTCCCATAGCACTGGCTGAGACCTGGGGTTGGTCCTTCCAGCTAGGCCTTTCCTTATCACTGGCTGAGACCTGGGGTTGGTCCTTCCAGCTAGGCCTTTCCTTATCACTGGCTGAGACCTGGGGTTGGTCCTTCCAGCTAGGCCTTTCCTTATCACTGGCTGAGACCTGGGGTTGGTCCTTCCAGCTAGGCCTTTCCTTATCACTGGCTGAGACCTGGGGTTGGTCCTTCCAGCTAGGCCTTTCCTTATCACTGCTCAGTAGGAGGAAAGTTCACATCCAGGTCTGCCATGCTCTACAGTATCTCTCTACTTTATTGTTAAAGGAAAACCTAGAAAATAACATTTTATGAAATGCCTCTGTTTTAGGAGTGTGTCCTGTTCTAAAGTGTCAATGAGAGACTTCCTGTGACTGAGTGTTGGTCTTTCCAGTAACGGGTCGTATCTCAGCCCTGCTCTGGGGACGGAAACACACATTTCCCCTGAACACACACACAAACAATGTGCTCCAAGAAACAAGTTCCGACAGACTAGGACACACACACCCTGACAGAGTCATTGTTCTACTGAAATTAACTTTAGTGTAGCACAATGGCCAGATGCAGTGATTTGTCCCAGGCTGAATCAATGTAACACATTGTTTTTTACATAACAACTAGAGAGTCAGACTGTCTCTTGGTACACACACACACACACACAAACACAAACAAACCATAATGCTTACTACGTCAGGCAAGACAATGCATGAATATCAGACACAGACAGAGAGATGAAGGAGGGATGGTGTTAGCAGGACAGGGAATAGAGTGGTAATTACCACACTTTAGTCTTGTTTATTATAGTTCACAGCTTCTCCATGTTAATCATTTATCAGGGGAGGACTGAGATTAAGACAGTTAGGCACACAGCGGAGAGAAACACACACAGGAGAGATAGGAAAGACAGACACAGACAGGAATGAGAGAGAAACCATTCTACAGGTGCAATCATAACTCCCCTGATTAGGCCCAAGTACACATACACTGTCAGCTTTCCATGCAGTGTCTACAGTACAGTACATGCCTGAACCCAGGTTGACATGATGAACATTACACAGAGGAGTTGTAAAAAACATTTTTTTAAATAAAAAATGTTTTTCAATAAAGACGCAGAAATACCAACATAAATACTAATTCCTACCTCCTACTGCAGAGAGAGAGAGAGAGAGAGAGAGAGAGAGAGTGATTAAGACTGGTATTTCTTTCATATACAGTAAGTGTCCTCGTTGAGTGAAAATAATCCTGCAACAACAGGAAGTGTGAATTATGTGGATTATAATTAAATGGACATCTTTATAGGAGTTGATACATATTTTGTAAGGGAAAATCAAGTCTGAAATTTCAAACCACAAATACACTACTAGGTTTAAATGTCCTGCATTGCAGGAAAGTTCTCCTGCAGCAGGGTGATCAAATTAAGATCCTACATCTCTAAGAGTGTGTGAAAGACTGTGTTCTTATTGTATCTCTCCATGTTACTGTTATTAGAGCTCTGCACGTCTGCTGAGAGAGCGACAGAGAGAGTGCTGTTGCGACAGGCTTGGTGGCAGAGATTCTTAGGAATAGGAAGTTAAAAGGAGGAGGAGAGGAGAGTGTAAAGGAGAAGAGGACAGTGTAAAGGAGAAGAGGACAGTGTAAAGTAGAAGAGGAGGAGAGGACAGTGTAAAGGAGAAGAGGACAGTGTAAAGGAGAAGAGGACAGTGTAAAGGAGAAGAGGACAGTGTAAAGTAGAAGAGGTGGAGAGGACAGTGTAAAGGAGAAGAGGACAGTGTAAAGGAGAAGAGGACAGTGTAAAGTAGAAGAGGAGGAGAGGACAGTGTAAAGGAGAAGAGTAGGAGAGGACAGTGTAAAGGAGAAGAGGACAGTGTAAAGTAGAAGAGGAGAAGAGGACAGTGTAAAGGAGAAGAGGACAGTGTAAAGGAGGTGAAGGTGAGTGAACCGAGAACACGGGACAAAGGAGCAGACCAACCAAACAGAGACAGCGATATAGAGTATGAAGACCAAAATGGAACAACCAAGAATGTGGCAGAACGAGTACAGGGCAGGCCTATGTACAGACATGCATGTTCACCAACGTGGTAAACTGGTTTGTAGCCACAGATTCTTCAAGGTAAACCAAACCCTAAGAGTGGAGTCCAAATCCACAGCAGAGAACAAGCCCCAACCTGCTACACACCGGGAAGGAAAGCTGTATATACACTATACTGTAGCTATGCACTCGCCACTAAATTAACTTTGGTTTAGAACTCTGTTGTTTTATTAATTTAAACTAGGAAGTATCACAGAGATAAAGCATGTGGATCCCTGGACAACGAGACAGCTCCTGTAGAAAACAATCATTCAGGATATAAAATCACATGAAAACAAAACTGATAAAAAACATCTAATTTATACCTCTCCTACAGTAAATCTTTCATTTTAGGGAAGAGCCAGACACACTTCAATAACTTTAATCATAACTTTTTTAAATAACGTTCAATTACTAAGCAATTACTCTTATTAGATATAAAATGTGTGTAATGCTTAAAATTATACATGTTTATAATTGTTAATACATTTCAAAATTCTAATGTATTAATATGAGATACTATGTATATTAGTTTATTAATGCATATTAATGAAAGTGTATTATAAAGCTAGTGAAGATTCTGCTAGCTAATTGTACAGCAGCAATAAATGACAGCTTCCAGGCTATAGTCTTCTTTGTTCCAGCCATTTTAACTAGAGAAGATGGCTGACTTTATAAACCCCCGTTCACACATCACTGCTTTAACTTCATTAAAACTATAAATCCTGATTTCTATGGGAAAAGGTGACATGCCAGGGTCCTAAATCATCTATATTAACAGCAGCCTGCTGTGTGTTGTGACTGTAGGAGCCTGGTGTTAATGTTAAAATGTCAGCTGTCGCCCCTCTCTGTCCTCCACTGATCTTGGGTCAGTTTTGTTGTTCAGCCATAATGTTTAAAGATAGGGTTTGGGGAGGGTAAGCCGATCCTAGATCTGAGGTAAAGAGAGCCCTGTGATGTGGTGTATTGCTGAGACAGAGGGAGGCAGTGGTCGCTTGGCCAGGTTTATGGGCCTCGGGACGGCCTATAGCTTCAACATCAGCTCAGGGAAAATGGCTGAACCTAAACTAATCACACAGCCAATATCCTGCTCTGGACAGAGGGAGAGGAAAGGAGAGAGAAAGAGGAGGGAGAAGAGGGAGGTGCATGAAAGTGGGAATGAGAGCAACACACACACACTGGCCCCTGGGGACCCTGTCCTGGCTGCACGGACACACTGATGGGTTTCTGATTGGGTGGTGTTGCAGCAGAAAGTGTTTCCCTTGCCACAGAGTGTGACCCTCCCAGCTCCCCCTGAGAGAGAGAAGTGCCGTAGTGTTTCCCAGCAATTTTAGGTGGCTCACAATTCCAGGGCCCCGTTCCAAACACTTATAAAAACTTGTCCTTCTTTCCTTGAGGAATTTATATTTTATTTAATTGGTGAAAGGAAACTATAGTTGCACACCCATGACCACTTTATTGATGAAAAAAAAAAAAACACTTGACTTTCAATATAAAACGCGACCCCTGTCAATACACAGCTGGACTGATCCCACTTTCTCCTGTTGTGCCGTTTACAAACAAACACGTGACTGGCTCAACTGTTCTGGGGAACTACGGTAAGCTTCATAATGTAAAATAATGTGACAGGTGAAATGAAGAACACAATTTCCTTTATCTCCTAACGTATTGCACAAGTTGACAGCAGGCATTTACTTAAAAAGTAGCTACAAATATTAAAATGTATTGTAAAACTTGTTTCAACAGTAGTGAAGGTATTGAAAAACCATCCTGTGGCTATTTCCAAATACCCTGGTATACCGCCCAAGCCTAATGAGGCCCTTTATCTACTTCCTCAGAGTCAGATGAAATTGTGGATAAAACTTGTACGTCTCTGCCTGCAGTTTGAATGAAGTTGATAACTAGCGCAATTGCTAACTAGCGTTAATTTCAGCATTGGCTTGTGAAACTACCTCCAACTTCCTTAATACATAATAATTGTCAAAATTCTGAAGTTTTCCTTTAAGTCCAATCAGATAGTTCAGTGATTGATGAACACAGCCCTGTATGTTGCTCGGGGGCCCCTGCCTACCTGGCCGGCCAGAGTCAGTCAGTTAGTATGCTATGGGAAACCCTGATGTGGTGTAGCTTCCAGAGTTCTAGTCTTCAAATTACCTTCTTGGGAACACCTGGACCTGCAGGTGAACCTCTCTCTGCCTGACTAATGACCCCAATCAACTCATTACGCACGCACGCACGCACGCACGCACGCAGGCACGCACGCACGCAGGCAGGCTCGCATGCACACACACGACGCAGGCATGGACGCTCACACACAGGTATTATATAAAACCACACAGCACCCTCCCATTACCAACTAAACACTTACACATGGCGGTGGTTTGGAGTCAAACACACACCTGTCAGCAGAATACTTAAGTATCTAGGGCTCTGTTTGAATACTTCCTACATATGGCTGGATAAATGAAAGCAAGGGTTTCCACTACACAACTAATCCAGACATGTCAGAACAGTGATTATTATCTCAATGAAGTAAGGCAGGAGAGAAGGATACATCTGTAAAGTATTCATTCAGATGAGGTCTATTGTGTTGCCTCTTTAAAAAGAAAAAGTGCTGCACACTAGGAGCTCAGATGCAATAATATACTAGCAACGTTTCGACAGCCAAGCTGTCTTCATCTGGCGGTTGGTTATGCATTAGTAAAGAACTGGATCATGTGGGTGTGTTGGAGAAGCTGTCAGCACAACTTTACTCATGCTTATTGACCTGCATGGGCAGCCATCACCATTTGAAACGTTAGTTCTTGCATAACCGTGCAGGTGAGCATGTCAACACAGGTAAAAGCCAGGGTTGGATGTTTGACATGAATGTAGGAAGGAGAGGTCCTGGCTCCTGTTATAGTTAGGCCTATCACACAGCTCAGTTAGGGCACCACAGGGTTGGAGGTTGAACGTTGCCCAATCTCAATGTGCTACAAGTTTAAACTCAAAGTGGACTAATATGCATAAACACTATGGTGTTGTCCTATCTATGCAATAGGTTAATGAATGCACAAGGACATGGCCTACTCATGCAGAAACGTGAGAGAATGGGGAAGTGAAGTTCATCGACTTGTTCCAAATGTGAAATGTGTAAACTCAACCAAATGACCAATCCCTAAACTATTCCACTCCGCTTAAGAGCAGCGGGGAGGATTTCCGTGGTTGTTTTATAAACACTTTGCTCACCTAGAGTTGGTGGAGTTCCAGTAGACGACGTGTCTATTGGCCAAAGCTGTGCACGCGATGTTGAGGAGGAAAACGGTAGTTCTCCAAACAGTAACAGCTCCCGGACTCCAACGGCACCCCATCACGGTTAGCAGGAGACTGACCCACGGGGATACAACACGAGAGGGGAGTGGTGAGTTGATAGAATTCGGTGCTAGGTAGACTAGTGGCCCCGGTTAACGCAGAGGAGAAACACCTTGATTGACGCAATATTCCCGTTCAAACGTTCTCAAATTAATTCACCAAAATACCTTCCCATGGGGGTACATCCTATGTGGAAACCGTTGTTGCATGGTGAATAAAGTCAAGCAAGGGAGAGACCCCCTCAAAAGTTGAACACAAGAACATCAGCTAGTCTGGTAACTAAAGTTGCTGACTGATATTCAAAAGGTAGCCTCCTTTTTTTCAGGTGCAGCACAACTTTTTTCCTTAGGATAAAAAAAAACAACTTCAGCAGCATTTAAACTTTTAAAAGTAGACTAACTTACCGAGTATATCCCTAAAGTTAACTTGCAAGTTCTTCATAATCACCTTAGGAACTACTGTAAGCTAGGTTTAGACAGCAGCGTTTTCCGTTATTAGAGTCCAAATCAGTTGATAGGTGTCAGTGGGTCCTTGTCTCGAGCGGATGCTCTATGATTTGGGATGGGAGGAGCACAGGGCGAGAGGGCCATGGGTGAGGGAGGGACCCAGTAAACTTTAAACCAATCAGTGGAACGCATGGGCGGTGTCAACATTCCATAGTTTTTTTAGAGGTGTGAGGTGCGCCGACCTGTGAGCTAGGGGTGTGGTAAATCAAATACGTTTCTTCTTCTCCTCTTCTGCCCTTAAGAGTATGGACAGCAGAAAGTGGCAAAGAAAGTGCAAAATCAGGCGGAAGTTTATTAAAATATAGGCGATACTAAATGAAGGTTGGCAAAATATTTAGAAAAAAGACTGACAAAACAAAGAACAATATGAAAGAAAACAAATAGGCCTATCCCATCTAGGCATTCCTGCCAAAATACTTACAGTACTTATGTTGGCACAGGTGGGGGTCTACCCCAGGCCCCCATGTCCGTTCTGGCCTCTAAAATTAGTTTATTATGATCAAGTTCGATCCCCATGTCAAATTATTTTAAAGTTCGCTACAAATCAAGATATTTAATTAAATAGTGATCCACTCTGACTACTCACACAGAACCATGTGCTGACACAGACCAATCCACGCTCTTTGCACGTGCACCTAACGGGTGTGGTGTGCTATCCAGATGAGAGTCCGGAGTCAACGAGCCTGTCAAGTGGAGATGGAGGGGCTGACCAATGTCTTAGGGGCTGAGAGAGGATGACAGAGGATGGCCATGGAGATAGAGGATTGGCTCACACTATGTTTGAAATATCAATTTGTAAACAGTTATAATTGAATACCTTTTGAATTCCAAACTACATTGTATGTCTAAGGTTATTCTTTACGATGACAAAATGACGCAGTTGCACAAATTATAAAGATAGTCTACAAACATATACAATTATAGAATCGAGATTAAATCATTTTATAATTTTTTACTGCAATTTTTTGATTTTACAAAGTCACTATGCCAGCATGTTTTGTATTTAACTGTACTAGTCGTCACTCAAAATAGTCTAATCTTCCTTTTCTCCAGTAAGTCAGTCGTAATTCTGATTATAATAGTTAATATGGTTCATATGCTGTCTGTTTTGTTTTCCAATGTTGACCTGGCTAGGTTCTAGGTAACGCTGAACCTAGCCAAATGCATGCTAGCAGATACCCATAGACCTCCAGTAATTGCACTAACACTAGTTAGCATTGGCTCGCAAAACTACTTCTAACTTCCTTCGTACTTGACACAGAGTCAAAAAATGGAATCCACGAGTTCATCTGACTCTCAGGAAATAGATAGTGGGCCACATTGCCAAAGTCCCGAAGCATCCCTTTAACCTAGAGTTGATGTCTGCACCCCCATAGAAATCAAATTTGCATAATACAACATTCCCATAAAATCAGTTTAAGCTAGAGATATCTGTTTTTTTGTGTTGGATGGATCTCAATCCACTGCATCTGCCGATGTCGCACTTCCTCAACGGTGGTGAAAGGTGACAGAGCTAGAACGGTGTTTGTCAGACCATGAAACATCCCAAAAATCTGTCTTCTCACAAAACCGTCTGTACCGAACGGTTTGGCCTACAAACTATTATGACCCCTCTAATGGTGTTCACCCGATCTGCCAATTTCTGTCTGTAGCTTCCGAACAGCTACACACTAATATGATCCCTCTGTGGAAAGATGAGACTCTCAGGAACACGTACATGTCAGTGGCTCTAGGATGTCCACAGGCCTCACTAGACTCATCTGAAGGTCCCCCGGTACCAGTATATATTTTTTTATGGAAGTACAGTATATATGGAGACTGTTTAGTGCCACTCCCAAGTGGCGTAGCGGTCTCAGGCACTGCATCTCAGTGCTAGAGGCGTCACTAGAGACACCCTGGTTCAAATCCAGGCTGTATCACAACCGGCCGTGATTGGGAGTCCCATAGGTACGGCACACAATTAGTCCAGCGTCATCCAGGGGTGCATTCATTCCGACGATTCGGAAATTGTTGAAAAACATTTCTTAAACGGAAGCAAACAGAATGAAAAGGGGATAAACATACCTGAATTTGTCCAATAGAAACTCTCATTTGCAACTGTTGGCGGTAGTGACGCCTCTAGCACTGAGATGCAGTGTCTTAGATCATTGCGCCACTTGGGAGCACAATATGCTGTATTAGAAATAAGGCCATGCAACAAAAAAAAAAGAATTGTCCTACCTCATCTTAATTGGCAGCAACCGCCACTGATATAGGACAGACAGTTTAGAACAAACTTCCTTTTGATTTTTGTTGAGTGTCTATCTGTTGTTCCATGTAGTGAATCTGCTATTCAATGCGTTTGTAAGGGCTAATAGCGGTAAGGCCAAAAGATTTTGTACCCCTGGCTTAGACAGGGCTTAGAATGTTATGGGTTAATTCTCTCCTTATAGGAAAACAGAGGGCAAAAGGAAGGTTGGCTGCCCAAAGAAGACTTGAAGAAAGACGAATGAGGAAGAGAACCATCCAGAACAGAGTTTGCTGGAGATGCAGGACCTCTGCTCCACTAGGAGCTGAAAGGATTAAGTCAAGTCAAGATATGAATACACATTATACATTGGTGTGTGTGTCTGTGTGTGTCTGTGTCTGTGTGTGCGTGCGTGCGTGTGTGTGTGTGTCTGTGTGCGTGTGTGCCTGTGTGTCTGTGTGTGTGTGTGCGTGTGTGTGTGTGTCAACCTCCTTTTGATGGCATTCTTGTGCATCTGATGTTATGATTGGATTTCAATAAAAGCTGGTTGCTTTTATGAAAGCAATTTGAAATGCAATTCCAGACTCAAATATTAGGTTTACTACAGTGGATGGATAAATTCCATCACAAGTTAGATATCATGCATGGCTACATTGACTGTGACCTCACCTTTAGACTGTAATGCAGTCTGTAATGCAGGCTTACACTATATTAGTCTATCATCCAGATAGCCAGCATAGCCGGATGCAAGAAAACTGATTTATCACACACACACACACACACACACACAAACACACACAGACACACAGTAATCACAGTCAAAGATAGGCTATGCTTCGAACAGCAGTTTCCAGAAAAATCACACTTTCTTCCTGTCTCATCTCTCTTCTCTCCAGGCCATATTTACTGTTTGTCACCTGCAAGGTTTCTTCTTCCTCATTTATGTTGAGGTTTGTGTAGTGTATGTGTGTTTAGTTGCTGTGGCTTGCCCTGAATACACAGGTTTGTGTGTATTTGTGTGTGTGTTGTGGGTATTAATTCTCTTGTTGTCAGTGGGCCCCAGGGGATGGTGTAGTGACACTAATCACCTTCTACCTCCGTGGGCAAGAGCCACTGGTGGTCCTCTATAATTTTCTGTGTGTGTGTGTTTGTGTGTCTGCCTGTGAGAGAGAGAGTGTGCATGGTACTAACTTATCCTTAGCTCTATCACTCATACAGATAGTTACATGGCTAGTGGCATGTTATTAGGAGGGTCCTGTCTCTCTCTCTCTCTCTCTCTCTCTCTCTCTCTCTCTCTCTCTCTCTCTCTCTCTCTCTCTCTCTCTCTCTCTCTCTCTCTGTGTGTTTGTGTGTGATTTGCCCCCACAGAATATAGCTCCCTCAGCAACAATGCCCACAGAGTAGCAGGCTGATACACACTCAGGGGTGTATTTGTCTAGCTTGATCAGGATGATTAGTGTTTCTCTCTCCTCTTTGTCTGGTTCCCTCTCTCTTTCTCTCACAGTATTTCTGACACTAAGCAAGCTCAGCTCTCGGCTCAGGTTATTCAACTGAAAGTTAAACAGGATTGCAGAAGCATATCAGAGATGTGTATTAATCTAATTGTGCAGATGGTTATTTCACTTTAAAAGCAGAAGTTCCCAGAAGTTCTCTTCTTCATTGGTCAGACAGACTATGTTGTCCATGTCGGCCATATTGTCCCTGCACAACAATCTTGTCTCCTGTCCTGAGTGCTCCACTCTAGTGCTTGTGTTATTATGGTGTTGTGTTGTTGTTTTCTCAGGGTGTGTTCGATCCATGTCCATCTTCCCAGTCCCAGTTGATTAGCTATTAGCTATGGGCTAGTTATTGATTTTATAATGAGTGTAATTAGCCTGAAGTCTGTGTTGTTGTTGTTATTGTTGTTGTGTGATCAGGAACATGTTATGTGATAGAGGTTTAGGAGAGTGGAGCCAATTCAGACGACTCAAATCCTCTTATCATCACCACATGTTGCCCCATTTCCCTCCCTCTCTCTCTCTCTCTTTCTCTCTCTCTCCATATCTCTCTCTCTCTCCATCCTTCTCTATTTTGCTGGTCCCTTCCTCCATCTCCTCGGCGTCTTCTCTCTCTCTCCTCTCTTCTACTCTCTATTAATCTCTCAAATCAGTGTCACTTATGTCCCTCTCTCGTTTCCTCGTTCAGCTCCACTCTCTCTCTCTCTCTCTCTCTCTCTCTCTCTCTCTCTCTCTCTCTCTCTCTCTCTCTCTCTCTCTCTCTCTCTCTCTCTCTCTCTCTCTCTCTCTCTCTCTTTCTCTCTCTCTCTCTCTCTCTCTTTCTCTCTCTCTCTCCCCGGACGACCCCGAGGGCGAGGAGCTGGCCGATCCGGACGGCGTGCATGAAACTCTGTTGTTAGGGAGGAGTCGCAGATGTCCACCGCCCGAACCCAGCTGCGCTCCTCAGGGCTGTATCCCGCCCAGTCCACCAGGTACTAGATCCGACCCTGCCGTAGCCGAGAGTCCAGCACCTTCTCCACCCAATACGCCAGACCCCCAGCTACCTCCGTTGGGGGTGGAGGCGCCACTGCAGGACCGGACCCCCCTAGTGGACCAGGAACCACCGGCCTGAGGAGAGAGACATGGAAAGAAGGAGATAGATTAGTGTATGGTGGTGTTAATCTCAACCTGTAGGTGAACCTCATTCACTCTCCGGAGGACCGTGAACGGCCCCACATACCGGGGCTCAAGCTTATGACAGGGCAAGCTGAGCTGGAGGTTCCTCGTTGACAGCCAGACCTTGTCCCCTGGGTGGAATACCGGAGCCTCGCTCCGCCGCCTGTCCGCCTGCGTCTTCTGCCGTTGTACTGCCTCCCGCAGGCGGACGTGAACCGCGGACCAGACCCCTCAGCCCTCCTAAACCACTCCTCCACCGCTTGTACTTCACTGGAACCCCTCCTCCAGGGGCACAGCGGCGGCTGGAAACCCAATACCACCTGGAAAGGGGTTAGCCCGTTGGAGGAATGGCACAGGGAGTTCTGAGCGTACTCCGCCCAGGGGAGGAAACGGATCCACTCTCCTGGCTGTTCCATACAATAGGCCCAGAGGAACCTCCCAAGCTCTTGGTTCGTGCACTCCGCTTGCCCGTTAGCCTAAGGGGGGTACCCGGATGTGAGGCTGACCGCGACCCCCAGCTTGGACATAAATGCCCTCCAGACACGTGACGTGAACTGGGGACTTCGGTCAGGCACGATGTCCTCCGGAAGTCCATACAATCTGAAGACCTGCTGAAACAGCACCTCAGCGAACTGGAGAACAGAGGGGAGGCCGGGTAGTGGCAGGAACCGTCCCATCTTCGAGAACCTGTCCACTAGAACGGCGATGGTCATCTTCCCCTCTGCTTGCGGTAGATCCGTAACAAAATCTACCGCAATGTGAGACCAAGGCCGCTGAGGTACTGGTAGAGGATGGAGCTTGCCCGTAGGAGCCGTTCTCGGCACCTTGGACTCCCCATGCCTGGCCACCAATACTTCTCCCGGAGCGCTTCCAGGGTCCGGCTGATACCCGGGTGTCCGGTAGCGGGTGTAGTGTGCACCCAGGTTACCAACCTTCCCCGCACTCTCCTAGGCACATAGGTATTTCCCCGGGGGCATGTAGCTGGGGTAGGGTCCCGTCTCGGCGTCGATGTCCCAGGAGACGGGACCCACAATTCAGGCTGGTGGCAGGATCTGAACATCTTTCCTAAGTTCAACCCCCTGGTCGTGGATACGGGAGAGTGCGTCCGCCCTGCCATTCTTCGAGCTGAATCCTGGAGCGCCTTGATGGTCTTTGGGACTGGCCAGGACCTTACCACCTCCAGCTTCAAATCCTACATCTTCACCCCCTCTGGAGCGATATGGTAACCAAGGAAGGAAACGGCCGTTTGGTGGAAGGCGCATTTTTCCTCCTTAACATACAGATTATTCTGTAGTAAACGTTGGAGGACAGCACGAACTTGAGCCACATGTTCTGGGAATGTCGGGGAGTAGACCAGAATGTCATCAATATAGACCACCACATACCTCCCCAACATATCCCGAAATACCTCATTCAGAAAAGACTGGAATTCCGCTGGGGCATTAGCTAGTCCGTATGGCATCACTAGGTATTCATAGTGACCCGACGCCGTGCTATATGCGGTCTTCCACTCGTCTCCTTCCCAGATCCACACAAGGTTGTATGCGCTCCGGAGGTCCAGCTTGGTGAAGAATCGCGCCCCCCTCAGCTGCTCTATGGCCGCAGGAACGAGGGGCATTGGATACCGGAACTTCGTGGTTACCTCATTTAGTCCTCGATAATCAATGCACGGCCTTAAACCTACGTCCCTCTTCTTCACAAAGAAGAAACTGGCTGAAGCAAGGGAGGTGGAATGGCGAATGTGCCCCTGCTCCAGCGTCTCTCGGATGTATGTCGCCATAGTCTCCGTTTCAGCCATAGAAAGCAGATAGATTCTTCTTCGGGGTGGCGTGGCACCTGGTACAAGGTCAAGGGCACAGCCCCAGGCACGGTGAGGAGGGAGACACTTGGCCTTTTCTCTAGAAAACACCTCGCTCAGATCTTCGTATTCTGGCGGAATGCTCCCCGTGAGGATGATCTCAGGGCTCTCTACTGATGTAGCCCCTACCGTTGTGGTCAAGCAGGTCTTCCGACATTTATCCGACCATCCTAGGATCCTTTGTGCACTCCAGCCTATGTTGGGGTCGTGTTGCTGGAGCCAAGGAAGTCCCAAGATGACCGGATGTATAGAGGATGAGATCACCAACAGTTCCAGAGCGTGGATGGGCATAGAGGACCTCAAACGGCGCAGCGGCAGTCGGAGGGCATCGACCAAGGACCGGTCAATGAAACTCCCCACAGCTCCGGAGTCAATCAGGGCTGTGGACACATGATTGGGGAAGTTACCAGAAAGCACAACTGAGCAACAGAAAGGGCTGGCTATGCGCTCTACACGCAAGACACCTACTGTGCCCACCTGCGCCTCCTGGCCACTTACCCCTTTCCTGTGTCCAACCTGGGCCGAGGGACACACCCTCCTGACGTGCCCTCTCTCAGCTGCTCGTCGATGGCAATGGCCAGGGCGATGTAGGCGTCCAGCGTCATGGACTGACTCACACAAGCCAGCTCCATCTGGACCTCAGTCCGCAGACCCCTGCGGAAAGCGGTCCTCAGAGCCAGCTCGTTCCACCCACTGGACGCCGCCAACATCCGGAACGACAGCGCATACTCCGAGGCCATGCCCCGACCCTGCGCTAGGCGCATAATACGCTCACCCGCATCTTGCCCCTCCGCGGGATGGTCAAACACTGCTTGGAACTGAGCGATGAACCTAGGGACCGACCTTAACTCCTCAGCCCCGCTCCCCCACAGTGCCGTTGCCCATTCGAGTGCATGCCCTGTGAGGAGACGTTTACCCCACTGGTGCCCAGTCCGGGCCCGGTTAATGGTCCCGCTCCATGGCCGGAGTTGTTTGCCCCACCGGTGCCCAGTCCGGGCCCGGTAAATTTCCCAGCTCCTTGGCCGGAGCCGTTTGCCCCACCGGTGCCCAGTCCGGGCCCGGTTGTTTTCCCCGCTCCATGGCCGGAGCCGTCTACCCCACCGGTGGCCAGTCTGGGCCCGGATAATGGTCCCGCTCCATGGCCGGAGCCATTTGCCCCACCGGTGCCCAGTCCGGATCCGGTTAATTGCCCAGCTCCATGGCCGGAGCCGTTTGCCCCACCGGTGCCCATTCCGGGTCCGGCCGTCTGCTCCGTCCAGTGCCTGAGCAGTCCGCTCCACCGGTGCCCATTCCGGGTCCGGCCGTCTACTCCGCTCCAGTGCCAGAGCAGTCCACTCCACCGGTGCCCAGTCCCGGTCCGGTGGTCTGCTCCACTCCATGGCCGGAGCCGTTTGCCCCACCGGTGCCCAGTCCGGGCCCGGTTGTTTTCCCCGCTCCATGGCCGGAGCCGTTTACCCCACCGATGCCCAGTCCGGGCCCGGTTAATGGTCCCGCTCCATGGCCGGAGCTGTTTGCCCCACCGGTGCCCAGTCCGGGCCCGGTAAATTGCCCAGCTCCATGGCCGGAGCCGTTTGCCCCACCGGTGCCCAGTCCGGGCTCGGTTGTTTTCCCCGCTCCATGGCCGGAGCCGTTTACCCCACCGGTGCCCAGTCCGGGCCCGGTTAATGGTCCCGCTCCATGGCCGGAGCCGTTTGCCCCACCGGTGCCCAGTCCGGGCCCGGTAAATTGCCCAGCTCCATGGCCGGAACCGTTTACTCCACCGGTACCCAGTCCGGGCCCGGTCATAAGGAGGGGGCACGGGAGAAAACTGACCACTTCACCGGAGCCAGAGCCGCCCCCGACGGACTAGTCTTCTCTCCCTATTAACCCCCCCCCCCCCCCCTTGTATTTGTGGTTTTTTTGTTTGGCGTCCGGGAGTCCGCACCTTGGGTACTGTCAGGCTCTGGCCATAGAGAAGCCCATTTGCTTCTCTATGTAGCCATGGTCAGAGTCTGACAGTTCTATTCTTTCTGTTTGTGGTTTGTGTGGGATCCCTAATTAGAGGCAGCTGTAGCGCATCGTCTCTGATTAGGGATCCTACATAGGTTTGTAGGTTTCACACTGGGTTGTGGGTCGTTATCGTTATGTATATTTCGCAAGTCACGGTGACAGTAAGTGTGCTACGTTTGTTGTGTAAATTCCAATTCTTTATAGTTATTGTATAATTTCCAATTCCTTATAGCTCCCTGAATATACTCAGCTTGGTATGTTTTAAAGCAGAAACAAGATCTCTTTGTCCTCAGCAGATGAGAGTAGGGTGTAGGCAACCCTCTACCACTCAGCAGGTTGACCTTTGACCAGAGGAATGTCACCAGAGTCAGGAGACTCCCCCAGGGGTAAAGGCTTCCTGTGTACCTCCCATTTTTCTGACTTAGAACTAGACATGTATTCTGTGCCAATGTTATCTCCAAATAAGGAGAAAACAAGAAATAGCATCAGGAGTTTTTTGGAGGAAAATAGAATGGGTGGAGCTGTGAGAACTGTGTCTAATGAATAAACATTTAACAACTTGTACATAAGCCAAAAACTTAGAGATGTACGGGAGTGGTTCCTGCAGGGCAGTGGTTCCTGCAGGTCACTCGGCTTCATTGTCTTTTTGCAATAAAGTCTATCTTGCTTCTACAAACTCCAGAAGTGCCTTCGTTTTTAAAGAGGAAGAGTTTTTTCTACTACATTTGGCGCCCAACGTGGGGCTGGAAGGGATTATGGGTGCTTGGCCATCGGGGCATCTGAACGAAATACGCAAACGATAAAACACCAATGGCCATGGTGTAACAGGTAAGCAAAGTTCTTACTATAAGTTTGCGTGATTCGATCGGTTGCCACCGGGGGTCAGGTACTAAATTCAGGTCTCTCCAGAATACGGGCTAAATTTAATTGTTTAAAGTAAAAGGCACAGAGTTTGTAGAAAAAGGAAATATAATATGCATGGAGTGTGAATAACATGTGACGTTCCTGGAGTCGTGCGGTGTATGGGGCACAGGAACAATAGGAATAGGAGAAAGGGCTGGATTTACAGGTCACTTAGTGAAAGTATGAGTGGATATAGGGTATTTTCTTTATGAGGACCTGATATGATAACGGGCCAATAGACAATATCATGATATAAGGGTATTTATATTTTATGAGAAACCGGTTATTTCTATGAGGAGGGTATTTTGACAGCATATAAAATGACATTTAGAATAAAAATGTTGTTTCTATGAGGAGGGTATTTTGACAGCATATAAAATGACATTTAGAATAAAAATGTTGTTTCTATGAGGAGGGTATTTTGACAGCATATAAAGTGACATTTAGAATAAAAATGTTGTTTCTATGAGGAGGGAATTTTGACAGCATATAAAATGACATTTAGTATAAAAATGTTGTTTCTATGAGGGGGGAATTTTGACAGCATATAAAGTGACATTTAGGATAAAAATGGTATTTCTATGAGGAGGATATTTTGACAGCATATAAAGTGACATTTAGGATAAAAATGTTGTTTCTATGAGGAGGGCATTTTGACAGATATATAAAGTGACATTTAGTATAAAAATGTTAGTTCTATGAGGAGGGCATTTTGACAGATATATAAAGTGACATTTAGTATAAAAATGTTAGTTCTATGAGGAGGGCATTTTGAAAGTGATATTCAGTATAAGAAGTGTTATTTATATGAGGATGTTTTTTATGAGGAAACCGGTATTATAAATGCGCATAACATATATTGTAAAATAAATAGTAGGAACCTACATTGTATGAATAATATTTAGAGGAACATATACTATGGATTTGATGGAAGGTAAAATGTGGAGAAATTGGGAAACTGGTGTGCAGATACATAAGACTTGTGGAGACAATGTGAATAGCAGCAACAGGAGGCTTAGAGACAGAAAGGGTGGGGCTCTCAGAAGCCCGCAGAAGATTGGAAAACAGTAAAAATACTAAATATAAAGAAGGTGAAATAGAGTCTTTCCGGGAAGTTGCCCGGTAGAAAGGTTGCATTCGATCACTGCGGCCCAGGGAAAAGATAAGGTATGTGGAAGTGAGACTGTGAAGGAGGTGCGTTTGATAAGTTAATCTTGAAACCCTGCTGTGTGCGCGTTTACCCAAGTTACTTATATTGTACATCTAAGCTGTAGAATTGTAATCATGTATATTGTATGGTATGGAACAGGAAGTGTGAATCTAAGCGATGGGCTGCGTTTAGAGGCTTGTATCAAAGGAGTGGTATTTGAGCTGGTATTGTGCAAATTTAGAGGACGCACGTAATGAGGTATTTTAAGGTGTTGCATGGGGAAGTTTAAAAGAGTACTCGGAGAAGGTATGAAAGATTAAGGCTAAACTGACGAGTTGTGTCGTGATTGTGTGTGGAACGGTAATAACCAATATGTGGCATCGTTTGTCTCTGATTGTTGATTGTTGTATGTCGTGTGATGGACTGTAAGTAAAAAGTTTGTCTTTGTGTGGGAATAACCGACTGTGTATAAACGTTGATTAATGGCTGTGTCGCGATAAACATTTTTAGATATGATAAAATGGTTATAGTAATTAATGAGTTCAGGTTGTCGTTGGCTGTATTGAGTGAAACCTTTTCTAATTTAGGGCCATTTCCCAATGGAACGTTACTTAGGGAAGTTAGAATAATAACTTTGACGTTACCAATCACTTCCCTTGGTCCTGTGTTATTGAGCCTTTTACAGTAGCCTGGCTGGCTAGTGCACGTACAACTGTTGAAATATTTGTTCAATCGGGCCACATTAAGTTTAAAGAAAATTACTACTCTTGTTTGGGGTTTCTTTCCTAATAATATACATTTTAGTTGTGTGTAATAGATGGTATTATATATTGACTGACATGATAAATGAATTGGCATTTTAAGTTACAATGCCATGTAGACGACCCTAGTAGATGATGGAGTTATAATTTTGGTGTATCTTAAATACATTCCAATGAAGGGCGTTTGCCTGGGCTGAGTGGTTTTAACGTTTGTCGCTTGATAAAGGTGCCTGTGTGGGGGATGAGCTGTGACGGTAATATTAAAGCCTCTGGCTGTATTGGGACAATGGAGTAACAGATGTGTTGCTGACCCATGATAATTTAGAAGGGAATAGTTTGAAGTAGTTTACTAAGTGGAGGTAGTGTATTATGAAGACTCAGAATAGCAATATAGGGAACAGGCAGAGACAATAAGAAGGAACTAGACAGTATAGAAACTAGAA
Source organism: Thymallus thymallus (assembly GCA_023634145.1). Lineage (NCBI taxonomy): Eukaryota > Metazoa > Chordata > Actinopteri > Salmoniformes > Salmonidae > Thymallus > Thymallus thymallus. Next base: position 12,100,286 of record CM042416.1, read on the forward strand.
AGGTGTCAGTAAAATAGGTTAAAATATGAGATTGTCTCAATTGATAGGACAGTATTGATAGAAAATGGGTTAGTTTTATTTTGTGTTTTAGTTGACAGTCTTACTTAATAGGACAATATTGATAAACTTTTATTTGTGGTTTATTTCACTTTTGACTAGACAGGATAATTATAGGTTCTAATTTACTATGACGGCCCTCACTGAGGCAGGTAAACTAGGTAGTGGTGTACATGTTAACAGATATTCTGATTTAGCATATACGATTGGTATTTGCCCACTATAAGTAGGGGTTTGGAAAAGTAGTGATTTTATGAATGCATATGGAAATATTAGGAAAATAATATGTTTACAGATTGAGGCCCTGCTGGAAGCTATGTTGCTCCCAGCTAGGTTGGCATTTTGAGGGTTTGTGCCTGCAAGGCAATCAAGACAATATTAGCTTAGGTAATAAAGTTGCTGCTGAAAGGTTTCACACCCATGTTGTGTGTCTGGTTTTTGCTATGGCCTCGCCTGTTGTTGAGTTGCAACAACAACAGGGGACTGACCATATGTCTCACTCCCTAAGGGAGACCAGAGGTTGCTCCCAGGGCCCTGATGGCCCTCTGTGACAACACCTTTCAGGTAAATTTGTGTTGCTAGAGTAGCTCATTCCGTAGGTTTGCCGAATAGGCTCATGGTTGGTGAGTCATTCATCAAGAGGGAGTAGGGTACATAAGGTTTTAGGTTTTTTACGAGATTGGTTTGGCCTAAACTTAGCAGAAGTTAAAAGAACATAGGAAACAACATAGTTATAGAATATGAGACTATTTTTTAATATGCGTTATGTGTATTTAATATAACATTGCCAAGTAGACGCCTCTTAAACTAGTTAATTTTACTTAGTGGTGTATTTACACACATTGCATTAGACTTTATTGATATGATTGAGAGAAAGGAGAGAAAATGCTATTGTCTAGTGATAAGTGACAGAGTCATACGAGGGTTATACCTGCTGTGATGCCAACATAGTAGCTAACAGTCTGGTAAGGGAAATATTCCCTGGATTCGGAATCCCAGAAACCTTGTCTGTAGACACACGGCACCCATGTTACAGGAGATGCCGTGACCCAAATTGTCCTGATGATGGGAATAGATCAGAAATTTGTCTCTATGATCCAAAAAGTTATGGCTAAGGCCTGGATTAACAGGTTGAACCTGAGTAGAATGTATACCTCTGGAGCTGGTGGGAATGTGAAACAGCCCCAATAGAGGTACTGGGTTTAGCCCTCATGAGATGTTAACAGGCCGTCCCATGAATGTTCTGTATTATAGGCCGATGATTGACGAACAGACTGACCTGATTAGACTGGAAGATGATCTGTTATATTATATGTAGAAACTAACTTCTACTGTTAGGTTTTTGTATTTCTTGTTTCTAGGAAAGCCCAGGAGGTCTCAGCCAGAGAGGACCGAGACGAAATCCCTGCCCTGATTGGAGACTGAGTAAAACTGAGGGGCTTCAGGAGGAAGTAGGTCAGAATAGATGTGTTATATCTCGACGAGATAAAGAAGGTAATGAGGAGGTAGAGGAGAGAGTGGATGTTTTCAGAGAAAATAGTATAATTTCTTGTGGAGGAAAGGAGAAAAGCAGATTAATGTGTAGGAAGTTAGCTAAGGCCTAGAACAGATTTTAAAACAACCTAAACGGTATATAACTGTCTTTTGGAGATGTTAAAAGGAACTCAGATGCAATTTGAACCCTGTGGTTGTCAGGACCTGGAGGGCCTGGTGAGCAAACTGCCAAGCATCCATGATGGGGCCAGAAATTGGATTGGAGCTTTTGAAGAGCAGACGATGGGGAGACTGCTGGCGGTGGGGGACCTGAAGGCACTGTTGGCCAGGGTGGTGGGAAAGGCCAAAATGGATGAGGTATTGGCAGCAGGTGGCATGGGGGATCTGACAGAGGATCGAGTGATGGATGGAGAACTGTTTGATCAATACAGAACTAGGGTGTGGAGGGCCCTAAAACACCAATATCCAACAAGAGAGGCACTGGGGGACAAGAAAAATCCAACAGCCTGTGTACACAACCAACTGAGATGGTGGCAGCAGGAGACTGAAAGGACTCCAGAGACAGACCCACTGATAACAACAATGTTCAGGACAACTCTGGTAGAATCCATGCTAACAGCGGTCAAGAGCAGACTGGACAATGTGGTGGGACTGACATCAAAAACCCACGAGGAATTCTGTGACCATGTTGTCCATGCAGTGGAAGAATATCGAAAAGATGAACAAAGACTGGCAGACCAGGTCAGAGACATCCAGAGAAAGCTGACACAAATGCAGCTGGATGAACTAACAAAAAAGGACAAAAAGAAAACACAGGCTCCTCTAACCCTGTCACCTCTACCTGTGCCAGTCACCCATGAAGGCCCGCAACCGCCACCTCAACAGCAGGGTCCAAGGGCACCTGCTCCGCCAGTAGTGAATGTGTATACACAGCAATCCCCGGGAGGCTGGCAAAATAAAATCAACGGAAATGCACCTCGAACACAGGGGTATCAACCGCAGTATCAGGCACAACAGAATCAAGGTCGAAAAGGACCACCAGGTGCCTGCTGGGGATGCAGTCAGACAGGGCACACCAGAAGGAATTGTCCTACCAATCCGTGGATGCCTAGGCATCCACAACAGGACACGTGGCAGAGAAATGGTCCTACCCAGATGCATGGCAGCAATCTCAAACACAGGCTCCACAGGGACCAGTGACCCGCTGGGGAAGTTAAAGGGACTAGGGATGCCAAGAGAGTCCTAGAGGGGAGGGTCAGTTTACAGCAATAACCATGCAAGCTGATGATGAACCTATGTTACAGGTTTGGGTGACTAATAGAGGCACACCCATGATGATAGATACTGGAGCAATGTATTTGAGTATAAATCCAAATTTTGCCTAACCTCTCCATGTCATGTAAATTTAAGAAGACAATAGGATTCTTGGGACAAATGCTGCTAATTTCTATAACAGCACCACTAAATTTAGAAGCAGGAAGGACAACCGCCTGCATACCGGAATTGTAATCAGAACATACTCCAGTAAATTTATTAGGAAAGGATGCACTATGTCAAATGGGTATTCAAATTAAGTATACATTAGAAGGGATAGGAATAGACAGGGAAGAAACAGGACAATAAATGGTGAAGATTACAGGCAGCAAATATATACAGGCAAAGGCAGACAATGTGTATTGTATAGGAGAACTAGTGCAGGAAGTGTTAGATTAATAGGATACGTTTATTATATTTGCATTATATAAAATGTACAGATGAAGAAGAAGCAGCCCTGCAATAGATGACATACTGAGAATGCAAGAGAGAGCAGAGAGATATGAGCCAAGTATATCGGGTGAAAGGGGGGTGACGAGACACAAATGGATTGTGGAGAACACATGGAGGACTGGTAGTAGCTCTACTTGTACTGTTGAAATTACTTGTTACAAATGCGCATGGTTTTGACCATTGCGCAAGGGGGGAGGTGATGAGGAATTAAAAAAAACAAGGTTTTTGGTCTCCATACATGCAAGTAACAGTAGATTTAAGACGAGCAGAGTGTGAAACGTGTGAAATATGTGCATTAAATAATATCAGGAAGGGGTTAACAGCACCAATTGGACAGATTCCAGTACCAGAAGGACCATTTAAACACCTGGTAATGGACTATGTAGATATGATCAAATCTGTGAGAGTACACTGATGAAACAGGTGGGTGTTTTTATCTCTGGCACTAATGACTTATAGCATAAAAACTAATCAAATAACACATCTAACTCTGCTTGAACTGCTTACAGTTTGACTCATGCCAGTGTCAGTTTTTAGAAGATCTTGTGATGTTCCACCTTTTAGAGAATATGGAGAGTGAATTGAATGAGTACATTAGACTATTAACTGCTCTGCATAAAGTTGTTTATCAACAGGAAAAATACAGGGTTCCAGAGCAGGAGGTGGAACCAATTCGAGCAGTCGAGCCAGGGGACAGAGTCTACATCAGAGACTTCCGGAGGAGGTGGAATGAATCGAGATGAGAGGGTCCTTACACGGTCACCCAGGCCACACCAACAGCTGTTCGAGTAGAGGGAAGTTCGACCTGATGCCATCTCAACCACTGCACCAGAGTACCACGACGGGTACAGCGATCCAACGATGAGGGAGCAGAAGATGCGGGAACCCCCTCCGGGGAAGGAGATGACACAAGGACAGAAGACGAAGGGGAGAGGGAGGATGCTCAGGCAGAATCACCACTCTCTGTTGGTACTCCAGCTATGGGGGACACTGGCAATGTGAATGTTGCTGCTGAGCTACGTGCTCTGGTTGATGCCTACAGTACAGGGCCAGACATTGATGAGCCCCAAAGCAACCACCTTACAAATGGGACAATTCGAAGCTAGAAGAATGACAATGACTGGTACTACTAAAGGTGTTTCAGCGCTGATCATTAACAGGCATGAGAGGATCAAGTGGGTACTATGGACTTGTAAACAACGAATGACTGGCAGAGTTCCTAATAGTTATAAGAAGGAAGGGATAATGTGTTCTGCTGATTTGATTGACAATAATACATCAGTCTCTGCATCTGCAGAGGTGTCAATAGAAGTGAGGGAATGGATGTGGAAAAAGTAAACAGCTATGAAACATTAGATGGACAATTGTGTACAGTAGAGTAAATCTTTCACAGAAAAAGTGGTAATTGTACCAGAACCAACCTATAGATGTGCTATATAGCAGAATACAAGATGTTACATAAAGAAATGTGAATATCCAATGTGAGAAGCAAAATGTAGGGAAAGTATGGGGAGTTCTATTAAGATTGAACATGAGAAGAAGCAGAAATGAGTGTAACATTTTCGAAATATCCACTAAAATTAACAAAGCCACCAATTGGAAGAGATGATGTTAGTAAATATGAGTATGAATGTTTTTACAGTTACACAGGCTTAAATTCAGGAGGGAATATCACAGTTAAATGCAATGTGACATATATTCTAGGATGGAGTCCTAGTTCAGGAAGGAGTGATTATTTACCAAAGGCATTGCAAGAGGCCTTATACAGATAAACATGGAATGAAATGCTCAAACAATGTATTCTACTGTGAACACCTGAGGATGACACTGTACTCACATGCCGTACGTGTTCCTCACTATATTTCTGTGTTTAACTTCATCCTTTTGTGTTTGTAGTTGAGAGGAAGAATGTACTCCCATATGTATTAATGCACCCATTATGTTAGTATAAATTAACATTATTTTTGTGGGACTTGTTTAGTCCCAAAGGGGGGATTGTTGTGTAAATTCCAATTCTTTATAGTTATTGTATAATTTCCAATTCCTTATAGCTCCCTGAATATACTCAGCTTGGTATGTTTTAAAGCAGAAACAAGATCTCTTTGTCCTCAGCAGATGAGAGTAGGGTGTAGGCAACCCCCTACCACTCAGCAGGTTGACCTTTGACCAGAGGAATGTCACCAGAGTCAGGAGACTCCCCCAGGGGTAAAGGCTTCCTGTGTACCTCCCATTTTTCTGACTTAGAACTAGACATGTATTCTGTGCCAATGTTATCTCCAAATAAGGAGAAAACAAGAAATAGCATCAGGAGTTTTTTGGAGGAAAATAGAATGGGTGGAGCTGTGAGAACTGTGTCTAATGAATAAACATTTAACAACTTGTACATAAGCCAAAAACTTAGAGATGTACGGGAGTGGTTCCTGCAGGGCAGTGGTTCCTGCAGGTCACTCGGCTTCATTGTCTTTTTGCAATAAAGTCTATCTTGCTTCTACAAACTCCAGAAGTGCCTTCGTTTTTAAAGAGGAAGAGTTTTTTCTACTACACGTTTCATTATCGTGTTTGATTTTGTAGGTTTTTGACGTTTGTTTAGTAGTTTGGTTGTTTTGTTGAATATTCAGTAAAGAGAATATGTCGAACTACTATCCCTGCGCTGCGTCTTGGTCCCTCTATGCACCCTCTCGTGACAGATATAGTGAATTATAAGTGAAATAATCTGTCTGTAAACAATTGTTGGAAGAATTATTTGTGTCATGCACAAAGTAGATGTCCTAACCGACTTGCCAAAACTATAGTTTGTTAACATGAAATCTTTGGAGTGGTTGAAAAATGAGTTTTAATGACTTCAACCTTCAAAGTGTATGTAAACTTCCGACTTCAACTGTATATGCCTTTCTCACTAACATAAAATAAATAAATACAATTGCCCAGCACTGTGCGCAAACTCCTGATGCTATTAGCCGAAGCACGCTGCTCAGACCAGTGAGCTACGGCAGTTCACAATGCTGTGAGAATACTAAGAATTCTTATGATACCTGATGGTAATAATACATTGTTTAAAATAATTTTTGTTTTAATACTTCCCAAAAACAAAACATTAATCCGTAATATGTCAAATTTTGAAGGGAAACATTGTTGCCCTCTCAGTTTACATCACTAATGCCTAATCTCTCTCTCTCGCTCTCTCTCACTCTTCTTCACACTTTCATCATATTCTACCACTTCCACAAGCCTAACATAGATTTATGTTACAAATAATAACCATGGAAAATAAATGAACCAAAACCTAGATGGAGAGAACGAGATGAGATGAAATGATGAAATGCCAGAGAAATGCTGCTTCTGTCACCGTGTGGAGAATCCTCCCTGTCCTCCCCCACACACACATGCACACACACACACACACATTTTTTACATTTTATTTGCTTGACTTTCCTCTCTCTCGTTCTCTCCCCTTTTCTTTCTCCCTTTCCTAATCTCTCTTGAAGTTTAAAAAAAAATTGTGTGTGGCTCTAGTTTTGTGTTCCTTCCCTCTCTTTCTCCCCCTTTCTCTCTTTCTCACCTTTTCCTTTTGCAAAGCACATTATGTTGGGCTCTATCTTGGTATATAGCTTTCGTCCCTTCCTCTCTCCCTCTGTCTCTCTCACTCAGTTCTGTAATTACAGTTCTGGACTCAAGCAGTGATGGTAAATGCTTTTCTCTCTCTCTCTGCCTCTCTCACTCTCCCACCAAGCAAATTACCTCCTGGTTACCATAGAGATGTGTTTATTAAATGCATTTAGCCTCTCTTTCATGCATCCCCCTCTGTCCTCCTTCCTCTCTACCTCGCTCTTTTCTCCTCTGTCTGATTTCTGCTTCCCCCTCTCGTTTTTCACACAGTGTATCAACCACCTCTCTTTTGTGTCTGCCCCCTCTCTCTCTCTCTCTCTCTTGTTGTTGCAGGAGGCATTTTAACACTTTTAGTAGCAAACTGTCAGTTATTTAGATGTTAGGGAGAGTGGAGGAGTGACTGTGCTGGATACATGCTCTGTGTAGTTAGCAGGCCTATTGTAGTTGTATTGTATGTGTAACCCTTTCACCACAGACTCAGCACACCCAGTAATAATACATTTTGTATGATACTCTCGCTAGGGGAAAAAAACGACCAGAGGCCCGGAGGTACTACAGATAGAATGTATTAAAATAAATGATACACAGTATACATTATACAATCACAGTACATGACATTGCATTAAAACAATAAATCCTAAGAGTGCACTCTCTTTTAACTAAGTTGGCGCGCTTCGTTGGAGCTCAACCCCTCCCCAAAAGAAATCCACTTTTACTCACAGTCTCGAATTCAACCAACCCGTTGCTTTGTGCATAATCCAATGTGTGCTCCTCAAACAGTAAAATGTCCCACGCTCCGGATCTTCCTCAGTGCTGCGTCTTCTATTAGGCCTACTTGTGACGAAAACCGATCCACACCGGCTCCTGTGTTGTCACTCCTCAATTTCTCTGGCTGATCGGTCGACTTCGCGAACTAACTAATCATTTAATATTAACCAACTTTATATAGAAAACCAACTAGCAATTTGGCCCGTCTCCTGTCTCCTACAGTGCATTAGCACCTTCCGTGCTAGCTCCTCTCTTTCTAAAGTTGGCGAGATCTTGACAGAACCCGCACCAATCACTTTTACCAGTTAACAGTTATTGACGAACACATAAATTGTAAAATCAAATTGTGAACTACACGTTTTTCCTTCATAAAACATTGTCTTGATATATACTTATCTGAACTACTATTTATCTAACCGTCCTTCTTCTCCTAATTTCTTCCCCATTTTCCCGCTACTCCGTCTCACGCGACTCCCCAAACCTCTCAAAACATCTGATTGGCTACACGAATAGTTCACAAAGTGAAAAGAAAACTATACAAAGACAGTACATTGATAACCAAAACCCTGTCTTATCTTGAAACTTTTACAAATGTAATTAAAATGAAGTGTACATTGCAATAATAATATTTGCATGTTAAAATGCATGTTCTAATAGAGTATTACATGTGTCTCCAGATAAAGCTATGGCCTGTTGTAATAATGACGCAGCAGTTTGCTATAAGACAGTTTGTGCTATCTCAGGCTATTGACAGCAAAAGTGGTTCAAACTAAATACATCACTTACAGAAATACACTAATCTGATTGTTTGTTCTCTCCCATTTCTCCTCAATGACAAGGATACAGTCTTCAGTCTCTTCTTTAGATTTACCTTTAGATTTACCTCTCCTTCTGTCTGTCTCTTTCTCTCTCCTTCGGTCTCTCTCCTTCTGTCTCTCTCTCTCTCTCTCTCTCTCCTCTCTCTCTCCTCTCTCTCTCTCTCTCTCTCTCTCTCTCTCTCTCTCTCTCTCTCTCTCTCTCTCTCTCTCTCTATCTATCTCTCTTTCTCCCCTGTGTCCCTGATCCCTCCTTCTGTCTTTCCCCTATGTCTTGTTTTCCCTCCTCCTACTCTCACCTTATCACCTTCTCTTTCTCCTCTCTCTCTCCCTCTTCTCCCTCTCTCCTCAACTCTCATCTAACCCTCTTCTCCCTCTCTCCTCCCCCAATTCTTACTCTGTGTCTTACATATATATCCATGTGTTTATGATTGTTTGTGTGTGTATGCGTATGTGTGCCGTGTGTGTATGTGACGGTGTGTGTGTTTTTGTGAGTGAGGATCTGATGGGGATTTTTGGCAGACATGCTTCTGTCACTAGGAACTAAAAGCTATTTAATGGTTCCCTTTGGGGACATTTAAATGGGCCGGACCAGTTAAAATTATGGGATAGAGATGAAAATGCAGATTTCCATCAATTACTTTTTTCCCATCAACGTTTTCCTGTGAGTTATTATTGTGGAATGAGACACCAGCAGGGTGTGTGTGTGTGTGTGTGTGTGTGTGTGTGTGTGTGTGTGTGTGTGTGTGTGTGTGTGTGTGTGTGTGTGTGTGTGTGTGTGTGTGTGTGTGTGTGTGTGTGAGAGAGAGAGAGAGAATCCCTTGAATTTATTAAATGAATGATGTAGAGGCTACATTTAATTAAAAAGAAAATGTGCACCACTTTATCTTCTCATTAAGTCAGTCTTCATATGCCTGCCTAATTGCTTTAGGAGGAAATGTAAATAAAACACATTGTTCCTAGAATATAGCAGCCACTTCATAATAACATTATTTTAATAAACATTATCTCAAAGTCAGACTGAGAAAACACAGTTGATGGGAACATATGCTAGAAAATCTGTCTAATTCCTGTGCTGTGTTATGAAAGTTAGTTATGAATGTAAGTTATGAATGTAACATAACACTATGAATTTACGGTCAGATTGCTGTTATTGTCTATCTGCTGTTCCATTTTGAGGTCTCCATATCTGTCTGTTTTTCTGTTTATCCTCCTCTCCTCTCATCCTCTCCTCTCTTCCCTTCACTCATTACAGAGACGGGGGAAAAGTGATATCTTTCTAATGATTACCCTCTCCCCCTCTCCCCCTCTCCCTCGCTCTCTTTCAGTAAATGAGGGAAAGTGATATGATTCTCTAATGACCAGTGATCTAAATAAAGGATCAGTTTAGTGTTAGAACGCTCCCTTCCTCTATTCCCCTCTCTATCTCTACCCCCCCCCTCTCTCTCTCTCTCTGTCTGTCTCTTTCTGTCTTACTCCCTATTCCCTCTGTCTCCACAGCCTCATCACTGAATGGCTTACCTCTCTTTTTTAATATTTTTTTCATTGTGTCTCTCAGTTCTCTCTGTAATCTCTACATCTCTCTGTTCTCTCAGTTCTCTCTGTAACCTCTACATTTCTCAGTTCTCTCAGTTCTCTCTGTAACCTCTACACCTCTCTGTTCTCTCAGTCCTCTCTGTAACCTCTACATCTCTCTGTTCTCTCAGTTCTCTCTGTAACCTCTACATCTCTCTGTTCTCTCTGTTCTCTCTGTAACCTCTACACCTCTCTGTTCTCTCAGTCCTCTCTGTAACCTCTACATCTCTCTGTTCTCTCAGTTCTCTCTGTAACCTCTACATCTCTCTGTTCTCTCTGTTCTCTCTGTAACCTCTACATATCTCTGTTCTCTCAGTTCTCTCTGTAACCTCTACATCTCTCTGTTCTCTCTGTTCTCTCTGTAACCTCTACATCTCTCTGTTCTCTCAGTTCTCTCTGTAACCTCTACATCTCTCTGTTCTCTCAGTTCTCTCTGTAACCTCTACATCTCTCTGTTCTCTCAGTTCTCTCTGTAACCTCTACATCTCTCTGTTCTCTCAGTTCTCTCTGTAACCTCTACATCTCTCTGTTCTTTCAGTTCTCTCTGTAACCTCTACATCTCTCTGTTCTTTCAGTTCT
>CM042416.1:12115946-12160946 GCA_023634145.1 Thymallus thymallus
GTATTATTATACTATTAACTTATTACATGGACATACTACAGTAGGCCTGTAGTAAAGGTACATTTAGGAAAATGTAATTAATATTTATCTAGGTACAGTATATTTCATAAGCTAGCTTTAGGTGTTTGTAATATTATTTCAGATCCTTCAAGTGATGGTAATACTAATTACTTAGAACGTATCCAGGAAGTACAAAATCTAGTAGTGTCATATTCACTAATAAATCATTAGTTTCCGTTTGATTTCCAGCGTTTTGAAATCCATACAGGTACAATACAATATCACAACAAGACTGATTTCATACTTTGTTGTGGTTTTATAATACAAACTATGTACATTAAATCTATCTTTGACAAATACACACTGTCTCGTGTGTAAAATCATCTAAATGGCTAAAAGCAATGCTCTTGTAATGATAAAAGTTGGCTGAGGAAAGCTTCAAACTTATGCTGTATTACAATCACACTACCAGGGCAGGTTCTATAACCTTGTACATTTGCTGTATTTAAATGCAACGGCCACAAATTACATTTGGGCTTAACTGAATACACTACTGTGACATCATCAGACCGTGTCAGATTCTTCGCCTTTAGATTAAAAAAAAAAAAAAAAACATTTAGATGGTGACTAAGCAGATAATTAGATAGTGTACATTTTCAAACTCTACATTGCTTGCAAGAAGGACTTATATTTCCAGACTTGTGAGAACTCTAAATCCGTCCCTCTAGAAGAACTAGTTCACTGAAGGTAAATCCATCCATAAGGACTGAAGGAGTTTTATAGATTATCTTCATAGATGATGCAGGACCAAACCCAGAACACAGGACAGAGGGGCTCAGTGAATGTGGTCTGGAGACTGAAGAGGAGGATCAGACTTTTATCAGTGACACTGTAGAAGGATATTATTCCTCCCCTGTGGTTCAAGTGCACTCCTACTCTTTAGGAAGGGAGACAGGGACAGGGATAACAGTCATGTTGTAATTATGACAGAAAGACCAGCAAGCAGGACTGTTGATTCTGTCCAAACCGACAGTTTACTATGTCCTCTCCTGTTGATTCCTTTATATGACACAGCTATAAAAACCTTAGGCCTAGCTCCATAACCATTAACCCTGTTTGTCTCTACCTCCCAGTAGCATTCTCCAGACCTTCTCTACACAGAACCTGGCTGTAGTGGGTAAATCTGTCTGGAGGAACTTATTTATACCTCTTGGTTCGTCTCAGACTGCCACAGGAGCTCATTTTCTGTGTTGGGATCCATTGTGAGTTGGCAGAAGTCTGAGAAAATGGTAAATAAAACTAGGGTGAAAATGGACACATGATATATGATGATAACGTATGATGGTTTGTGTGTGTGTGTGTGTGTGTGTGTGTGTGTGTGTGTGTGTGTGTGTGTGTGTGTGTGTGTGTGTGTGTGTGTGTGTGTGTGTGTGTGTGTGTGTGTGTGTGTTAGCGTGCTACAGCTTTACTTACGGTCCACAAACTCCTCTCTGTTCTTGGGCTCAGGGGGTTCCACTTTTGACACATTGGAGAGAGAGAAAACTGTACAAGGTAGGTAGCATTTTAATTGAGGAATTCAGGCTTATATGATGAGAAGTTTGCCTTTATGCCTTTTATGAGGCTACAAGACTGTTTTTCTAGTACAGACTGGGATATGTTCCGGGTTCATTCGATAGTGTTGAAGAGTTTACCACAATAGTCACGGGGTTCATCAATAAGTGCATAGACGATGTCGTGCTCACAGTGACTACACGAACATATCCAAATCCAAAAATATAGGATTACAGGCAATATCAGCGCTGTGCTACTGCTTACAAGGAACGGGAGACATAAAAGAAAGCCTATTATGACTTCTGACGTGAACTAAAACATGCAAAAGGACAATATAGGAGGAAGGTGGAATCCTATTACACCGGCTCCGATGCTCGTCGTATGTGGCAGGTCTTACAGATGATTACGGATTACAAAGGGAAACATAGCCGTGAGTTGCCGAGTGATGCAGAACTCCGAAAAGAGCTAAATGCCTTTTATGCTCTCTTCAAGAAATATAACACTGAGTTTTGTGTGAGAGACCCTTTTTTTCCAGATGACTGTGTGATCTCGCTCTCCGTGGCCGAAGTGAGCAAAACGTTTAAACAGGTTAACAATCACAAGGTCGCCGGGCCAGATGGAATTCTCAAAGCATGCGCAGACCAGTTGGCAAGTGTTTTAAAATACATTTTCAATCACTCCTTGTCCCAGTCTGTAATCCCTAAATGTTTTAAGCTGATAACCATTGTCCCTGTTCCCAAGAGCTCTAGGTAACCTGCCTAAATGACACCATCATCCCAGACACCCAGGACCCACTCAAAGTAGCATACTGCCCGAACAGATCCATAGAAAATGCTATCTCAATTGCACTTCACACTGCCCTCTTCCACCTGGACAAGAGGGGAAATAACTATGTGTGAATGCTGTTCATAGACTACAGCTCAGCATTCAACACCATAGTCCCCTCCAAGCTCATCACCAAGCTAGGGACCCTGGGATTAAACACCTCCCTCTGCAACTGGATCCTGGACTTCCTGACGGGCCACCCCCAGGTGGTGAGGGTAGGTAACAACACCTGTGCCACACTGACCCTCAACACAGGGGTCCCTCAGGGGTGTGTACTCCCTGTTCACCCATGACTGTGTGGCCACGCACGACTCCAACACCATCATCAAGTTTGCTGACAACACGACTGTGGTTGGCCTGCAAGTCGGTATTTGACGTAATGTGGATGAACGTCTAATTTTGACCCATTAATTCTGCGTGGTTACAGGGTTCATTCCGCGTGGTTACAGGGCTTAAACAGAAACAACTGAAAGGGTTAAGTTTAGGTATTTATTCTGAGTGGTTAATGTTAGGGCTACGGTTTTGGGAATGTATAAAACGAAATAATGTTACACATTTTTTTCTCCCATTTAGTATCATCAAATACTCTCCCTGCTTGCTGGAGAATTGTGAACTGCTGTGGCTGTTAGTGTTGTGAGTTTGAGCCCAGTACTGTCCCATTGGTTTTTTATTTTTTGGGTGAGCACCAAGGAAGGCACCAACTTCCTCAGCAAATTCTCAAATGTTCAAAATCGACGTGAGTTTCTGGTGACCAGACATATTAATAGGTGGCCGGAGCAGGTAAGGGGTCTTGGCCGGGTCCAGGCAGCATGGATTGCTCGCCCATTGCTTATCACAATAAAATCTAACAGCCCTTTCAGTACAGTACAGTGCAGTGCAATGTGCTAAATGATAAGCTAAGAGACAGATTTACTCTGTTATAAAAGTAGGGTGAGAGTGAGGTAGATACACTTACAGGAAGAATGAAAGACATGCTAGATGAGAGAGAGAGAGAGAGAGAGATAGAGAGAGAGAGAGAGAGAGAGATATTAGTTGAAGATTAGGAGTAGAGGCATTGACTGACTGGGAGAAACAGTAAACATAGTGCTGATGCAGCCAGTCTCAGTACACAGGCTGTGTGTTTGGTGACTGGGCTGCTTATATGTCCTATTTCACACATGCACAAGTGTGCATTGAAAATGTTTTTGTTGCTTATCCCAACTCTGCTATTACCAACGGTGACCCTGGACCAATCAGGGTTAAGTGCCTTGCTCAAGGGCACATCAACATATTTTTCACCTTGTCGGTCCGTGAATTTGAACTAGCGACCTTTCGGTTACTGGCACAACACTAACCGCTAGGCAACCTGCCCTGTGTATGTGTGGGTGTGTGTTTGTGCGCACGTGTGTGTGTGTGCGTGCGCATATATGTGCGCTTGTGTGTGTATGGGTGTGTGTGCGTCTGTTATTGTGTGTCTGTGATTATGTCTTTGCATGTGTACACACACAAGGAGTGGGTGGTAGAGAGCAAGGAAATGGAATCCCTCCTAGAGAACAGATAAAAAGGAAGGGATGATGACTGTGGAGGGAAAGAAAAGCCATCTGGAGTGAAAGAGGAGGAGGACGATGGAACAAGGAGGTAGAGAGGACAAGGTGCTTCGATCACGATTCAGAATGTTAAATTGCACCTATTTACTTAACTGCTGATCGGATCGATAGAGAATATTGAGGAGAGGAGAAAAAGAGAGAGAGGAGAAAATGGACAGAATGGAGGAGGGGTGGTGGAGGGAGAGGAGGGTGAAGGGGGGGTGGAGAGAAATATAACTGCTGAGAGAAAGACAGAGCAGTGGAGAAACGAGGTAAAGAAGGAGGGAGGAGTGATGGAGGAGAGAGGGAGGAGTGAGGGAGGGGTGAGGGAGGAGTGCGAGTTGAGATGATGGATGCTCTGCTCTCATTCTGTGCCCCCTAACGAAGACTCTAATTAGTGTTTGTGTAATTCCACACTGTCTCCTCTGCCTGCTCGTCTTAATTAACTCCATTCATCTTCCCCTCCCTCCATCCCCCTCTCTCTCTCTCCCTCCATCTCTCTCTCCATCCCTCTCTCTCTCTCATCCATCCCTCCCTCCTTCTGTCCTCCTAAAATAACACACTGACTGACTAAACCCCACCTGGACCAGACCTGCTTTAACATACTGTACCTATCTCTCTCTCTCCCTCCCCTCCCCCTCTCTCTCTCCTCCCCCTCTCTCTCTCTCTCCTCCCCCTCTCTCTCCCTCTCCCTCTCTCCTCCCCCTCTCCTCTCGCTCTCCCTCTCGCTTCTCTCCTCCCCCCTCTCTCTCCCTCTCTCTCCCTTTTCCCTCCCTCTCCTCTCCCTTTCTTTCTCTCGCTCTCTCTCTCTCTCCTCCCCCTCTCTCCATCTCCCTCTCTGTCCCTTTACCCTCCCTCTCTCTCTCTTGCTCTCTCGCTCTCTCTCCTCCCCCTCTCTCTCCTTTTCCCTCTCTCTCCCTTTCCCCTCCCTCTCATCACCCTTTCTCTCTCTCTCTCTCTCTCTCTCTCGCTCTCTCTACTCCCCCTCTCCTCCTTATCTCTCTCCCTCTCCCTCTCCCTCCTTGCCTCCTCTTTCTCTCAGACAGTTCATGAACGTGTGACTCAGTCAGAGTGGACCATATTATTTTCCATATTACTAGAGAGAGGCTTCCCAGCCAGTTAATTTAATAAATTAATTATTAAATCAATATCAGTCCAACTATATAAAACCATTATATCGTATTTCATAACCCTATGCAAAGTATTTATGAAAGCACACACACACACACACACATCAAAAACCAAAGTTATTTCAATCCCAATACTACAGACAAAGGCAGGAAGCCGACAGTCAGTCTACAGTTCTTTAATCTTTATTTTCTCTTTTCTTAAAATTTCAAGTGGGTTACAGGATAAAAGCAACACAGAACAAAACCCAAGGACAGGCCTGGGCACACTCACACCACATACACCCTAGAATCCATAGATGTTTAGCATGGAGCGTTCGTCCCCTCGGTGTTGGCATCATGGGGTTCCGATGCGTAAGTCGTAGCCTCTGCAGTCTCTTCGTAGCCACATCTGGAAAGGATGGAGAAAGCTTCATCAGTAACATCATCATACTGGGAACATTGGTACTCACTCACACCTCGTTCTGCTCTTCACCCGAGCAGGGTCATTCCGTTCGGCTCTTCCCGAGCAGGTTCACACTCATCCGGTCCCCTCTCCACAGCTTGTGGCACCTGTCCCCTCCCGTTGCTGTATTTAATCTGCTGAACAATGTCTGAGAGCTGCCTATGTGATGAATTCCAGTTCCTTTTGACTTTAGTTCTGGGACGTGTTTAAAAATTTGTTTGGGGAGGGAGGATGGGATAAGGAAGTGGTGACAGTCTCAATGTCACTTTAGTCTCAATGTCACTTTAATCTCCATGCCAATCAGTGGAATCACAGCACACCATACAAGCAAGCAAAATTGTCCATGCGATTTAATTCAATTTCACCTGTGAGAATGTAAGGAATTAAGTGAAAGATAATCGTTGTTAACAACACACAGCACACGTGATTAAAAGGCACTCATAAATAGACATGATGCCAAATAATAAGACTGATACATAATATAAAGAGAATGGCAGTCACTTGTGACACACAGCAACCATTACCTCTTGTCTCTAGTAGATGATCTCACTGCGGGACTTCTGATAGGCTATTCAGAGCTGCAGCAGAGGGGAACTGAACTAATTAGTGTCATTAACAAAACATCACTAAACAATAACACATCTCATCTACCACACTCAGATTAAATAAAAACATCCTTTATTTTAACAGAGTCCCATTAAGACCAAGGTCTCTTTAACAGGGAGCCCTGCATCTTACAATTACACAACAAAGTACACAGGAAATACACCAGAACAAAACAAAAGAGAATACAATAAAATACAATACACTCATGAAAAACAACCACATTCCTCAGCAACGAGGTCCTCAATAAACACTGAAATGCCTGAAAGGAACCAATTCATCCATCTGTAGGGAACTCTGAAGATTGTTCCATACATGGGGTGCAAAGAAACTAACAGCTGTTTTTCCTAAGTCTGTAGCAACAGATGGAATTTCAACAGTTAGCCATCCATGTGATCGAGTATGGTAACTCCTACTTCTATGGCTAAGTAAAGATGTCAGGTATTGTGGGAGTTTTTGCAAAATAGCTTTACAAATGACCTATTTCTATAGTAAAAGTCAATTTGTATTATTATTAGTTAACTCATCAATTTCCATTTTAAAAGACACCTTATTGTTTATCCAAATGGCCAGATATTTGTACTTAGGGACACGATCAATGTGGGCACCATCCAAGGTACATATGCTTAAATCATGTGCTCTAGAAAACAACATACACTTTGTTTTATCCGCATTAAATACTAATTCAAGGGCCATAAAGGTTTTTCTGTAAAACAATGAAAGTAGACTGTAGTTCAGATAGAGCCTGGACAACAGAGGGGGCAACAGCATACGTTACTTTTGCTATGACCTGGTCTAAAGCCAGACTGAATACAGTTCATATCTAAGAAAGATCTTAATATTTTAGCTAGAGAGATAGGGCAATAGTTATCTATACTGAACAAAAATATAAACGCAATATAAACGCAACATGCAACAATTTTTAAGATTTTACTGAGTTACAATTCATATAAGGAAATCCATCAATTGAAATGAATTCATTAGGCCCTAATCTATGGATTTCATGTGTTGGTCACAGATACCTTTAAAAAATATAGGGGCGTGGATCAGAAAAACTGTCAGTATCTGGTGTGACCACCATTAGCCTCAAGCAGCGCGACACATCTCCTTCACATAGAGTTAATCAGACTGTTGATTGTGGCCTGTGGAATGTTGTCCCATTCCTCTTCAATGGCTGTGCAGAGTTGCTGGATATTGGAAGGAACTGGAACACGCTGTCGTACACGTCGATCCAGAGCATCCCAAACATGCTTCCAGGAATTGTGTATAGATCCTTGTGACATAGTGTTAAGGTCGCGTCAATTCAAATCTGGTATTGGAACAAAAGGATTACTACACAGTTTAAATCATCTATGTATTTTATTCTAGCAAACCCTTAAATGGTAAGTATGAAGTTCGTATATACAGGCTCACTGTGACACCACGCAGGGCAAACAGAGAGAGACCTGTCCTATCCTTTGTTCTTCCTTAAATACTCCGACAGAATAGTTCCCGCTCATTGCTGGCCTGTCAGAGTAGAGGCTGAGTGTGGTTTAAACTTACTCAGCCTATCGTTGGCGTGCAGGCTGGTCCCAGCCTCGTGACGCACTCCAGTTGCCAGACGCAGTTGTTACTCTCAGCAGATGTTCTTGTCTCATGTTACCGCAAAACACAGTTCTATCGTGAAACCCTTAGCTAGCACATTCTTTCCACATGGCTCCCCCACACACAAGCCTACAGCAGTTCCACAAGTTTTATGATCACACAATACATTCAGTTAATAACTCTTGTTGTAGATTAACATATTAATTAGCTAAGCATGTTCAGCCCTTACAATAGTCATGCTGAAACAGATGGATGAATGGCACGACAATGGGCCTCAGGATCGTGTCACGGTATCTGTACATTCAAATTGCCATTGATAAAATGCAATCACGTTTGTTGTCCTGTTGTTTGGGCCATTTTTAAAAAATATATATATTTCGAAATTTGAGGTAGGCTTTACTGGTAATAAATCCGTTTTTGTATTATTTGCAAGGCACATCTAAGTGAGCATACATTTAAATAATTTGCTATTTATTTTTATTTTACTGGGCTGATGGTGCCTGCATCTGATGGTCAGTCTCAGCGAAGGGAGAGAGCAGCAGACTGAGGGTCCGCCTCAACATCCCTCCGCTCTCCCTTTCCTCCACTGTCACTGCCCAAAAAGGGACACCGTCTTCCAGCTGATGGCAAAACTCGAGTCGCACCGCATTATTTCTGCCTCATGCATACATTCATGCTGTTACTCCTATGAACAGAGAAAGTGAAATATTCCTTGATATTAAAAAAGACCCAAGCTGCTAATAATAACAACACAAGCCAATCCCTACACTGTCCTACTCATTAATTACTGCTGCAGTGCTTCTTGTAGCGCTAAGTGGAAATAGGAAGAACACGCATTTGTTGAATACAAAGTGTTGGCAGTGCTGAGTAAGAACTTAAACATGAACTCACTCATACAAACAGCAGCTCTTTGCTGTTTCGTTAACAATATTTCTCTAGTCATTGTTTTAAACGTTTTGAAATCTCACAGTCTCAACTTTGCTGTAGCTTTCTTTTATGCCTGCAACGTTACTGCAGACACAGTAATCTGAGCCATCTGATTGGCCAGCGGAAGGCCTATAGGGCACCTGATTTTACATTTACGTCATTTTGCAGACATTCATATCCAGATAGACTTAGTTCGTTAGTGCATTCATGTTCATACTTTTTTCGTACTGGTCCCCCGTGGGAATCGAACCCACAACCCTGGCGCCATGCTCTACCATCTGCGCTACACGGGAATGCATTTTCTCTCCGAACCCACCGGGAAGGCAGAGTTTGTACCTTCAGAAACATGAAATGGTTCAAAATGGCAACAGTTGGCCTACCAGGCACGCAGGGCAGCTGAATTGGGTGTACCTACCGCCAACAGCCCGAGACAAAATAAATAGGAACTGTTTGGCAATCGACTAGGAATGCCTTGGAGATCAACCAGTCGATCGTGATCGACCGGTTGGTGACCACTGACCTAGAGTAATCACACTTGTAGTTGTATGAAAAAAGTATGAAAATGCATGCAGTGACTACTGTAAGTCGCTCTGGATAAGAGCGTCTACTCAAATGTTAATGTAAAATGTTAAGAACACAACCCTGCATCTCCGTAATCACAATCACTGTTGATCTTTACGGAATCCAAAACCGGTCGATTATAAATCGCAATCAGGGTCAGGTGGGCATCATTTGAAAGCGTGTTCAATTGCCAACATGACTAGCTAAGTTATAAAATACGATATTACAGTGTTAGGATTTCACAATGGAGTTCAGGGAAATGGATCATAATTTTGGTGGGCATAAAAAGGAGTCATGAGTGCATTTAGGTGCGTGTGCCGCGGTGAATTTTCTTCACATTAGACAAACACAGGCTCATTCTGTTCAGAACAACCCAGGGTATGACGCCATGTCATCTTGTAACTGTACCTCAAAGATAGTGATCACAAAAGTCAACACTGTATATGACAGTTTTATGATATTGTAATGTGAAGTGCACATTTGGACTGGTGTTTGGCTTGCTTGTATGACCTAACAAATAATCCTCAACGTGTCATCTTTCTAAATACATCGAGTCCTCTTAATTTACAGCATTTCCCTCATTCAGGCAACCAAACATGCAAAAGTTGCCCAGTTAGCGGGAGGGATGGTGGCAACAGGTGGCGCTCAAGTTCACGTCTGTCAGTCAAAACCCACACTGCGCTGTGAAGAACAGAGCCTGAGCTCTGACGTCATGTATAGAATGTTGCTGTACAGCCACTGCGTTCCAATTTAGGCATTTATCAGGGCCCAGATCTGCCCTTTTCAACCCGTATACAGCTACAGTACGAGCGTATAGTGCAACTCAGAATAGTACATCTATTTCTAAGTTGTCTGAAAGATAAAGCGTGTCTACAACACACAGAGGACTAATGTGGAATAAAGCCAATCAAACACTTTCTTTCTCTCTTTGCTTCTCAGTTACTCTCATATACAGTGTGAATGTGTGTGTATGTGTGCATGTGTGTGTGCGTCTGTGTGTGTGTGCGTGTGTGTGTGTGTGTGTGTGTGTGTGTGTGTGTGCATACGTGAGTCTGTGTGTGTGTGTGTGTGTGTGTGTGTGTGTGTGTAAGTAGTGCTGTTTTGTAGTGGACAGTTATAAGCCTCAGTGTGCTGAGGACAGCAGACTGTCTTTATTTCCTCTTTCACCACTTATACAGATCTCCTATCTCTATGACTTGGACACACACTACTCCTTCCACCATTAATACACCAACATAGCCCACAATGCACTTCACCACTTATACAGGTCTCCTATCTCTATGGTTTGGACACACACTTCCACTTCCACCATTAATACACCATCACAGCCCACAATGCACTTCACAGCTTTTATGTCTCCTCTTTCTGCTAGGTCAGATAGCCAGCACACAGCGAAGGTGGGGAATACACACACACACACACACATACGCAAACATACACACTTTGATTGAAATTACAGGCGTGTCCGTCCCTCCTGCCGGCGTGGGTCAGAGGTAATACACTTCCTACAGTTTCACCTGAAAGCATTTGGACACACGCACCCTCACACACACACACGCACCCTCACACACACACACACACTGACACACACACACACACACACACACACACACACACACACACACACACACACACACACACACACACACACACACACACACACACACACACACACACACACACAGATGACCACAGACCAACTCACCAATCTATTAGTGTTGATGTTTGTGTTTGTCTGTAGTAAATTATATAAGATTGCAGTGGTTCTGATCACGTGTTGCTGATGAAATGTTAATGCTACAAAGACTGCGGCAGCTGTGTTTTGAACCTGCACCTGTTTCCATGTGTGTGTGTGTGTGTGTGTGTGTGTGTGTGTGTGTGTCCATTGTGTTTCTGCATTGTCTGCAGAAGTAAACACACAGGGGATAATAGAGCACTAAGACGTTGATATATGAGGCTTCAGGAAAGCTTATCTACTGTAACACTAAAGACCAGTCAAACATACAGTCTACCTACTGTAGAACTAAAGACCAGTCATACTGTAGCACCAAAGACCAGTCAAACATACAGTCTCCCTACTGTAGAACTAAAGACCAGTCAAACATACAGTCTACCTACTGTAGCACCAAAGACCAGTCAAACATACAGTCTACCTACTGTAGAACTAAAGACCAGTCATACTGTAGCACTAAAGACCAGTCAAACATACAGTCTCCCTACTGTAGAACTAAAGACCAGTCAAACATACAGTCTACCTACTGTAGCACCAAAGACCAGTCAAACATACAGTCTACCTACTGTAGAACTAAAGACCAGTCATACTGTAGCACTAAAGACCAGTCAAACATACAGTCTCCCTACTGTAGAACTAAAGACCAGTCAAACATACAGTCTACCTACTGTAGCACCAAAGACCAGTCAAACATCCAGTCTACCTACTGTAGAACTAAAGAACAGTCATACTGTAGCACTAAAGACTAGTCAAACATACAGTCTACCTACTGTAGCACTAAAGACCAGTCAAACATACAGTCTACCTACTGCAGCACTAAAGCCCAGTCAAACATACAGTCTACCTACTGTAGCACTAAAGACCAGTCAAACATGCAGTCTACCTACTGTAGCACTAAAGACCAGTCAAACATACAGTCTACCTACCGCAGCACTAAAGCCCAGTCAAACATACAGTCTACCTAATGTAGCACTAAAGACCAGTCAAACATACAGTCTACCTAATGTAGCACTAAAGACCAGTCAAACATCCAGTCTACCTACTGTAGAACTACAGACCAGTCAAACATTCCGTCTACCTAATGTAGCACTAAAGACCAGTCAAACATACAGTCTACCTACTGTAGCACTAAAAACCAGCCAAACATTCCGTCAGTAAGTGATTGATGGAGTGAGTGAATGATGGAGTGAGTGAGTGATGGAGTGAGTAAGTGATGGAGTGAGTAAGTGAATGATGGAGTGAGTGAATGAATTATGGAGTGAGTGATGGAGTGAGTGATGGAGTGAGTGATGGAGTGAGTAAGTGATGGAGTGAGTAAGTGAGTGATGGAGTGAGTGAATGAGTGAGTGCATGAGTGAGTTATTATGTTGGTTCCTTCCTCCCCCAGCCCAGTGCAAAGGTTATAACTCCTCCCTCTCCTCCCTCCATCCTCTCCTCCTCCATCCCACCCAGATGCTCTGCTCTGTCTATCTGTCTATCTGATTGATGTCAGACCTTTGGTAAAATAAAATAAATGCAGTGTAAGTGAATGGAGAAGGCTCACTCGCGTGCGTGTGTGTGTGTGTGTGCGAGTATGTGTGTCACATGAGTGAATGGAGAGTGCTTGTTCAATGCAGGCCAGGCATTTCAATCGATCCCAGATCCCTGCTTTGTCAGAGAGATGAATGTGTTCTGCTCTGTGCTGCACTAACTATCCCTGTGGATGCAGTGATGAGCTCAACAAGAAATATGACAAAAACAGACAAAAAAAGATGTACTATAAATATACAGGTAACTGCCAAAAAAGAGGGGTCTCAAAGGAGCCTAGGGGGGTTAAAGTGTGTGTGTGTGTGTGTGTCTCAGCCACCAGATCTCAACCCAATTGAACATTTATGGGAGGTTCTGAAATGGGACAGACACCACCATCAACAAAACACCAAATGATGGAATTTCTCGTGGAATAATGGTGTTGCATCCCACCAATAGAATTCCAGACACTTGTAGAATCTATGCCAAGGCACATAGAAGCTGTTCTGGCAGCGTGTGGTGGCCCAACTTCCTGTTAAGACACTTTATATTGTGTATATCTCCAAACACACATTACAAACTGTTAAGAGAGACAGAGACAGAGACAGAGACAGAGAGACAGAGAGAGAGTAGAAGAAGTACACTTCTTTAAACAAGCAGCTGTGAGCAAAGTCAGTGCTATCAGGGACAACCAAATCTCGATCACAATAAGTACATTTCTTTAAACAAGCAGCTGTGAGGAAAGTCAGTGCTAGCAGGGAAATAAGTCAGTTGTTAGTTTAGACAAAAGACAAGTGTTTTTTTATGGGGGGGTGGGGGGTAGAAGGATTACTGTTATACTATTCCAGGTATCCGTTAAAGAGGTAGGGTTTCAAGTGTCCGCTGTTCTGGCGTCATGGGGGAGCTTGTTCCACCATTGGGGTGCCAAAGCAGCGAATAGCTTTGACTGGGATGAGCCCGAACTGTGCTTCCATAGAGGTAGGGGGGATAGCAGGCCAGAGGTGGATGAACGTAGTGTCCTCGTTTGGGTGCAGGGTCTGATCAGAGCCTGGAGGTAAGGAGGTGCCGTTCCTCTCACAGCTCCGTAGGCAAGCACCATGGTTTTGTAGTAGATGCGAGCTTCAACTGGAAGTCAGTGGAGTGTGCGGAGGAGCGGGGTGACATGAGAGAACTTGGGAAGGTTGAACACCAGACGGGCTGCAGCGTTCTGGATAAGTTGTAGGTGTTTAATGGCGCAGGCAGGGAGCCCAGCCAACAGAGAGTTGCAGTAATCCAGATGGGAGATGACAAGTGCCTGGATTAGGACCTGTGCTGCTTTCTGTGTAAGGTAGGGTCGTACTCTGCGAATGTTGTAAAGCATGAACCTGCAGGATCGGGTCACCGCTTTGATGTTAGGGGTCACACCAAGGTTCTTTGCACTCTGGGAGGAGGTCACATTGTCATGGAGCGGGCAGTCCTTCCCCGGGAGGAAGAGCAGCTCCGTCGTGCCGAGGTTCAACTTGAGGTGGTGATCCGACATCCAAACTGATATGTCTGTCAGGCATGCAGAGATGCGATTCGCCACCTGGTTATCAGAAGGGGGAAAGGAGAAAATGAATTTAATGTTGTCTTCGTAGGAATGATAGGAGAGACCATGTGAGGATATGACAGAGCCAAGTGACTTGGTGTATAGAGAGAATAGGAGAGGACCTAGAACTGAGCCCTGGGGGGACACCAGTGGTGAGAGCACGTGGTGCAGAGACAGATTCTCGCCACGCCACCTGATAGGAGCAACCTTTCAGGTAGGACGCAATCCAAGAGTGTGCAACGCCGGAGATGCCCAACTCGGAGAGGGTGGAGAGGAGGATCTGATGGTTCACAGTATCAAAGACAGCAGATAGGTCTAGAAGGATAAGAGCAGAGGAGAGAGAGTTAGATTTGGCAGTACGGAGAGCCTCCGTGACACAGAGAAGAGCAGTCTCAGTTGAATGACCAGTCTTGAAACCTGACTGGTTAGGAAACCTGACTGGTTAGGATCAAGAAGGTAATTCTGAGAGAGATAGCTGGAGAGTTGGTTATAAACGGCATGCTCAAGAGTTTTGGAGAGAAAAGCGAGAAGGGATACTGGTCTGTAGTTGTTGACATCGGAGGGATCGAGTGTAGGTTTTTTGAGGAGGGGTGCAACTCTCGCCCTCTTGAAGACGGATGGGACACGGCCAACGGTCAAGGATGAGTTGATGAACAGGGAGAGGTAAGGGAGAAGGTCTCCGGAAAGTGGCTTTAGCAGCAGAAAAAGTAGAGAGGAGAGAGTGAAAAGATGACAGGTCCACAGGGAGTTTAGTTTTCCTCCATTTCTCACAATGAGTCGTCTAGCCACAGAGTAGGAGGGTAGGATCGAGCCGTCCAGGAGGATAGGGGACATAGAGAGTCAAAAGATGCAGAAAGGGAGGAGAGGAGGGTAGAGGAATCAGGAAACAGGAGGGAGAAGGATTTAACAGAGGGAAGAGATGATAGGATGGAAGAGGAGAGAGTAGCGAGAGAGAGAGAGCGGAGGTTGCGATGGTGCATTACCATCTGAGTCGGGGCAGAGTGAGTAGTGTTGGAGGAGAGCGAGAGAGAAAAGCATACAAAGTAGTGGTCGGAGACTTGGAGAGGAGTAGCAGTGAGATTAGTAGAAGAACAGCATCTATTAAAGATGAGGTCAAGCGTATTGTCTGCCTTGTGAGTAGGGTGAGAGGGTGAGGTCAAAAGAGGAAAGGAGTGGAAAGAAGGAGGCAGAGAGAAATGAGTCAAAGGCAGACGTTGGGAGGTTAAAGTCACCCAGAACTGTGAGAGGAGAGCCATCATCAGGAAATTAACTTATCAAGGTGTCAAGCTCATTGATGAACTCTCCAAGGGAACCTGGAGGGCGATAAATGACAAGGATGTTAAGCTTGAATGGGCTAGTTACCGTGACAGCATGGAATTCAAATGTCGAGATAGACAGATGGGTCAGAGGGAAAAGAGAGAATGTCCACTTGGGAGAAATTAGAATTCCTGTTCCACCACCGCGCTGACCAGATGCTCTCGGGGTATGCGAGAACACATGATCAGACGAGGAAAGAGCAGTAGGAGTAGCAGTGTTTTCTGTGGTAACAGTCATACAGTCATTATGTGCAACATAGTGTGTAAAGGTTGGTGATTCAAGTATTTCAAAAAGTTCAAAGGGAAACATTGTTGTCATCTCTGAAGAAAACTAATAATAATGACCTTTAAAGCAGGAATCCCTTTCCCATCTGTCATTAATTAAACTTCATGAATTATGCATGGATTAACTTTGGTATTTTTTTTTAATAGTCTATTGACATCACATTATCTCAGATATTATTCTGAAGTCATTTAAAATATTTCATTAGATTAAATCTAATTGTGTTAGTATCCTAGACCTTTGGTCATACCCAGTTAAATATATTGACTTTTGTTGTAGAGTAAATGAGCCAAACCATTTCTACATGGTAATTTTCATCAAACATGCCAAAAACTGCCTAAATATTTGACAGAGAAGGGGTGAAGATCAGTGAGAAGAGAAAGATCAAAGGGAGAAGGAGAGGGGGAGAGAGAAGGAGAGGGGGAGAGAGAGAAGGAAAGAGAGGGATGATGAAACATATTCTGCAGTGTGATATTTTCATCACCACCATTCCCCACCATCTCCTCCACATATAATAGTTATTTAAACTCAAAGCAACATTGAGTTTGTGTGTGCACATGTGTGTCTGTGTGTGTGTGTATGTGCACATGTGTGTCTGTGTGTGCCTCCACCCCAACACACACACTCATGCACTTACGCACACACACACAGACACAAAAACAGCACACACTCACAAAAAAAACAATTGTATTTGTCTTCATCAGTCCCTCCATTCTCCTCTACCCTCCCTTGTTTTCAGTCTCCCTCGTTCAATATTTCATGCTGTTGAGAGTGTGTCTATTCTGAGCTCTCTCTCCGCACCCTCATCCCTCTCTCTGCACCCTCCTTCCTCACTCCCACCATCCTTCCTGTCTCCTTAAAAAATCTCCTTCTCTCTACAGATAACTCTTTCTGTTCTCTTCCTCTCCTTACACTTCTATAAATCTTCCTCTCCATCACTCCCTCTCTCTATCTCATTGCGCTCCTAATGTTCTGTGTCTCATCTCACTCTTTCTTCCTTTTTCTCTCTAGCTCTCTCTTTTCTCTCTCCCTCTCTCTCCCTCTCTCTCTCTAGCTCTCTCTCTCTCCCTCTCTCTTGCTCTCTATCGCTCACTCTCTCCCTCTCTCTCTCCCTCTCTCCCCCTCTCTCTCTCTCTCTCTCTCTCTCCCTCTCTCTCTCTCTCTCTCTCTCTCCCTCTCTCTCGCTCTCCCTCCCTCTCTCCCTCTCTCCCTCTCTCCCTCTCTCTCCCTCTCTCCCTCTCTTCCTCCCTCCCTGTCTCCCTGCCTCCCTCCTTCCCTGTCTCCCTCAGTAAAGTGATGATTAGTTTGCATGACTGTTCAGAACTATCGGCTCTTCTCCTCCCTTATTCCCTCCTCCTTTCCTTCTCTCCCTCTCCCCCCTGTGGATTTCTCATCCCCCCCACCCCTCCTCATTCTCTCTTTACACCTCTTTGGTTTTTACACCCCCCTTTCCCATCTGATCTTAGTAGTGCTAGCACCTCTGCACCTCCTCTTCCTCTGCCTGTCATTCTTTTCGGTCTCTCCCTCTCTCCCTCGCTCCCTCTCTCCCTCTCGCTCTTCTCCTTAGCCAGTGTTGTTTTAGGCACAGCAGTGAAAGGTAAACAGAGAGATTGAAAATTTGTGTCAGTCAGTCAGGTGAGACAGAGAAGAAGGGGGGGAGGGAGGGAGGGAGGGAGGGAGAGGGAGGGAGGGGGGATGTCAGTACAATTTACTAACACAACACTGCACACTGCACAGCCAGGCAGAGAGTGAGGGAGAGAGAGTTTCGGTTTACAAATGCCTAGTGATAGCATTAGCATATAACAACTAAAAACTGAATGACAGACAGACTTACAGTAGTGCCCTGAGGTGACAATACTGTACATTGGTTGTGTGTTACCAAAGCGTGTGTGTGTGTGTGTTTGTGTGTAATCCATTCTGCCCTAGCAAGCAAAAAGGCAGTAATTGCTCATAGTGTGGAACTGAGAAAAAACCTTGGTTTCACAGTAACCTTATGCAGTGACTGCTAACATGACACCCATTTTCTCCAAAACACAATACAATAGAGGCAGGATACTTGTCCACATGATTAAGCATGTATTTAATGTAGCAGAAATATTGATATTAACTATATATTTTTTTACCAAATGAGCAGTTACTGCCATTTTGCTTGGTAGGGCATTGTTGACTCAGTGGCAGGTGACTGATGCTGGGCCGTGTGATCCGGGTGTCTCCTATCAAATTGAGCACTGTGAGGAAAAAGCTCTGAGAGAGGAGAAAGAGCCCAGATTGGATTTGAGGACAGGGAGGAGCATGTGACAGGTGTGTTGTTGGCTGGCTCCAGGTCAAAAGTGTTGAAAGGGCCTGGGTGTCACAGCTTAGGCTACAATACAGGCAGCCTCACGACCATTCCTCATCGTAACCACACAATAACACACTAACCCAATAGCACTGGGACCTGCGGCTACAACTACAATCTACCTTATAACAACGGACAGGAGCCTTTGCCTAAACACAAAACTTGTCAGAGGCAGTTATAAAAAGCCAATGGAAAAGAGGGGCAGTAAAGTGCATGATATTCACAACGGAGCGGAACTCTCTCCTCTGGTGGACATTAGCTTTTCAAATTGAATTGAGTTCTTGCACTTTGGAATAAGTCTAATTTTAATGCGAACCATATCTGCAGTAACCCCGTTCTCTGCAGGAGAACAGGATAACACAATTTCCATGGAGTATCTTTTCCATTTAAACAGACAGACTTATTTCCATACTGGTTCATTCCATACTGGTTCGTATTGTGATAAACAGAATAAAACAGATGAGAAGAGATGAGTGCACATTAAAAGTTGCATGGCCTGTATAACAGATGGAGAGCAGAGCAGAGGGACACGAAGAGACGACAGGTAGATCACGAGAGACAGAGCTAACAAAAGATCTACAGAAATAGACTGAGAGAGAGAGAAAGGTTGTGAGTGTTGGTCTCCTTACCTAGCTACCTTAAGATGAACGCACTAACTGTAAATCGGTCTGGATAACAGTGTCTGCTAAATGACTCAAATGTAATATTGGGTATGTGTGTGTGAGAGAGAGAGAGAGAGAGAGAGAGAGAGAGAGGGAGAGAGAGAGAGAGAGAGAGAGAGAGAGAGAGAGAGAGAGAGAGAGAGAGAGAGAGAGAGAGAGAGAGAGAGAGAGAGAGAGAGAGAGAGAGAGAGAGGAAATATCTATTCTAAAAGTTGGTGGTTGAAACAGATGGGAGGGTGAGGCAGGTGGAAGAGAGAGAGAGAGAGAGAGAGAGAGAGGCAGAGGGGGATGGACAGCTCATGAAAGAGAAAGGAGGAAGCGAAAAGACAGAGGGATTCCCCAATGACATCTCATCTCTCTCTCTCCTCTCGATTTCCCTCCCTTTTCTACCAATAAATCATTTTGACTTCTTCTTAACCAACTCATTCCCAGCAGACGAGAGGAAAACTGTAACAATATTTCTACCATCTTCCATCTCTCTCTTCCTCCCTTCCTTCCTCCATCTCTTTCCCTCTCACCATCCCTCTCTCTGTCAAGATTAATATAACACACACACACACACGATAAGGTGATGTTTGATTGGTAGGGTACCCTAACTCAATATCTGTATGATGTCAGAGAGAGTCAGAGAGAGATGTCAGAGAGAGAAGTGGAGGGGAGAGAGAGAGAGAGAGAGAGAGAGAGGGAGAGGGATAGAGAGAAAGAGAGAGAGAGGGGGGCAGAGAGAGAGGGTCTGCTATACAAATTGGGGGAAAAACATACAACATTATAAAATCCATGTACACAAACAACAAGTGTGTGATTAAAATGGGCAAAAAACACACATTTCTTTCCACAGGGCTGTGGGGTGAGACAGGGATGCAGCTTGAGCCCCACCCTCTTCAACATATATATATCAACGAATTGACGAGGGCACTAGAACAGTCTGCAGCACTCGGCCAGTTGGTCCAGTTGCCAGGACCACAAATACAAATCTAGACACCGTTGCCCTAGAGCAGTTTTTCCCAACCCTGGTCCTCGAGTACTGCCAACAGTACACATTTTTATTGTAACCCTGGACAAGCACACCTGATTCAA
Source organism: Thymallus thymallus (assembly GCA_023634145.1). Classification (NCBI taxonomy): domain Eukaryota; kingdom Metazoa; phylum Chordata; class Actinopteri; order Salmoniformes; family Salmonidae; genus Thymallus; species Thymallus thymallus. Next base: position 12,135,616 of record CM042416.1, read on the forward strand.
TGAGTTGAATGCTCAAGAATTCACAAAATGGGCCAAACACCAAATTAAGACTCTGCATGCAGAATTCTGCAAAAAAACACCCTATGTGTAAAATATAAAACACCAAATAAAGCATGCAGAGCTGAATTAGGCAGATACCCGCTAATTATCAATATACAGAAAATAGACGTTTAGTCCCCTAAGCAAGCTGGTCCAGGGTCTCTGTTCACAAACACAAACAGACCGCTCAGAGACCCAGGACAGCAACACATTTAGACCCAACCAAATCATGAGAAAACAAAGAGAGAATTACTTGACACATTGGAAAGAATTAACAACAAAACAGATTAAACTAGAATGCTATTTGTCCCTAAACAGAGAGTACACAGTGGCAGGATACCTGACCACTGTGACTGACCCAAAATTAAGGAAAGCTTTGACTCTGTACAGACTCAGTGAGCATTGCAATTGAGAGAGGCCGCCATAGGCAGACATGACTCCCAAGAGAAGATAGGCTATGTGCACACTGCCCACAAAATGAGGTGGAAACTGAAATGCACTTCCTAACCTCCTGCCAAATGTATGACCATATTAGAGACACAGATTTCCTTCAGACTACACAGATCCACAAAGATCTGTGACCGGTTGCCACAAGAAAAGGGCAAGCAGTGAAGAACAAACACCATTGTAAATACAACCCAATTTTATGTTTATTTATTTACCCTTTTGTACTTTAACTATTTGCACATCGTTACAACACTGTTTATAGACATAATATGACATTTGAAATGTCTATATTCCTTTGGAACTTGTGTGAGTGTAATATTTACTGTTCACTTTTTATTGTTTATTTCACTTTAGTTTATTATCTAATTCACTTGCTTTTGCAATGTAAACATGTTTCCCATGACAATAAAGCCCTTTGAATTGAAATTGAATTGAATTAAGAGAAAGAGAGAGAGGGAAGGGGGCAGAGAGAGAGAGAGAGAGAGAGAGGGAGGGAGAGAGAGAGAGAGAGAGAGAGGGGGGAGGGGGGGATGGGGGCAGAGAGAAGTGGAGGGAGGCAGAGAGAGAGAGAGGGAGGGAGAGAGAGAGGGGGGGGGAGAGAGATGGGAAAGGATCACCTATCATTAGTGGTTTTCTGTCTGTTTTGGGGGGGGGGGGGGGGGGGGGTAAAGGGGGTGAAAACAAGGATAATACAGAAACATGGTCTACAGATATAGAGGACGAAGATAGGATAGGCAGGGGGTCCTGGAGGGACATACACTACAAGTATGTGGACACCTTCTTGTCGGACATCTCATTCCAAAATCATGGGTATTAATATGGAGTTGCTTCCACACCGATCTCAACAAATAATTTCTCTATGGACCTCACTTTGTGCACGGGAGCATTGTCATGATGAAACAGGAAATGGCCTTCCCCAAACTGTTGCCACAAAGTTGGAAGCATAGAATTGTCTAGTATGTTGTAGCGTTAATATTTCCCTTTAATGGAACTAAGGGGCCTAGCCTGAACCATGAAAAATAGGCCCAGACTATTATGCCTCCTACACCAACTTTTGCTGTTGGCACTATGCATTGTGGCAGGTAGCGTTCTCCTGGCATCCGCCAAACCCAGATTTGTCTGTTGGACTGCCAGATGGTGAAGCATGATTCATCACTCCAGAGAATGCATTTCCACTGCTCCAGAGTCCAATGTCGTTGGAATTTACAACACTCCAGCCGACACTTGGCATTGTGCATCGTGATCTTAGGCTTGTGTGCAGCTGCTCTGCCATGGAAACCCATTTCATGAAGCTCCAGACGAACAGTTCTTGTGCTGACTTTACTTCCAGAAGCAGTTTGGAAGTCAGTAGTGAGTGTTGCAACCGAGGACAGACGATTTTTACTCGCTACGCGCTTCTGCAGTTGGCGGTCCCGTTCTGTGAGCTTGTGTGGCCTACCACTTCGCGGCTGAGCCGTTGTTGCTCCTAGACCTTTCCACTTCACAATAACAGCACTTACAGTTGACCAGAGAAGCTCTAGCAGGGCAGAAATTTGACGAACTGACTTTTTTGGAAAGTTGGCATCCTATGACGGTGCCACGTTGAAAGTCACTGAGCTCTTCAGTAAGGCCATTCTACTGCCAATGTTTGTCTATGGAGATTGCATGGAGGTGTGTTCAATTTTAAACACCTGTCAGCAACAGGTGTGGCAGAAATAGCCAAATCCACTTATTTGAAGGGGTGTCCACATACTTTTGTATGTACAGTGTAGCTAAGACAGGTTTCAAGTGGTGGATGTCTGTCTTTTTAGGAGGAATATAAACAGCTTTAACAAAACTATCCTGGCAGATCTCTGATAGACACGTGATTTGAAGTTGACTTGGGTTCAAATGAAGAAATGGGACGCGAGTCCACTGAAGGCACGCATTTGTCATTTTGCTGGGGGTGGAGTTAGTGACTGAACGAGAGCTGCCTACCAAATAGAGAGAGAGAAAGAGGAGAGAGAGAGGAGAGGGAATGAGGGACGGATGAGTATTCTTGATTGCGAGCATCGCAGGATGGATGGACGACACTAGAAAATGAAGAAACTCGTTGATTGAATTGTTTGAAACTATTTGCTAGAGAGAGAAAAAACATTATTCTTCATCAATTACGGATTTTTCAAATGCGTATGAAGTAGGGATATACGCCAGAAGAATAATTAACGTATTTTCCAATGTAAACTCAACATTTCTGAGTGAGAACGGTGGGTAGGCGATGCACGCTGTTAATGTGAATGGACTATGTGTCGCTCTCCTTTTGTTAGCGCTGTTTTCATCCAACTAGAGCAGCCCATCCTCCGCTGTCTACCCCTTTTCGAACAGCCAGCGGACAGCTAAGGAACTGGGTTCTATCTATAAGCGAGACCGCTCTCCTGTTGTCGAAAGCCGGATCTCTCATTTCTTATTCCCCGCTCTAGGAGAGGACCTCCTCCGTATAAAAGCAGCAGAAACAGCTATTTTGAAGGGAACCTGTCTGGCAGGGAAGCAGCAACAAATCCCCGTTTTCAGACTGTGATTTTGGGGGACGCAGGCTCGCGTTAGGGGGGAGGGGACCTCGCATCACAATGGAATTCGAGTTTTACAATACTTCACCAGTGCGCTAAGGAACGCAACCCTGTTCCGTACACTACTGTATTTCCCCTCTCAACTGAAGTATTTTTTTCTTATTTTTTAAACCAAATCCGAGATGCCGCATTTCGTGGGGTGAAGGGACCGAACGTGAGGAAAAGGAGAGAGAGAGAGCAGAGAGGGAAGGACGGAGGAGAAAGAGAGCTTCGGAGAGCATGGCTCTTGCAACGCTGTCTCTCTGTGTGCTAACTCTCACCTGGGCAAACTTGTACCAGGTGTGTGCCAACAGGCACGCGGTGCATTGGAACAGCTCCAATATACAGTAAGAACCTCTCTTCACGTCTCACAACGGCGGTGGGGTGTGTGTGTGTGTGTGTGTAGCCTGTGTGTGTGTGTAGCCTATATGTATATGTGTGTGTGTGTGTGTGTGTGTGTGTAGCCTATGTGTATGTGTGTGTGTGTAGTCTATGTGTGTGTTTGTGTGTGTAGCTATGTGTGTGTATGTAGCCTATGTGTATGTGTGTGTAGCCTATGTCTATGTGTGTGTGTGTGTGTGTAGCCTATGTGTATGCGTGTGTGTGTGTATGAGTATGTGTGTGTGTGTGGTGTGTGTGGGTGTGTGTGTGTATATGTGTTTTACTGGTCTCTTATGTCATGATACACTGTTTTGCCCATGCACATAACCATTGATTAATTGACAAAGAAGAGTGAGTGTGTTTGAGTGTGCCTGTGTGGAACCAACGAGTCAAATTCTAACTAAGCTACACGTTCCGTTTTAAAACTATGAATACAAGCTACACTGATGAATCGATCCACTGTATCACCCCCATGGTCTATGTTGGGTCAGTCTCCTTGGTCTATGTTGGGTCAGTCTCCATGGTCTATGTTGGGTCAGTCTCCTTGGTCTATGTTGGGTCAGTCTCCATGGTCTATGTTGGGTCAGTCTCCATGGTCTATGTTGGGTCAGTCTCCTTGGTCTATGTTGGGTCAGTCTCCATGGTCTATGTTGGGTCAGTCTCCTTGCATGTGAGCTTTATGGCAGAATGCTTGCCCTGTAACCCAGTCTCTGGTTCAAACCCTTCTCTGACTGTTCCCCCTCCATCGCTACCTTTCCTGAGACTTGCAGAAGAGACCCTTTAGAGTCGCTCAGTTTTCCAGGAGGTATTTGCCATGTCACATCTCCTCTCTCTATCCCATGACACACCTCACTGATCACCTCTGTGTGTATTACCCCTTTTCACAGACACACACGTCAATCGTGCGCATACACGCACACAGACACACACAGACACACGCATACACACGCATACACACACACACACACACACACACACACACACACACACACACACACACACACACACACACACACACACACACACACACACACACACACACACACACACACCTCTGTTACAAATTATCTACATTATTTTCTCTCTCCAACACCACTCCTCTCTTCCTCCACCCCTCCTCCACCCTCTCTCTCCTCCACCCCTCTCTCTTCCTCCACCCCTCTCTTCCTCCACTCCACTCCTCTCTTCCTCCACCCCTCTCTTCCTCCACTCCTCACTGTCTTTGTTCCTCTCATTGGTCTGTGAGAACTTCTCTGTCTTCTCTTCTATCTGGTTCAATTAGGAACACTTCTTCACCCTGACCTCATTGTGTTCAAGCTGTGTCACTATTCAATCTCTCTCTCTCTCTCTCTCTCTTTCTCTCTCTCTCTCCCTTCTCGCACACTCTCTCTCTCTGTCTCTCCCACTTCTCACTCTCTCTCAATTCAATTAAAATTTAAGGGCTTTATTGGCATGGGAAACATATGTTTACATTGCCAAAGCAAGTGAAGTAGATAATAAGCAAAAGTTAAATTAACAATTCAAATTAACAGTAAACAAACAACACTCACAAAAGTTGCTATAGAATAAAGACATTTCAAAAGTCATATTATGCATATATACAGTGATGTAATGATGTACAAATAGTTAAAGTACAAAAGGGAAAATAAATCAACATAAATATGGGTTGTATTTACAATCTCTCTCTATCTCCCCCACTCTCTCTCTCTTTCTCTCTCAGTTTTTCTTTCCTTTTATTTTCTTTGACTTCTGTCTGTATTTGTCCCCAGATATCACCTCTCCTCTTCCCCCTCTCCTAACCCTGTCTTAACACATACACCCTATCCACCATTCCATACCCTAACAACACTAAAACAACGCCTCTCTATAGAACAGTAACTACTAACTGATCTCTTTAGGCTAGCACCAGGCACACAACGACATGGCTCTTATTGATACCCATCTTATTAAGGCCATATACCACGGAGCACTTTAAACACCACTCTAAGATGCCACAGCCAAGGATGAAATACTCTTGGTCTGTACATTTTTACTTTACAATACACAGTAAAAAATATATGAGGCAAGTGGTGAATTCAGAATGTTGAAAATCTTTCTAAGGCGGTGAGTTCATAAAGTTAGAAGATATTGTCTTTATAATCAAACATTTGACATAACTCATAACGTCCATAAAACGTTTTTATCAACAACATAAATTCTCTGAATGCGTTGCAATTTGAGCTGGTAATTCTCAGAGACGCTGGTTGAACATAAAGATGTCTGAGTGTGATGCCTCTTACTTTATTGAGTCAGTAATGTTTTTAATGTGCGACTCGGCACGTCCTTGAGTCACCCCTGCACCCCCAAGTTTACCTACCCTTAGTTTAAATAGTACTCAAGTATAACATTTAGAAACAGACAGACAGGCAGACAGACAGCAGGACAGGCAGAAAGACAGACAGGTAGGCAGACAGGTAGGCAGACAGACAGACAGGTAGGTAGGTAGGCAGGCAGGACAGACAGAAAGAAAGACAGACAGGCAGGAGGACAGACAGAGAGACAGACAGACAGGTAGACAGACATACAGACATAAAGGTAGGCATACAGGCAGACAGACAGGTAGGCAGGCAGACAGACAGGTAGTCAGACAGACAGGCAGACAGACAGGTAGAAAGACAGACAGGCAGAGAGACAGGCAGACAGAGACAGACTATTTTATTTCAGTAAAGCCGAGGGTGTATCTGAGCTGTCTGGTAATGTCTGAACTCTAACCTGACTGCTGTTCTGGAGGGAGCAGAGCGCTGTGGACTCCCAGCTCATCCCTGTTTTACCTACCTACGCACACACACACACTCACACACACTCACACACACACACACACACACACACACACACACACACACACACACACACACACACACACACACACACACACACACACACACACACACACACACACACACACACACACACACACACACACACACACACACACACACACACAGCCTCTGTGGACAGTCAGCCATGGCAGTGTGTGTGTCTTTTGTTGAGGAGTGTGGTTAATTAAAGAACACTGTATCTCAGTGGACCTCCCTCTAGCAGCATCTCTCTCTCTCGCACACACACACACACACACACACACACACACACACACACACACACACACACACACACAAACACACACACACACACACATGCACACACACACACACACGCACGCACACACTGCGTTACCTCTGCCTTTTGGCATAGTTAGGGCAGAATCAGTCTGAGAGAGAGCTGGAGAGAGAGTGCCCCTGGTATTGCCAAGTTAACAAACAGATCACTGACCACTTCGAATCCCACCGTACCTTCTCTGCTATGCAATCTGGTTTCCGAGCTGGTCATGGGTGCACCTCAGCCACACTCAAGGTACTAAACGATATCATAACCGCCATCGATAAAAGGAAGTACTGTGCAGCCATCTTCATCGACCTTTCAACTTTGTCAATCACCACATTCTTATTGGCAGACTCAACAGCCTTGGTCTCTCAAATGACTGCCTTGGCTGGTTCTCCAACTACTTCTCAGATAGAGTTAAGTATGTGAAATCGGAGGGCCTGTTGTCCGGTCCTCTGGCAGTCTCTATGGGGGTACCACAGGGTTCAATTCTTGGGCAGACTCTATTCTCTATATATATCAATGATGTCCCTTTCGCTGCTGGTGACTCTCTGATCCATCTCTACGCAGATGACACCATTCTGTATACATCTGGCCCTTCTTTGGACACTGTGTTAACAAACCTCCAAACGAGCTTCAATGCCATACAACACTTCTTCCGTGGCCTCCAACTGCTCTTAAATGCTAGTAAAACTAAATGCATGCTTTTTAACCGTATGCTGCACCCGCCCAACGGACTATCATCATAACTCTCGACGGGTCTGACTTAGACTACGTGGACACCTACAAATACCTAGGTGTCTGGTTAGACTGTAAACTCTCCTTCCAGACTCAAATTAAGCATCTCCAATCCAAAATTAAATCTAGAATCGGCTTCTTATTTCGCAACAAAGCCTCCTTCACTCATGCTGCCAAACATGCCCTTGTAAAACTGACTATCCTACCGATCCTTGACTTCGGCGATGTCATTTACAAAATAGCCTCCAACACTCTACTCAGCAAATTGGATGTAATCTATCACAGTGCCATCCGTTTTGTTACCAAAGCCCCATATACTACCCACCACTGCGACCTGTACGCTCTCGTTGGCTGGCCCTCACTACATATTCGTCGCCAACCCACTGGCTCCAGGTCATCTATAAGTCTCTGCTAGGTAAATCCCTGCCTTATCTCAGCTCGCTGGTCACCATAGCAACACCCACCCGTAGCATGCGCTCCAGCAGGTATATTTCACTGGTCACCCCCAAAGCCAACACCTCCTTTGGCCGCCATTCCTTCCAGTTCTCTGCTGCCAATGACTGGAAGTTATTGCAAAAATCATTGAAGCTCCCTCAATAACTTTAAGCATCAGCTGTCAGAGCAGCTTACCGATCACTGCACCTGTATACAGCCCATCTGTAAATAGCCCACCCTACTACCTCATCCCCATATTTTTTCTTTTTGCTCATTTGCACTGCAGTATCTCTATTTGCACATCATCATCTGCACATCTATCAGTCCAGTGTTAATGCTAATTTGTAATTATTTCTCCACTATGGTCTATTTATTGTCCTACCTTCCTAATCTTACTACATTTGCACACACTGTACATAGATTTTCTATTGTGTTATTGACTGTACATTTGTACATCCCATGTGTAACTCTGTGTTGTTGTTTTTGTCGCACTGCTTTGTTTTGTCTTGGCCAGGTCGCAGTTGTAAATGAGAACTTGTTCTCAACTGGCCTACCTGGTTAATTAAAGGTGAAAAAAATAAAAAAAAATAAACCTGTAATAGGGTTGTCTTATAGCTGTAACAAGCTCTCACAGTCTCACTGCAGAATACGACATTTGTCCATATACGTCATATTTAGAAGGTTAAGTTTAGGCATTAACTCTGAATGGTTAAGTTAAGGGTTAAGGTTTGAAATAGGGTTAAAAAATTATAATAATAAACAAACCAGTGCCTAGCACTGGGATTGAACACGCGACCCTCTGAGCTGGAGATCGCCCTAGCAACACCCAAGCCTACTTGATGGTAATAGCGCTCAACGTTGTCCCTAGTGGATTACACTGCATTACACTTGCAAGTGTTAAGGGATAATCAACAAGGGGCTCAATGCGTTCTCTGAAAAATAATGAACGACGTGAATTGACCTTCCACGGGTTTGCATTATTTTCCAGAGAACGCACAGGGCCCATTTACTGCTAGAAATGTGTTCATTTGCCGGTAGAAACGTGTTGTATCCAAACAAACAGACTTGCTAGTTTAGCTAACCAAACCATCAGTCCTAGCTTGCTATTATGAAAATCAAATTCAACAATACCAATACTGTTTTCAATTCGACTTTTGTTTTCAAAAGCAGCTCAAAGAAAACATGTAAAAATTAACTATAACCATTGAATTCTTTACGTGAAAATATACCATGGGTTATAAGGAAATAATCTGCGCTCTAGAATGCCCTTCAAGCCAATCAGAAGGAGTATTTTATAAATAACTCAGCGTTATTTCTGTTTAACATTAGTGTCGATCTAGAGTTAACTCCTATTAGTGTTAAACAAAAACACTGTTACAGTGAGTCATGTTGTTTTTCAAGTTTTCGAGTGAATTGTAGAGTTACCATCCATGACTGTATTTGTTAGTGACAGAGACATGGTTGTTAAATGATTTTATTTGAAATGCCTGTGACTTTCACCAGATTAATACATAAGTGAATCAAGGGCTTACTTTGATGGCCTAGTTTTTCCTTATTTACAGGTGTCACAATTGTGTGTGTGGAGAGACCAAGACGCAGAGCAGGGATAGTAGTTCGACATTCCTTTTTAATTTACTATGTATACAAATTAAGGAGAACGAACTATACAATACAAACAAAACATAATCCACAAACGTAACGTCCAAATGAAACACGATAAATTAATACACGTAACCTCCAAATGAAACACGATCATATAAACGTAATGTGGCAACTCACTTGTGACTGGAGGAATAACGACCCACACAAAGGTGTAGGACATCCATACACATGTAGGATCCCTAATTAGAGACAATGCGGTGCAGCTGCCTCTAATTAGGGATCCAACCCAAAACCCACACAGAAACAGAAAGGAATAGAAACTATCAGACTCTGACCATGGCTACATAGAGAAGCAAATAGGCCTCTATATGGCCAGAGCCTGACAGTGGAACCCCCCCCCCCCCCCCCCCCCCCCAAGGCGCGGATTCCCGGACGCCAACAACAAAAAACAACTACATGGGGGGGGGGGTCGGGGAGGGAAGATTAGCTCGCCGGTGGCGGTTCTGGCTCCGGCGACGTTGAGAGTCTCCTCCCATGCCCCTTTCTTATGCCCGGTCATGGAGCGGGACCATTGACCGGGCCCGGACTGGGCACCGGTGGGGCCAACGGCTCCGGCCATGGAGCTGGGAAAACAACCGGACCTGGACTAGGCCCCGGTGGGGCGGACTGCTCAGGCTCTGGAGCGGAGCAGACTGCTGAACCTGGACTGGGCACCGGTGGAGCGGACTGCTCTGGCACTGGAGCGGAGCAGCCGGCTGGACCCGGATTGGGCACCGGTGGAGTGGACTACTCTGGCACTGGAGCGGAGCAGTCGGCTGGACCCGGATTGGGAACCGGTGGAGCGGACTGCTCTGGCACTGGAGCGGAGTAGACGGCTGGACCCAGATTGGGTACCGGGTCTCCGGGCTGCGGACCTTCGCTGGAGGTTCCGGGCTGTGGACCTGGAGGTTCCGGGCTGCGGACCTTCGCTGGAGGCTCAGGGTTGCGGACCTTCGCTGGAGGTTCCGGGCTGCGGACCTTCGCTGGAGGTTCCTGGCTGCAGACTTTCGCTGGAGGCTCAGGGTTGCTGACCTTCGCTGGAGGTTCCGGGCTGCGGACCTTCGCTGGAGGTTCCGGGCTGCGGACCTTCGCTGGAGGTTCCGGGTTGCTGACCTTCGTAGGAGGCTCAGGGTTGTGGACCTTCGCTGGAGGTTCCGGGCTACGGACCTTCGCTGGAGGTTCTGGGCTGCGGACCTTCGCTGGAGGTTCCGGGCTACGGACCATCGCTGGAGGTTCCGGGCTGCGGACCTTCGCTGGAGGCTCCGGGTTGCTGACCTTCGCTGGAGGTTCCGGGCTGCGGACCTTCGCTAGAGGTTCCGGGCTGCGGACCTTCGCTGGAGGTTCCAGGCTGCGGACCTTCGCTGGAGGTTCCAGGCTGCGGACCTTCGCTGGAGGTTCCGGGCTGCGGACCTTCGATGGAGGTTCCGGGTTGCTGACCTTCGTAGGATGCTCAGGGTTGTGGACCTTCGCTGGAGGTTCCGGGTTGCTGACCTTCGTAGGAGGCTCAGGGTTGTGGACCTTATGCTGGCTTGCAAGGTGATGTATAATTTCTATTGGAATCCAGACAGAATTAGGATATCCAACAGTTGTGATTTTTATTCACCCACAACCTGGATTCAGAATGACTGTTAGGGTTAGGAAATTTGATTAAAAAAAGACTACCTAAACCATTTAAACCGGAACAATAATTTCATTAACGGGTACAATAAATCTAACTAACTGATTGTAATAGTTGTAATACTACACCATTTAGCTTTGTGTAGAATGACATTAATCAATCAATCAATCAATCAAAAACACAGATATTAAAAACAATCCTAAGAAATCATCCTGCAATACAGGATTCTGGGAAATATGATAATGTTTTACTCTCCAGATGTCACGAGAGGGTGCATGGAGAGACCAAGACGCGGCGCAGGGATTGTAGTTCGACATTTTTATTATACTAGGTATAACACAAACTCAATGACGAACTACTACACAAAACAAACACGATCCAACAAATGTGAAAAAACGTAGCACACTTACTTTCACCGTGACTTGCGAAATAACGACCCACACCCCGGAGTGGAACATACAAACCTATGTAGGATCCCTAATTAGATACGATGCACTGCAGCTGCCTCTAATTAGGGATCCAACACAAACCACCACCAGAAACAGAAAGAATAGACCTGTCAGACTCTGACCATGGCTACAGAGAGAAGCAAATAGGCTTCTCTATGGCCAGAGCCTGACACCACAGTCCAACACAATAACTCTGGTTAGAGGTTGTTAAGACCAACACTGGTTATTTACACCACTGAGTGTTTATTTCACTCGTAATGAGAGCATTTAACTCCTGAATCAACACTAGAAATGTTCAACTGAAAAATCTACACTGGCCAATTTGCTGTGCAGGTTCAGAGGGTGTGTGTGTGTGTGTGTAGTTAGAGGATTTAGTCAACTGATCATCCAACCCCCTGACAGCAACATAAACCTATCAGTCTGCCAGGCCTACTTAGGACAGCACCATCACCATTTTTGAATCTGCTCAAAGAAGGGAATATTCCTCCCTCTCTATCACAATGAGATGTGTGTGTACTAGTCGTTAATCATAGAGCGCTGCATTGCCACCGTCTGTTTAAGCTGCTACCTCGGCACCTATAGCCACACACACACACACACACACACAAAACCCATCCTTTTATACAAGGATTTGGAGATTGTTCTGCATGCCTTTGTTTCAACCCGGTTGGACTATTGTAATGCTCTTTATCTAGGCATAAGTGAATCACTGGTTACTCGTCTTCAGTACGTTCAAAATGCTGCAGCGAGATTTTTAACAAATACCAGAAAACGAGATCACATAACACCTGTATTGATAACCCTTCACTGGCTACCTGTCAAATTTAGAATACAATACAAGGTATTAACGTTTGTTTTTAAAGCATTACATGATCGAGCTCCTGAATATATAAAGGACATGTTAATCCCATATCAGTCTCAACGTCATCTACGTTCTTCTCAGAACATGCTTTTAACCGTCCCACGATCTCGCTTGAGGCGTAGTGGAGATCACGCCTTTTCTGTTGCGGCCCCTGCACTTTGGAATGAGTTGCCGCTATCTTTGAAATCCTTGCCAAGCATAGATACTTTTAAAAAGGACTTGAAGACTTACTTATTCCATCAAGCTTATGACGTTTGAATGGGTCTGAGAACTGTGAGTGATTATATGTTTGATTTAATGGTGTCATGTGTTGATGTTTTTTTTAATGTGTATTCTAGAGTTATTGTAATTTTTGTGTAACTTTGGAGTTATTTATTACTCATGGACAGCACTTTGGTCCATTTTAATGGTTTTGAAAGCGCTTTATAAATAAAGTTGACTTGACTTGACTTGACACACACACACACACACACACACACACACACACACACACACAGACAAATGAACATAGACACACATCGCCTCCTGCGAAGGCCCGTTAATCGTTATTGAGCCATGCAGGCACAGGAATCAGGTGTTTTGTTAAGAAGCTTGTGTGTGTTCTGAGCATGTGTGTGTGTGTGTGTGTGTGGGGACTTAATTAATTAGTGACAGTAGGGTTAGAAGACTTGTTTTTTTTGTCTTAGCGGATGGGAATTGTTTGGGAGGGAGAGTTGATAAATTGCCTGATACAAATGATGAGGTGAAGAAACAAGTTCTGCTTGTGCGCTCTCTCTCTCCATCTCTCTATCTCTCTCTCTCTATCTCGCTCTCTCTCTCTATCTTGCTCTATCTCTCTCTATCTCACTCTCTCTCTATCTCGCTCTATCTCTCTATCTCTATCTCTTTCTCTCTCTCTCGCTCTCTCTCTCTCTTTCGCTCTCTCTTTCACTCTCTCTCTCTTTCTCTCTCTCGGTCTCCTCCCTTGGGAAGGCCACAGTCTCTCAGCAGAAAGTTATAATTTCTGAATAATGTTTTCGCTTCCTTTCTTTTCCCTCTCCTTTGTATCCCTCTATCCTCCTCTCTCCTTCTCTCAGTTCCTCTATGGTCAGATAATGGAGAGAATGCCATGAGTGTGCAAAGCTGTCATCAAGGCAAAGGGTGGCTATTTGAAGAATCTCAAATATAAAGTATATTTTGATTAGTTTACTTACTTTTTTGGTTACTACATGATTCCATATGTGATATGTCATAGATTTGATGTCTTATTCTACAATGTAAAAAATAGTGCAAATAAAGAAAAACCCTTGAATGAGTAATATTCAAACTTTTTACCGGGGGTGTATGTGTGGGTGTGTGTGTTTCAGAAGCACACACAAACACACTCCTTCATCTGAAGTGTGTGTACAGTACATCATCCTGCCCCACTCCTGGGCGCCACACTCTCTGATTGGTCCTTTCATTTCCTCAAAGACGTTCTCTCTGATGTGATTGGCTAATCAGAGGCGTTACCGTAGAAATGGCCTGTTAAGGCATGGTGCAGCAATGTGAAATCAGATTCTGACTGGATTTGGTCTTGAATCAGACGGCAACTCTCAACTCTGTTAGTTTGGACTGAAATCATGTTTGCATCCCAGTTGGCATGGTCGGAAAGGACCTTTTCAGGAATAACAAGTTGTTGGGGTTGTAATTCGTAGCGGTGTGTTTAAATCTTCAATGCCACTGTGAAAGACTGAGGGAAACAGTCAGTAATGAACACACACATATATGAATAGGGTTTCTCTCAGCTTGTGTATCCTCTCCAACAGGGGAATGATCAGATGCTAATAACAGGGTAGGGATGTTTACAAACAGTTTCTAATCGCTATGTGTGTCTGTGTGTTTGTGTGTGTGTGTCTGTGTGTGTGTGTGTGTGTGTGTGTGTCTGTGTGTGTGTCTGTGTGTGTGTGTCTGTGTGTGTCTGTGTGTGTCTATGTGTGTGTCTGTGTATGTGTGTGTGTGTATGTGTGTGGCTGTGTGTTTGTGTATGTGTCTGTGTGTGTGTGTATGTGTCTGTGTGTGTGTGTGTGTGTGTGTGTGTCTGTGTGTGTGTGTGTGTGTGTGTCTGTGTGTGTGTGTGTGTGTGTCTGTGTGTGTGTGTGTGTGTGTGTGTGTGTGTGTGTGTGTGTGTGTCTGTGTGTGTGTGTGTGTGTGTCTGTGTGTGTGTGTGTGTGTGTGTGTGTGTGTATTGCTCTTTGGCCTTTAATTCTCTCCACTCTCTGACAGGGAGGGAGTAATAATGTTGACTGTCAGCAGTTTCACAAGCACACAGACACACTCACACACATCCATCCATATAAGCATATGGTGTGGGTGTGTGCGCGTCTGCATGTGTTCGTGCGTGTGTGTTTGTGTGTGTGACGTAGCTAAGAATTGTAGCATTGCAACAGTTTGAGTCCATATGCTGAGCTGAATCACAACACAGGGGATTGGTCTACTCTTAATTATCACTATTGACAACATATTATGATTCACCAACACTACCAGGGTGGTATGAGGGATGTTGACAAAGAGACTCAACCAGTAGAAAGTAACACATTTGTTTTGGTTTTGTACTGGTTCTCAGCTACCGACAGACAGACAAACAGAAAAACAACCGACAGACAGACAGATGGTTCAGGACAACATACTATTGTTTTGAAGAGAGCTACTAAAAGTAATTGTCTTGGTACTTCTACAGAAATGCATAACATGCAGAGAAACAATCAATAGGGAGAGAAGGTGTATATAACCTGTATATAGCCTGTATATAGTCTGTATATAGTCTGTATATAGTCTGTATATAGCCTGTATATAGTCTGTATATAGCCTGTATATAGTCTGTATATAGTCTGTATATAGCCTGTATATAGTCTGTATATAGTCTGTATATAGCCTGTATATAGCCTGTATATAGCCTGTATATAGTCTGTATATAGTCTGTATATAGTCTGTATATAGCCTGTATATAGCCTGTATATAGTCTGTATATAGTCTGTATATAGCCTGTATATAGTCTGTATATAGTCTGTATATAGCCTGTATATAGCCTGTATATAGTCTGTATATAGCCTGTATATAGTCTGTATATAGCCTGTATATAGTCTGTATATAGTCTGTATATAGCCTGTATATAGCCTGTATATAGCCTGTATATAGCCTGTATATAGTCTGTATATAGCCTGTATATAGTCTGTATATAGCCTGTATATAGCCTGTATATAGCCTGTATATAGCCTGTATATAGCCTGTATATAGCCTGTATAAAGAGAGAGAGAGGGGGAGGGGGAGGGAGAGAGAGGGGGACATATAGAGAGAGGGAGAGAGACACAGAGGGAGGGAGAGAGATAGAAAGCAAGAGTTTTAATAGACTTTATCCATTAAAGCCGTTTTTAACACCTTTTAGCCACAGTCATCTCAGTAATGGCACAAATCAGAGAAACAGGGAGTGTGTGTGTGTGTGGCTAACAAGGGTAATTATGGGGAAATTAGGAAATGGCTTAGTGAATTATGACCTTGAAACCATAGAGGGCTTTTATCAGACAGAGTCAGACTGGTGAGAGAGGCCGGATGGGGGGGGTACTGTCAGATGTGTGTGTGTGTGCTTGAGTCCTACACCCCTTGTCACTAATTCTGTCAGGTTCTCGTCTCAGTCCGTCTGCTTCCTTTCAATCTCTCATTGCTCAGATTGCTCTCTCTTTCTCTCTCTCTCTCTCTCTCTCTCTCTCTCTCTCTCTCTCTCTCTCTCTCTCTCTCTCTCTCTCTCTCTCTATCTCTCTCTCTCTCTCTCATTCTCTCTGTCTATCTTTCTCTGGTCCGGTCTGGCTGTCTATTTCAGTCCGATCGATCGCTCTGTACTGGCACTCTCTCACTGCTGTTTTCTCCTTCACTCCCATCTCTATCCCTCCCTCTGTCCCCTGCTTACACTCCCCCGTCTCTCTCCCTTAAATGACTCCTTACGTCTTTCACCTTCCCCTCTCACCTGCTTCCTTACGTCCTCTACCTTCCCCTCTCACCTGCTTCCTTACATCCTTCACCTTCCCCTCTCACCTGCTTCCTTATGTATTTTTTACCTTCCCCTCTCACCTGCTTCCTTACGTCCTTCACCTTCCCCTCTCACCTGCTTCCTTATGTCCTTCACCTTCCCCTCTCACCTGCTTCCTTACGTCCTTCACCTTCTCCTCTCACTCGCTTCCTTACGTCCTTTATTTTCCCCTTTTACCTCATTCCTTACGTCCTTCACCTTACCCTCCCTCCTTCTTCCTTTCGTCCTTCACATTCACCTCTCACCTGCTTCCTTACGTCCTTCGCCTCTCACCTGCTTCCTTACGTTCTTCACCTTCCCCTCTCACCTGCTTCCTTACGTCCTTCACTTTCTCCTCACCTGCTTCCTACATCCTTCACCTTCCCCTCTCACCTACTTCCTTATGTCCTTCACCTTCTCCTCTCACCTGCTTCCTTACGTCCTTAACCTTCTCCTCTCAACTGCTTCCTTATGTTTCACCTTCTCCTATCACCTGCTTCCTTACGTCCTTCACCTTCCCCTCACACCTGCTTCCTTACGTCCTTCACCTTCCCCTCTCACCCGCTTCCTTACATCCTTTATTTTCCTTACCTTATCTCCTGGTTTTCATTCTCTCATTCCCTTTCTCAGTGTTAGTGGCTCAGTTGTCTTATATGATAAGGCAATACTTCCTCTTCCTCCTCCTCTTCTTCTTTCCATCCCCTGTTCCATGTCAGTCTCTGCCTCGTTAGGGGGCAAATCATGCAGACATGAGAGTAGGTTTTGTATTTGAGTAGTTGTCTGTGTGTGTGAACCAGCTGTATGTGTGTACCGGTGTGTGTGTGTACCAGTGTGTGTGTGTGTACCGGTGTGTGTGTGTACCTGTGTGTGTGTACTGGTGTGTGTGTGTGTGTACCGGTGTGTGTGTGCCGGTATGTGTTTGTGTACCGGTGTGTGTGTGTGTGTGTGTGTGTACCGGTTTGTGTGTGCCGGTATGTGTTTGTGTACCGCGTGTGTGTACCGGTATGCGTGTGTGTACCGGTGTGTGTGTGTGTACCGGTTTGTGTATGTGTATCGATGTGTGTGTACCAGTGTGTGTGTGTGTGTGCTTGGGCTTTTACGAGGGATCCCTGTGCTTGGCTCCAAATCCTGAGCAGTCTGTGTGTGGGTGTTGTGAATACCAATACTGCTGCTATTAGATGCTGGAGAGAGGAGAGGATGAGTGTATTGATATCTAACGGTGAGACTGACCATCTATGTTTGTGTATGTGTATGTCTGATTATAATTTAGGGATAAAGCCCATATCATATACAGTGTTGTGTTCCTCAGTGTATTTCTGCTGTTCAGAGTCAATGAGAGAGTCAGGTCACTGATCTATACTGTGTGGGAGTGGAGAGACCTGGTTAGCTCTTAGCCTATCACTAGCACTACTGCATAAACTGTGATTTGTTTAAGACTACCAAGAAACACTTTGTGACCCTGATTTAGCCCACTGCGGTAAAAGGTTAAAAGCACAGGGTTTGTGCAACGTGTATCTTTCGTATTACTGGAATGATTCATGTGAGGAGGAAGCTGAAGTCTCTACCTATCCATTGATGTAAATATACCCCCTGTCTGATTCCCAGTTCATCCACTAGATAGCACTAGGACATCACATGACGTCTTTTGGCCACTTGAAACCAGTTGCGTCTGGTTTGGGTAGTGAGTCACTGTGCCAAAATGGCTGAACAGATTTCTCAGCCTGACATCTTAAAATGACCCTAAAAATCGGCCTTTCAACTTATGGAGTAAAAACTTAAATAAGACACAGACAGGTGAGGAAACTCCCAAAGTTTTTTCCTATTGTAAACAACGAGCTAGGTCAGCGGCGCATGTGGAGGATGCAATCAATGTAATGTGGATGGAGAAGGAAATGCATTGCTTTACAATGACCATCAGGATGTACCTTTTCCATGCATACTAAATGTGGGGTTGGGGTGTGCAGGGTTGTTATAATGAATGTTTCTCCAATGCAGTTAAAAATAATTCTGTGTCACTTCCCGAGAGAGAGAGAGAGAGAGAGAGAGAGAGAGAGAGAGAGAGAGAGAGAGAGAGAGAGAGTGGGAGTGTATATACACATTACCCACATGTATTACTCCAACTCATATGCATATGCCCCCACATTTCCTTGTATACCCACACGCACAGACACACACACATACATGCACACGCAGACACGCACACACATGGAGTGAAGAGAATGTGGTTTCATGAGGACAGTTTTTATCATTACCTCTCAGAGATTCCTCAAGGGAGTACATTGTTATTTTCTCCAAGACAACATCAAATAAACTAGAGCTGGGAGAAGACACACACACACACACACACACACACACACACACACACACACACACACACACACACACACACACACACACACACACACACACATAAATAAACACACAAACATCACATCACACACACACACACACACACACACACACACACACACACACACACACACACACACACATAAATAAACACACACACACATCACATCACACACGCACACATCTCCCACACACATACACACACATCACACACACACACACACATCCCACACATATATTTTTTACAGAACTGTGATCAAATCAAACTAGTGCTTGCAAGGGCACACAGTGAAGTCTCTGCTGTAAAAATGACATGGACCTACCTAGTATTTCTAACATATGTTGTATTGTTAACCCATTATCACCAGACAATCACTGTCTGCCAATCTAAAGTTTCCTCTGTGAAGCTATTCACACACACGCCTGTATGTACACACATACCTTCTGAGACACGTCCACTCTCTGAGAAGTCCACAGTTATACATCCTCCCTCTTTTCTACGGGTTTGGAAATGTTTCTTATACATCCTCCCTCTTTTCTACGGGTTTGGAAATGTTTCTTATACATCCTCCCTCTTTTCTACGGGTTTGGAAATGTTTCTTATACATCCTCCCTCTTTTCTACGGGTTTGGAAATGTTTCTTATACATCCTCCCTCTTTTCTACGGGTTTGGAAATGTTTCTTATACATCCTCCCTCTTTTCTACGGGTTTGGAAATGTTTCTTATACATCCTCCCTCTTTTCTACGGGTTTGGAAATGTTTCCAGCACCTGTCGTCAATTAAACATGATTGACTGGAGAGGGAGGCCGAGAGAGAGGAAGGCAGAGGGGATGAGTAATGAGAGAGAGAATGGAACAGAGGAGGGAGGAGAGGGAGAAAAAGAGAGAAGTAGAGATAGTGAATGAAAGAGAGAAGGAGATATAATGAATGAAGAGAGATAATGAAAGAGAGAAGTATTGCTACAGTGTTGAATGGAGTGCTGCTGTGAAATGATTGGCTCTTATCTGCTCTCTCCAACACAACAGCTGACACCACTCATTATACCCTGTCACTTAGAGAGAGAGAGAGGCGAAGGGGAGAGATAGAAAGAGAGGGAGATAGAGACAGGGGGAGAGGGAGAGAGTTCAAGACATTCACCACAACCTCTCACACCACCATACTGAACTCCACTGCAACCCTCAATATGGGTGAGGAATGGGAACACAATGTGTGTGTGTGTGTGAGTGCGCGTGCATGCAAGTGCTCTGTGTGTGTGTGTGTCTGCGTTTATATGTGTGTGTGTGTGTGTGTGTGACTGGCATTCCTAAAGCAGCGTATGAGGGCTTATCCTGGTCACCCAGGGCTGTGCTGGGTAAATCCCCATACCCTAGAGATCTGTCCCCTGTGTCCTGCCAGCATCACAGTCCCCTACAATTTCAACACATTAGCATATCAATACTCAGCCCTGGTGTTTCATTCATTCACACTGAGGCCAAGCTTGCTACAGGGGCTAGCGTCACCATCGCCCCTGGCTTACACAGAGTCAATGCTATCTCAAACCGTGCAGTGACAGTCAATATAGAGAGAAAATGTACATAGAAACTGTAGAAAGTGACCCTCCAATAGAAGTCCCTGGTCACGTTAGTGAGCCGTGTCATGGCAGTGTTACTACAAGGAAGGGTGAGGATGAGGGAGAGAGGGAGAGCAGGAGAGAGAGGATCTTGCTTTGTCATCTGTAAGACAAGAGAGGATAGTTTGCTCTGATGCTCATCTCTGCTTGTCCGTGAAGGCTGTCATGGACGCACACACACACACACACACACACACACACACACACACACACACACACACACACACACACACACACACACACACACACACACATACCTGTTTTTGCTACTGGGTGGGGACACATGACAACATGCAGCCTGGTGGGAACCACCCTTTGTGAGTGGTCTACAGACAAGGCAGAAACTGATCCACACTCCATTTACAGCTGTTATAACAGCTATCACTTGTAAACTTGAGTCTGACCCCCAGAAGACTGACCTGACATTTTACAAACTGCTGGGGACCCGGTCAGGTAGAAGACCCTCCAGGGGACCTGTGACGTAATGTTTTGATATGCTAATTCATGACGTCACTGTGTGTGTTTAAAAGGTTACCAATGGGGACCTCACCTAAAACTTCTTCAGCATCTTCAGACACAGGTCAGCAGATGCTCCCTGCTAACACAACTGCATTGCAAATACATTTAATTGTATTCCATTCAAATAAATTATTCTTTGGAAAAAGTAGTTCTGACAACTTTATTTGTCATAGCTTTTAAACAAACATTTAGTTATGAAGTTCACATAATGTCCCAACAATGTTAAGGAGTGCAAAACTTCTCTTCCATGAACACCTTTACTTTCTTTTCTCTTTAATGAACACCTTTACTTTCTCTTCTCTTTAATGAACACCTTTACTTTCTTTTCTCACACTCCCTCTTCAGTGCTGTAATTCGGTTCTTTATGTAAAATTTCACGGCTTCCCAGGTTCTATTCTGGAGCAATACCGGAGCTGACCTGATGCAGTCTTCACACTCTCTTTCCCTGTCTTACGTGGGAAATGTGCAACTTGGTCCTTGCGTACATCCAATGGGAGGTGTGCACATCTCTCGGACGGTCTCTTCTGAGCATTCAGAGGGCTTTTTGATGTCACTGTCTGTGTTGCTGGGCTCCCTTTGCCTGGAGATGGTCGTCCTCTCTTTGGAGTTTGAAGTGTTGTGTTTACCAGGATGAGAGAGGATGCTAGCTGTGCCTGAAACTGTCTCCTGTTCATTGTCTCTTTGCTAGACATCTTGAGAGCTTGGCAGTCCCGCTTGTAGAGGAGCAAGGCATTGACCACAGCGAGGATGATGGTGTGCCAGAAGATGTACATGTACCAGCGACGGGATTTGATGGGGAACTTATATTTGGCTGTAAATGAGTCCAACAAATCCACACCTCCCATGTACTTGTTGTAGGCACCAACAATGTAAGGCCTCTCAACTTCAATGTAGGTTCTGTTGGTTTTGTCCCAGCGTTGAATCTTCTGTACAGGTTCAGGTCCAGCAAAGGATGACACAAGTGTGACGGCCCTGTTGTCATACCATTTGACAGCACAGATGTTGTGATTCCCCTCCACTCTGACGTCATAGCTTCCTCTCCCCTTCTTCTTCAAGCTCTTCTCATCTTCGAGGTTACAGTTAGGTAGGCGCACCTGCCTGGCTGTTCCCACATAATGAATTCCCCGATCGAGGAGCTTCACTAATAATGGAACACAGGTGAAGTAGTTGTCCGCATACATTTTGTAGTTCTGACCTTCTGGAAGTGTGGAAGCAAGTTTCATCACAACATCACCTGACAATGCAAGTTCAGATTTGGCTCGTATTCCGTTGACACTGCCTTGGTAGACATCGAAGTCACACATCATGCCAGAGCTTCCAGTTCTCACCCATACTTTGAATCCCCATGGGTTTGGCTTGCCTCGCGTATATTGCTTGATGCTGCTGAATTTCCCCTTGAAAGGAATCATCATCTCATCCACAGAGTTGTGCTCTTCTGGTACCACTTGCAGGCATTTCTCTCTGAATGAATTAAGCCATGGTCTGAGTTTCCATAGTTTGTCTTTCTTTTTCGTCTCAGATACTGTCATGTTGTTTACAAAATGTAATGACGTCAACAGGGATTGGAATCTGTTGCGTGGCATCACATCAGCAACAGGGGAGTACCATGTCTCTGTCTCACAATGCATACGGCCCATCTTCAGGTACATGCCAAACATTTTTTCAATTTCCTTTGTCGTGGTGTTTACAGATGTTCCATGTGTCTGAAAGCTGTACTCATTTGTGTTTTGTGTCAGAGCCTCAATCATGTCTTCGGACACAAACTTCTGGAAGTATTCCAATGGTGTATGGAGGGATATGTCATCTTTTTCTGGTCTGATATCCAGACCAGAAAAATCAGTGTTGGGACTGATGAAATCTTTTTTCAGCCAGCGATACCTGTCACGGGGCATGGTGTGTTTGCTTGTTTTTGGCTCGATGTCCTCGTAATTATCAGCTGGACAGTCCATGGGTGGTTGGTTTTCTTTGTCCACTTGTTGACAGACATCTTCATCTGAGTCTTCATCACTCTCATCAGTGTCATTGAGTTCCATCTCAACTTCACTCTCTCCGTTTTGGATGACATCAATCACATCCTGCACACTGTATCGCGGCTCATTCCTTGCTGGTGGCATTCTGAAAATAAAATATCAATTAATTAACATGTATTATAATGCTTTTTATATTGTAGTACATAACCTGAAGTAATAGATAGGGTGGTGGACCAAGTGGTCAGAGTTTAAATGTTTTCCAGGCAGACAAAAACTGTCTGCCTATTGTAAGTTGCTTAGGACAAAAGCGTCTGCTAAATGTCCTAAATGTAAATGTATCCCATTTATCAGCCATTTAGTCACACAATACTGCCTGGACATAACAATACTGCTTGTTATGCTCTAAATTATCATACTAAAAGGAAAACATTCACACCCCCACTTACATCCACACACCACATTCAGGAACATTTTCACCTTTCCCAGAACTGAATTGTCTGTTGATATCCTCTGGATTTTTAGGTCAGTCTGATCAAATTAACTACATTTTCTTGAGATAAACTTTTAAATCAGTCAAATTTGACCAGAACTCAACACAAGTGTAGAATGTATACTGTCCATGTATAAAGAAAATACTCTGTTTCAGGCAGTGGTGGAGTGGAGGGAATACAACCTGTTTGAACCCACTAGAACAAGCCTGCTATTTTGACTACTACAATCACCCAGTGTTGTATAATTGCAACAAATATATAACAAGCTCTAAATGAAATTTGATGCATCTATTCCATAATAACTACATATGTACATGCTCTAGACATTATAATAACAACCAAAAAATATATAAAATACATTTTACTTACTTGACTCTGATGAATCTTGTCAATTGAAACAAAGAGATGTTGTTCGAAGGAAACCTTGAGAGGTTGTGTGAGTTTGTGGCCCTAAGGCGGGACTTATAAACAAATGTATGATCCAATAGCATTGGGAATGTGGTAAAAAGTAAGATAAAATATAACAGATTGTTTTTAAGGATGGCTAAAGGTAACGTTGTAATTTTACAACAAGGGGTCTTACAGGGTTAAGACGCAAACCAACAAGCTTGTTAGTTAACCTTAGGCCAACCTAAAACTATCTTTGCTACCTAAAGCTAACTTAACGTTACCTTAATTAGAAGCAACACGCTTAATCGGTTTAATTGATGATCTACCTCCTCATAGTACGACTTTAAATAGCCAGAATTCATCATTGACCATGGTATTTATGTTGTAAAACAATCTTATCTTATTTCGTCCATGATCTGTCCATTAGAATGGGACATTTCAGAGATGTCGTCACGTGTCGTTGTAATCTCAGAATGGTTGTAAGTGACTTCTGCATCTGCACTCCAATTAGTCTCTCCAGATCGGACCAAACTTTTTACAAACTAAAATTGCGGCCGCAGTTGCGCGATGTTAATCTTAATAATTACGGAATATATGCCAATTAATAAAATTAATTATCTGTACTACTACTATATTTTGTAGGAATACATGGTGTACTGAATAAAAAAAATGAATCCATCAAATGAGGCAAATTCATTTTCATTTGTATAAACTACCAGACTATCATGATATGATCTGTTATTATAAAAATAAATAAATAAAGAAAAATAACTTGTTTCACATGATGTATACAGTGGGGAGAACAAGTATTTGATACACTGCCGATTTTGCAGGTTTTCCTACTTACAAAGCATGTAGAGGTCTGTAATTTTTATCATAGGTACACTTCAACTGTGAGAGACGGAATCTAAAACAAAAATCCAGAAAATCACATTGTATGATTTTTAAATAAATAATTTGCATTTTACTACATGACATAAGTATTTGATCACCTACCAACCAGTAAGAATTCCGGCTCTCACAGACCTGTTAGTTTTTCTTTAAGAAGCCCTCCTGTTCTCCACTCATTACCTGTATTAACTGCAACTGTTTGAACTCGTTACCTGTATAAAAGACACCTGTCCACACACTCAATCAAACAGACTCCAACCTCTTCACAATGGCCAAGACCAGAGAGCTGTGTAAGGACATCAGGGATAAAATTGTAGACCTGCACAAGGCTGGGATGGGCTACAGGACAATAGGGAAGCAGCTTGGTGAGAAGGCAACAACTGTTGGCGCAATTATTAGAAAATGGAAGAAGTTCAAGATGACGGTCAATCTCCCTCGGTCTGGGGCACCATGCAAGATCTCACCTCGTGGGGCATCAATGATCATGAGGAAGGTGAGGGATCAGCCCAGAACTACACGGCAGGACCTGGTCAATGACCTGAAGAGAGCTGGGACCACAGTCTCAAAGAAAACCATTAGTAATACACTACGCCGTCATGGATTAAAATCCTGCAGCGCACGCAAGGTCCCCCTGCTCAAGCCAGCGCATGTCCAGGCCTGTCTGAAGTTTGCCAATGACCATCTGGATGATCCAGAGGAGGAATGGGAGAAGGTCATGTGGTCTGATGAGACAAAAATAGAGCAAATAAATAGAGCTCAGTAAGAGCATTGAAGATGG
>CM042416.1:12175946-12188446 GCA_023634145.1 Thymallus thymallus
TGGGGAGGACACCGGGACAGGATGGAGAGATGACAGGGGGCAGGGTGGGGAGGACACCGGGACAGGATGGAGAGATGACAGGGGGCAGGGTGGGGAGGACACCGGGACAGGATGGAGAGATGACAGGGGGCAGGGTGGGGAGGACACCGGGACAGGATGGAGAGATGACAGGGGGCAGGGTGGGGAGGACACCGGGACAGGATGGAGAGATGACAGGGGGCAGGGTGGGGAGGACACCGGGACAGGATGGAGAGATGACAGGGGGCAGGGTGGGGAGGACACCGGGACAGGATAGAGAGATGACAGGGGGCAGGGTGGGGAGGACACCGGGACAGGATGGAGAGATGACAGGGGGCAGGGTGGGGAGGACACCGGGACAGGATAGAGAGATGACAGGGGGCAGGGTGGGGAGGACACCGGGACAGGATAGAGAGATGACAGGGGGCAGGGTGGGGAGGACACCGGGACAGGATGGAGAGATGACAGGGGGCAGGGTGGGGAGGACACCGGGACAGGATGGAGAGATGACAGGGGGCAGGGTGGGGAGGACACCGGGACAGGATGGAGAGATGACAGGGGGCAGGGTGGGGAGGACACCGGGACAGGATGGAGAGATGACAGGGGGCAGGGTGGGGAGGACACCGGGACAGGATGGAGAGATGACAGGGGGCAGGGTGGGGAGAACACCGGGACAGGATGGAGAGATGACAGGGGGCAGGGTGGGGAGGACACCGGGACAGGATGGAGAGATGACAGGGGGCAGGGTGGGGAGGACACCGGGACAGGATGGAGAGATGACAGGGGGCAGGGTGGGGAGGACACCGGGACAGGATGGAGAGATGACAGGGGGCAGGGTGGGGAGGACACCGGGACAGGATGGAGAGATGACAGGGGGCAGGGTGGGGAGGACACCGGGACAGGATAGAGAGATGACAGGGGGCAGGGTGGGGAGGACACCGGGACAGGATGGAGAGATGACAGGGGGCAGGGTGGGGAGGACACCGGGACAGGATGGAGAGATGACAGGGGGCAGGGTGGGGAGGACACCGGGACAGGATGGAGAGATGACAGGGGGCAGTGTGGGGAGGACACCGGGACAGGATGGAGAGATGACAGGGGGCAGGGTGGGGAGGACACCGGGACAGGATGGAGAGATGATTATAAATATAGAGAAAAGTAAATGACTGGGGGGTGCCAGTTCAGAAATAAAGAACAAGTGTTAGGAAGAGAAGAGACAGAGAGTGCCCTTGCCCAAGGGAGAGAGAACAGCTAAAAAACTGATCAACTGAATTTAATATTCTTTTAAATAATCTTTATGATCTTATTCTCCATTAGTTTGCTCTTTTCACATCTCTATTGTTTGTCTCTTCACTAAGCTGACACTTAGCTTAAGTTATAAAACCTTGTTGTTCAGGCGACAACACAGTATTTGTTATGTATTACTATATTATATTACATTATAAAGTAGCTTACACAGCGTGGCCACTTAATATTGATCAGTGACCATCCAAGCAGAATTTCTAGTAACAAATGAACAAACTAGGGTTATTTTCATGAATTCAAACTAAAAAAGTAAGGTGGCCTGTGAACTTTAAAGAAGTAGAATGCTGCAGGATAGACCTTGGCTTGTACAGTTGAAGTCGGAAGTTTACATACACTTAGGTTGAAGTCATTGAAACTCTTTTCAACCACTCCACAGATTTCATGTTAACAAACATGTTTTGGCAAGTCGGTTAGGACATCTACTTTGTGCATGACACAAGTAATTCTTCCAACAATTGTTTACAGACAGATTATTTCACTTATAATTCACTATATCACAATTCCAGTGGGTCATGGCTTTAGAAGCTTCTGATAGGCTATTTGACATAATTTGAGTCAATTGGAGGTGTACCTGTGGATGTATTTCATGGCCTACCTTCAAAATCAGTGTCTCTTTGCTCGACATCATGGGAAAATCAAAAGAAATCAGCCAAGACCTCAGTAAGAAAATTGTAGACTTCCACAAGTCTGGTTCATCCTTGGGAGCAATTTCCAAACGCCTGAAGGTACCACGTTCATCTGTACAAACAATAGTATGTAAGTATAAACACCATAGGACCACGCAGCCGTCATACCGCTCAGGAAGGAGACGCGTTCTGTCTCCTAGAGATGAACGTACTTTGGGGCGAAAAGTCAATTCCAGAACAACAGCAAAGGACCTTGTGAAGATGCTGGAGGTAAAATGAGTCCTATATCGACATAACCTGAAAGGCCACTCAGCAAGGAAGAAGCCACTGCTCCAAAACCACCATACAAAAGCCAGACTACGGTTTGCAACTGCACATGAGGACAAAGATCATACTTTTTGGAGAAATGTCCTCTGGTCTGATGAAACAAAAATAGAACTGTTTGTCCATAATGACCATCGTTATGTTTGGAGGAAAAAGGGAGAGGCTTGCAAGCCGAAAAACACCATCCCAACCGTGAAGCATGGGGGTGGCAGCATCATGTTGTGGGGGTGCTTTGCTGCAGGAGGGTCTGGTGCACTTCACAAAATGGATGGCATCATGAGGAAGGAAAATTATGAAGCAACATCTCAAGACATCAGTCAGGAAGTTAAAGCTTGGTTGCAAATGAGTCTTCCGAATGGACAATGACCCAAAGCATACTTCTGAAGTTGTGGCAAAATGGTTTAAGGACAACAAAGTCAAGGTATTGGAGTGGCCATCACAAAGCCCTGACCTCAATCCTATAGAAAATGTGTGGGCAGAACTGAAAAAGCATGTGCGAGCAAGGAGGCCTACACACCTGACTCAGTTACACCAGTTCTGTCAGGAGGAATGGGCCAAAATTCACCCAACTTATTGTGGGAAGCTTGTGGAAGGCTACCCGAAGCGTTTTACCCAAGTTAAATAATTTAAAGGCAATGCTACCAAATACTAATTGAATGTATGTAAACTTCTGACCCACTGGGAATGTGATGATAGAAATAAAAGCTGAAATAAATAATTCTCTCTACTATTATTCTGACATTTCACATTCCTAAAATAAAGTGGTGATCCTAACTGACCTAAGACAGGGAAGTTTTACTAGGATTAAATTTCAGGAATTGTGAAAAACTCAGTTTAAATGTATTTGGCTGAGGTGTATGTAAACTTTCAACTTCAACTGTAACTGCCCTCTCTGTTTCTGTCTGTGTAGCAAAGAGTCAATACCAACATTCTACTGACAGAGATGGTGAGGAGAAATTAGAGGGAGGGAAAGAGAGGGGGAGAGACAGACAGAAAGAGAGAGGGGGCAGGCAGAGACAGACAGACAGACAGACAGACAGACAGACAGAAAGAGAGAGAGAGAGAGGGGGCAGGCAGAGACAGACAGACAGACAGACAGACAGACAGACAGACAGACAGACAGACAGACAGAAAGAGAGAGAGAGAGAGAGGGGGCAGGCAGAGACAGACAAACAGAAAGAGAGAGGGGGGGGGGCAGGCAGAGACAGACAGACAGAAAGGGAGAGAGAGGGGGCAGGCAGAGACAGACAGACAAACAGACAGACAGAAAAAGAGAGGGGACAGGCAGAGACAAACAGACAGACAAACAGACATACAGACAAAAAGAGGGGGCAGACACAGACAGACAGAAAGAGAGAGGGGGCAGGCAGAGACAGACAGGGAGGGAGGGAGGGAGGGAGCGATGGAGGGAGGGAGGGAGGGAGGTAGTAGGGCAGAGATAAACATAGGGAGAGATATAGAGG
This sequence comes from Thymallus thymallus, assembly GCA_023634145.1. NCBI lineage: Eukaryota > Metazoa > Chordata > Actinopteri > Salmoniformes > Salmonidae > Thymallus > Thymallus thymallus. The sequence continues at coordinate 12,179,683 of CM042416.1, forward strand.
AAGTTAAGAAAGAGAGAATGAAAGAGTTGTGTACCCTGTCGTGGAACAGCTCTAACACCTCGTCTCTGTCACACCTCTACAGACACACTGAATATGAATGAGACAGACACTCCTCTCCTCCTCTCACTCATCCCTCAATCTCATTTATTCCCTCTCTACTCCCTCACTTTCTCTTTCCTCTTTCTTTCACCACTCACTGATCATGTCTCCTGTCCTCCCTCTCTTTCTTTTCCTCTAATCACTCAGAGAAGAGAGAGAAGAGAGAGAAGCGAGAGAGAGTGAGAGAGAACAGAGAGATAATAGATAGAGAGAGAAGAGAGAGAGAAGAGAGAGAGAGGGAGAGAGAGGGATTGAGAGAGAGAAGAGAGAGAGGGAGTGAGAGAGCGAGAGAGAAGAGAGATAGAGAGAAGAGAGAGAATAGAAAAGAGAGAAGAGAGAGAGGGGGAGAGCGAGAGAGAACTGACAGAGAAGAGAGAGAGAGAGGGAGTGAGAGAGAGAAGAGAGAGAGAGAGGGAGTGAGAGAGAGAAGAGAGAGAGAGAGGAGAGAGAGAAGAGATAAAGAAATAGAGAGGGAGTGAGAGAGAGAGAAGAGAGAGAGAGGAAGTGAGAAAAAAGTGATGGAAGAGAGAGAGATAGGAGAGAGAGAGAAGAGAGAGAGAAGAGAGAGAGGAGAGAGAGAGAGAGGGGGGAGGGAGGGTGAGAGAGAGAGGGCGGGAGAGAAGAGAGAGAGGAGAGAGAGAGAAGAGAGAGAGAGGAGAGAGAGAGAGAGAAGGAGATAGAGAGGAGAGGGAGAGACGAGAGAGAAGAGCGAGAGAGAGAGAATTCTATCCAACCAAAATCATAGAAAACCAGACGATCAATGTCTGCGGCAACAATACTGGGAAACCCTTAAAGAATACAAACAGACTCTAAGTACAAAACAAGCGCAACACATTAAAAAACAACAAACTGAAATGGAAGAATCCATTGATTCAAACATCTTCTGGCAAAATTGGAATTCCCTGAACAAATCACATCGAGAAGAATTGGCTATTCAAAACGGTGACATATGGAGAAACCACTTCGAAGAACTATATAAAAACATAACAACGAATTTGAAACAAAAAGAAAACTATAAAAAACTCAAAATACTTGAATCCACCATTAAAGATCCTCTTGATTTCCCATGCAGGGCAGAATTAGGCCAATTTCCCCTTTTAATTAATATTCAAAAACGAGCCACCACATTTTATAACCATTTAAAAATAAGCGACCCCAACTCTTACCACCACAAAGCCCTCCAATACCAAGAGGTGACCATAGAAAAGAGTCCCCTTAGTCAGCTGATCCTGAGACTAAACTCACAAACCAACAGTAACCCAACAAAGCCTCAGGACAGCACTCAGAAAATCTGGCCCAACCAAATTATCAAAAAACAAAAAGAAAATGACATGACCTATTGGAAAGACACCATAAAAAATCAAAGTAAACTTCAATGCTATTTGGCACTAAACAGACAGTACACAGTGGCAAACTATGTGACCACTGTGACTGATAGAAAACTGAGGAAAACATTGACTATGTACAGACTCAGCGAGCACAGCCTGGCTATAGAGACCGGTCGTCGCAGACAGATCTGGCAACCCAGAGATGCCAGGTTGTGTTTACTCTGCCCACAAAACGCAATAGAAACGGAAACACACTTTCTCCTAAAATGTGATAATTATGCAAACATACGGGCAACTTTCTTTCCCCAAATTAAAAATAGAAATAAAGAATTTGAAACAGGGACAGACTATGAAAAATTACAATGCCTATTGGGTGAAAAGTTCCATTGTGCCATTTATGGTGCAAAATATGTTGCATCATGCCACACCCGTAGGGACAACCAGTTGACCCAACTGCAACCAATAATCCCGTAAAGACAACCAGTTGACCTAACTACAACCAATAATCTTCCAACAAACTTACACACACAAAACACACACATACAACATACAATTATTTTGAATATGTTTGGTTGTGTATGTGATAATTAATATGTAATGGATCTATATTTTTGTTGTTGTTGTTAATAGTAGTATGAACCTTCTTTTATTTGTATTGTTACATTGTAAAGTGCTTTGGCAATATTGTTAAGTTGTAACTTTCATGCCAATAAAGCCGAATTTGAATTTGAATTTGAGAGAGAGAGAAGAGAGAGAGTGCGAGAGAGAGTGCGAGAGAGAGAAGGGAGAAGATAGATAAGATAGAGAAGAGAGAAGAGAAAGAGGGAGTGAGAGAGAGAGAAGAGAGAGAGATAAGAGGGAGAGAAGAGAGAGAGAAGAGAGAGAGAAGAGAGAGAGAGGGAGTGAAAGAAGAGAGAGAGGGAGTGAGAGAAGAGAGAGAGATAGAGAGATAGAGAGGGAGGGAGAGAAGAGAGAGAGAGGGAATGAGAGACAGAGAAGAGACAGAGAAGAGAGAGAGAGAAGAGAGAGAGAAGAGAGAGTGAGAGAAGAGAGAAGAGAGAAGAGAGAGAGGGAGAGAGAAGAGAGAGAAGAGAGAGAGAAGAGATAGAAAGAGAGAGAAGAGAGAGAGAGAGAACAGAGAGACGAGAGAGAGAGAGAGAGAGAGAGGGAGAGAGAGACGAGAGAGATAGAGAGAGAGAGAGAGATGGAGAGGGAGGGAGAGAGAAAGAGAGAGGGCCAGAAGGACGAACTGCCCGGTGAGTGTGATTGTAGTTTTTTTGTGAATCTTTGTTCTAGTGTGGCAGCTGTAGGTGCTGTGTTTAGATAAAAATGGGAAGTTTGAAGAGAGTGTGTGTACACAGATGAGTGTGCGTGTTTGCGTGTGTGTGTGTTCGTGTGTGTGTGCGTGTGTGTTGGTGTGTGCGCTAACTCAGCGAAAATACGGCACTGAAACCAATAAAGTAAGTGTGAACTGTGCCTGTATGTGTTCATGTGTGTGGTCGGTTTAATGGTGTTATTCCACAGTGCACCGTGGCTGATATTGAATTGAATGGCCCATATGGTCTTTATGGCCCAATGGAATAAACACTTATACACACTTCACACTCTATAAATACATTACCACACACATCAATATACTACGTTTTCACACAGAAATCCATTCATGACATTTTCATTGACAGATGTCATCCCTATAGAAAGAGAGAAAGAGAGAGAGAGAGCGATAGAGAGAGAGGTAGTCAGAGAGAGAGATAAAGAGGCCAAGTGAGGGGAATGGAGAGAGAGAGAGAGTGAGCGAGAGAGAGAGAGAGAGAGAGAGAGATAGAGTTAGTCAGAGAGAGAGAGAGGCTGTCAGAGAGAGAGAGAGGCTCTCAGAGAGAGAGAGGTTGTCAGAGAGAGTTAGAGAGGCTGTCAGAGAGAGTTAGAGAGGCTGTCAGAGAGAGTTAGAGAGGCTGTCAGAGAGAGAGGCTGTCAAAGAGAGACAGAGGCTGTCAGAGAGAGAAAGAGGCTGTCAGAGAGAGAGGCTGTCAAAGAGAGAGAGAGGCTGTCAGAGAGAGAGAGGATGTCAGAGAGAGTTAGAGAGGCTGTCAGAGAGAGAGAGGATGTCAGAGAGAGTTAGAGAGGCTGTCAGAGAGAGAGAGAGGCTGTCAGAGAGAGAGAGAGGCTGTCAGAGAGAGAGGCTGTCAGAGAGAGAGAGAGGCTGTCAGAGAGAGTTAGAGAGGCTGTCAGAGAGAGAGGCTGTCAAAGAGAGACAGAGGCTGTCAGAGAGAGAAAGAGGCTGTCAGAGAGAGAGGCTGTCAAAGAGAGAGAGAGGCTGTCAGAGAGAGAGAGGATGTCAGAGAGAGTTAGAGAGGCTGTCAGAGAGAGAGAGGATGTCAGAGAGAGTTAGAGAGGCTGTCAGAGAGAGAGAGAGGCTGTCAGAGAGAGAGAGAGGCTGTCAGAGAGAGAGGCTGTCAGAGAGAGAGAGAGGCTGTCAGAGCGATTGAACCTGAAAGAAGAAATTGAACCAGAGACAGGTGGAAGAGGAATGATAGAGGAAGAGACAGAGGAGCATAGGAGTATGGAGCGAATGATAGAGGGAGAGAAAGAGGAGAGGGGATGTTCTAATGATGGTCTGTCTGCTCATGTTTGTTGGTGAGAGAGTCCACCACAGCATCAAATATTAACACTAGCCCTGATACACACACACACACACACACACACACACACACACACACACACACACACATATATATACACACACACACACACACACACACACATCATTCCCAAAACAAACCGGCATGTGTGTATGTTCAGTGTAACATGAGACACCAAGGATAGCACACAGGACAGGGGGGTTCATAATGGATACACACACACACACACACACACGTATCGATTAAAATGCTGACACCAATACACACGCTCATCACACACACACACACACACACACACACACACACACACACACACACACACACACAGAGACTTTCTCCAGGCTTTCTACTCCCTCAGAAGGAGTAGTCGACCCCAAACACAAACTTCTCTGAGACTTTGAAGTGTGTGTGGTCTGTTTTACTTTACTTGTGTGAAGCGTTCAGTGAGTGGGTGTGTACTGTTATTCTTCAACTGAACAGCGTTTATCTCTCAGTAGCAAACGAGGCTGCCCTCACTATACCCTTTGAGGCTGTAACCCAGGTGTGTGTACTGCATGCTTGTTGACATATTTAAACTGAGTGGTGCAAGTGCCAGTCTGTAGCTCCCAAACTCTCTGCTCTTAGCAGTTACGTGTGTGTGTGTGTGTGTCTGTGTGTGTCTGTGTGTGTCTGTGTGTGTCTGTGTGTGTCTGTGTGTGTGTGTGTGTGGGCACCTGCATTTTCATGGATTTATCTGTCTGTGTCTGTGAGCAGTTTCCAAACTCGGTGCCTGTTCACCTTTGGACCCTTTGATGGTCCTCTTGCGACGTGCTCTCTCTACATCGCTGTGTATCCATCCAGTGGAGCAGGAGCTTTGCATTAGCTGCCTGAGAACAGGGACATGACGTAACCCTGCCTGAGAACAGAGACATGACGTAACCCTGCCTGAGAACAGGGACATGACGTAACCCTGCCTGAGAACAGGGACATGACGTAACCCTGCCTGAGAACAGGGACATGACGTAACCCTGCCTGAGAACAGGGACATGACGTAACCCTGCCTGAGAACAGGGACATGACGTAACCCTGCCTGAGAACAGGGACATGACGTAACCCTGCCTGAGAACAGGGACATGACGTAACCCTGCCTGAGAACAGGGACATGACGTAACCCTGCCTGAGAACAGGGACATGACGTAACCCTGCCTGAGAACAGGGACATGACGTAACCCTGCCTGAGAACAGGGACATGACGTAACCCTGCCTGAGAACAGGGACATGATGTAACCTAACCAGAAGTCCACACAGCTAGCTAGACAGTCAAACATTATATGTGTAAGGGGGTAGAGGATAAGGGGGTAGGGGATAAGGGGGTAGAGGATAAGGGGGTAGAGGATAAGGGGGTAGAGGATAAGGGGGTAGAGGATAAGGGGTAGAGGATAAGGGGGTAGAGGATAAGGGGGTAGAGGATAAGGGGGTAGGGGATAAGGGGGTAGGGGATAAGGGGGTAGGGGATAAGGGGGTAGAGGATAAGGGGGTAGGGGATAAGGGGTAGGGGTATGGATAAGGGGTTAGGGGATAAGGGATAGGGGGTAGCGGATAAGGAGTAGAGGATAGGGGATAAGGGATAAGGGATAAGGCGTAGGGGATATGGGTTAGGGGATAAGGGGTAAGGGATATGGGTTAGGGGATAAGGGATAAGGGGGTAGGGGATAAAGGGTAGGGGATAAGGGATAGGGGGTAGGGGGTAGGGCATAAGGGGTAGCGGATAAGGGTTAGGGGATAGGGGTTAGGGGGTAGGGCATAAGGGGTAGCGGATAAGGGTTAGGGGATAAGGGATAAGGCGTAGGGGATATGGGTTAGGGGATAAGGGGTAAGGGATATGGGTTAGGGGATAAGGGATAAGGGGGTAGGGGATAAAGAGTAGGGGATAAGGGTTAAGGGATAGGGGTTAGGGGGTAGGGCATAAGGGGTAGCGGATAAGGGTTAGGGGATAGGGGTTAGGGGGTAGGGTATAAGGGGTAGCGGATAAGGGTTAGGGGATAAGGGATAGGGGATAAGGGGTAGGGGATAAGTGGTAGGGGATAGGGGAAGGGGGTAGGGGATAAGGGGTAGGGGGTAGCGGATAAGGGGTAGGGGATATGGGGTAGAGGGATAAGGGGTAGAGGGGTAGGAGATAGGGGATATGGGTTAGGGGGTAGGGGGTAAGGGGTAGTGGATATGGGTTAGGGGATATGGGTTAGGGGGTAGGGAATAAGGGGTAGGGGTAAGGGATAGGGGATATGGGTTAGGGGATATGGGTAGGGGTAGGGGGTAAGGGGTAGTGGATATGGGTAGGGGTAGGGGATAAGGTGTAGGGCATAAGGGGTAGGGGATATGGGTTAAGGGTTGATGTAGGATGGGGCTACAGTATAGTCAGTGTGAAGATTTTAAAGTTGCAATCCAGGTTGAAACAGACCAGTTTCCTAACCTCTGTGTTTATTCCCCTAGTGAGGGGTGAGGATACAACTGAAGAGGTACAAATGACATTTACACACCGCTCACAAGTACTCACTCTTCCTCTACCCCAGATTTTTAGAGATGCTGATATTCCCAGATCTTCTCACACAAGTTTAGCACCCTGATATCCTGCATAATAAAAGGCCCTCTCAGACCTACTGCGCTAAATAGTGTATGATCCATGGAATAATAGGTAGTATACTATTAATAACCAGAGAGAGATAGAGAGAGAGATTCTCATAATGCTGTAAACCAACTGACTTTATTACCATACCATAGTAGGGGCTTCCTCTGTTGTCATGGACACCTGTATAGTAATAGATGACTGTAATTTATCAATGAACCTGTTGTCTTATTAGTCTCATGTCCTTGATGGAGAATTGTTCTGCTGCAAAGGACATACAACATCCACAAGCAGTGTGTAGATGGTGAACCTACAGTATCTCCCTACCCTGGACTGATAATGAATACTGTTGCTGCTCATAAAGCAATCTGTTGAGTAGCTAGTCCACACCTCTGTTTCTACACCCCTCTCTCTTTTCCACTGGGCGCCAGGTAGCCTAGCGGTTAGAGTGTTGGCCCAGTGACTGAAAGATTGTAGCTGAGCTGACAAGGTGAAAAATCTGTTGGTGTTTCCCTTGACCAAGGAACTTAACCCTAATTGTTCCAGGGTTGGCATTGATAATGGCTGAGTTTGGATATTCCAAAAACACATTTCCAATTCACACATGTAGAGAGAGAGTCCCACTTGTACATGTGTGAGATAGGACAACTATAAGCACCCACTGCTCACTTGTTTTGTAGTATTGCTGTAAATAAAAAAACGTTTTACATAGTGTATATGATTGACTCAATACTGTGATACGTACCATGTATGAGTTGGAATGAATGTCTCATCCCAACCTACCTTCATCCCTTAACCCATGAACAGTTCAGTCACCTAAGTAATTTCACGTGTAATCCGTCAGTCTGAGTCATGTGACCCTCTCAACCTGGATGTTTTCTGAGTTCTTTTTATTTTGTATTGTTGGACATAAAAGACTGTAAAAAAAGTTATTTTAATTTTGGAAATCTGTTCTCTCAGAGAGAACGCATAGTAGATAGATACGTGCGATCGTATACAAATGTAAGCAAGGTTTGAAATTATTGTTTTAGTCAAATATTATATCTGTTTGGGCTTCTTGCGGTCAATTTGCAATCTACAATTGATTTATGTTCCGGCCCCCTGACAATCCGCTCAAGAAAAAAACGCCCCGCGGCTGAATCTAGTTGATGATCCCTGGGGTAGAGGGTCGGGGCTTTCAATGATCCTAACCTATCACATTGATTACTGGGGATTACTGTGTGTTTGTTTGTGTGTGTGTGTGTGGGGGGGGGGGTCTTGATCCGTGGGAGTGTAGTAATAGATAGCTAGGTCAGAGGGTGATGGCTTACTGAGTACTGACTCCATACACAGCCATTACACAGCATCACTAGTACTCATAGAAGAGCTTATGAAAGACACACACACACCCTCTGGTTGGTCTCTCGGTGGATCTCTGTAGCTCAAGAGAGAGAGGGAGGGAGATACAGAGAGAGACAGAGACACTGTATGTTGCCATAATATGACATTTGAAATGCTTTTATTCTTTTGTAACTGTTGAAAGTGAAATGTCTACTGTAAATGTTTTTATTGTTTCTTTCACTTTTGTTTAATATCTATTTCACTTGCTTTGGCAATGTTAACATATGCCAATAAAGCCCTTAAATTGAGAGAGAGAGAGAGAGAGAGAGAGAGAGAGAGACAGAGACAGAGAGAGAGAGAGAGAGACTATATGCACACACAGAGCCAGTGCATTAGCGTTGGTATATGAGTGTTTGTTAGATTAGTTCAGTTCAAAAGGCTAATGCCCACCATTAGATCCCTGCTGCTTTAACACACTCTGACACTACATCAATATCTACTGACAGAGAGAGAGAGAGAGAGAGAGGGAGGGAGGGAAGAGAGGGACGAGGAGAGGAGGGAGATGGTGAAGCGTCGACAGAGAGGAGTGGGGAAGGATTATAGAGGTGGAGGGATACTAGATGGAAAGAGGGAGTGAGGGAGGAAGCTGGGGGGAAGAGAGAAAGGAAGAGTAGATCCCGACTGCATGCTGTGTTTGGGTGTGAAGCTAGAGGTAATGCCTTGATCAATTACCAATGATGAGCCTCCACTACGCAGGGCAGCAGTGTGTGTGTGTG
>CM042416.1:12193446-12228446 GCA_023634145.1 Thymallus thymallus
GGTGTGATGGTGTGTGTGTGTGTGTGTGGGTGTGATGTTTTGTGTGTGTGTTTCTATGTGTGTGTGTAGGGTCCAGAGCTGTTCTGACACTTTGAAAGCTAGTTTGTGGCTCTGGGGAACTCTCTCTCTCTCTCTCTCTCTCTCTCTCTACCTCTCTCTATACACTCTCTCTCACTACACACTCTCTCTACCTCTCTCTACACTCTCTCTCTATACCTCTCTCTCTACACTCTCTCTACCTCTCTCTACAATCTCTACCTCTCTACACACTCTCTCTACCTCTCTACACACTCTCTCTACCTCTCTACACACTCTCTCTACCTCTCTACACACTCTCTCTACCTCTCTACACACTCTCTCTACCTCTCTCTCTACACTCTCTCTCTATACCTCTCTCTCTACACTCTCTCTACCTCTCTCTACAATCTCTACCTCTCTACACACTCTCTCTACCTCTCTACACACTCTCTCTACCTCTCTACACACTCTCTCTACCTCTCTACACACTCTCTCTACCTCTCTCTACTCTCTCTCTACTCTCTCTCTACACTTAATTCAATTCAATTCACTTTATTGGCATGACGCAACAGTGTACATACTGCCAAAGTATCATACATCAAAAAAAAATTGTGTACATATATATATATATATATATATATATATATATATATATATATATATATATATACATATACACATACATACATACATACATACATACATACACACACACACACACACACACACACACACACACACACACACACACACACACACACACACACACACACACACACACACACACACACACACACACACACACACACACACACACACACACACATACATACATACATACATACATACATATATATATATATACATATACAGTGGGGAGAACAAGTATTTGATACACTGCCGATGTTGCAGGTTTTCCTACTTACCAAGCATGTAGAGGTCTGTAATTTTTTATCATAGGTACTCTTCAACTGTGAGAGACGGAATCAAAATGAAAAATCCAGAAAATCACATTGTATGATTTTTAAATAATTAATTTGCATTTTATTGCATGACATAAGTATTTGATCACCTACCAACCAGTAAGAATTCCGGCTCTCACAGACCTGTTAGTTTTTCTTTAAGAAGCCCTCCTGTTCTCCACTCATTACCTGTATTAACTGCACCTGTTTGAACTCGTTACCTGTATAAAAGACACCTGTCCACACACTCAAACAGACTCCAACCTCTCCACAATGGCCAAGACCAGAGAGCTGTGTAAGGACAACAGGGATACAATTGTAGACCTGCACAAGGCTGGGATGGGCTACAGGACAATAGGCAAGCAGCTTGGTGAGAAGGCAACAACTGTTGGATCAATTATTAGAAAATGGAAGAAGTTCAAGATGACTGTCAATCTCCCTCGGTCTGGGGCACCATGCAAGATCTCACCTCGTGGGGCATCAATGATCATGAGGAAGGTGAGGGATCAGCCCAGAACTACACGGCAGGACCTGGTCAATGACCAGAAGAGAGCTGGGACCACAGTCTCAAAGAAAACCATTAGTAACACACTACGCCGTCATGGATTAAAATCCTGCAGCGCACGCAAGGTCCCCCTACTCAAGCCAGCGCATGTCCAGGCCCGTCTTACGTTTGCCAATGACCATCTGGATGATCCAGAGGAGGAATGGGAGAAGGTCATGTGGTGTGATGAGACAAAAATATAGCTTTTTGGTCTAAACTCCACTCGCCGTGTTTGGAGGAAGAAGAAGGATGAGTACAACCCCAAGAACACCATCCCAACCGTGAAGCATGGAGGTGGAAACATCATTCTTTGGGGATGCTTTTCTGCAAAGGGGACAGGACGACTGCACCGCATTGAGGGGAGGATGGATGGGGCCATGTATCGCGAGATCCCCAGAGCCACAAATTTACCGAGACAATCTTGACAAAAATCTGCTGCCATCTACCAGGATGATGAAGATGAAACGAGGGTGGACATTTCAGCAAGACAATGATCCCAAACACACAGCCAAGGAAACTCTCAATTGGTTCCAAAGAAAGAAAATAAAGCTGCTAGAATGGCCCAGCCAATCACCTGACTTAAATCCCATTGAAAATCTATGGAAAGAACTGATCAAGATCAAGATTCATAGAAGAGGCCCACGGAACCTTCAAGATTTGAAGACTGTTTGTGTGGAAGAATGGGCCAAAATCACACCAGAGCAATGCATGCGACTAGTTTCTCCATACAGGAGGCGTCTTGAAGCTGTCATTACCAACAAAGGCTTTTGTACAAAGTATTAAATAAATATCAGTAAGTGTGTTCAATACTTTTTCCCTGTGTCATTTCACATTATTACACATAACCTATTTTCTGAACTTATTTGTTTTGGTTTCTGGTAGAGAAAAATGGTGACGTGTTCAATACTTATTTCACCCGCTGTACATATAATTTTTATTTTTTTATTTTTTATAATTACATTATCTCTCTACCTCTCTCTACACACTCTCTCTCAATTAAATGTTCAATTTCAATACAATTCATGGGCTTTATTGGCATGGGAAACATATATTTACATTGCCAAAGCAAGTGAATAGATAATAACCGAAAGTGAAATAAACAATAAAAAATTAACAGTAAACATTACACTTTGAAAAGTTCCAAAAGAATAAAGACATTTCAAATGTCATTATGTATATATACAGTGTTATAATGATGTGCAAATAGTTAAACTACAAAAGGGAAAATAAATAAACATAAATATGGGTTATATTTACAATGGTGTTTGTTCTTCACTGGTTGCCCTTTTCTTGTGGCAACAAGTCACAAATCTTGCTGCTATGATGGCACACTGTGGTATTTCAACCAATTGATATGGGAGTACTATCAACATTGGGTTTGTTTTCAAATTCTTTGTGGATATGTGTAATTTGAGGGAAATATGGTCATACATTTGTCAAAAGGTTAGGAAGTACAACTCAGTTTCCACCTCATTTTGTGGGCAGTACATAGCTTGTCTTCTCTTGAGAGCCAGGTCAGTAGTCTCTGTTTAGGGCCAAATAGCATTCTAATTTGCTCTGTTTTTTTGTTAATTATTTCCAATGGTTCAACTAATTATCTTTTTGTTTTCTCATGATTTGGTTGGGTCTAATTGTTTTGCTGTCCTGGGGCTCTGTGGGGTCTGTTTGTGTTTGTGAACAAAGCCCCAGGACCAGCTTGCTTATGGGACTCTTCTCCAGGTTAATCTCTCTGTAGGTGATGGCTTTGTTATGGAAGGTTTGGGAATCGCTTCCTTTTAGGTGGTTGTAGAATTTAACGGCTCTTTTCTGGATTTTGATCATTAGCGTGTATCGGCCTAATTCTGCTCTACATGCATTTTGTTGGTGTTTTACGTTGTACACAGAGGATATTTTTGCTGAATTCTGCATGCAGTCTCAATTTGTGTTTGTCCCATTTAGTGAATTCTTGGTTGGTGAACGGACCCCAGACCTCACAACCATAAAGGGCAATGGGTTCTGTAACTGATTCAAGTATTTTTAGCCAGATCCTAATTGGTATGTCAAATGTTATGTTCCTTTTGATGGTGTAGAAGGTCCTTCTTGCCCTGTCTCTCAGATCGTTCGCAGCTTTGTGGAAGTTACCTGTGGCGCTGATGTTTAGGCCGAGGTATGTGGTCCTGGCAACACCATTATTTTCGTCATACTGAGATTTACTGTCAGGGCCCAGGTCTGACAGAATCTGTGCAGAAGATCTAGGTGCTGCTGTAGACTCTCTCTCTCCCTCTCTCTCCCACACTCTCTCTCTCTCACTCTCTCTCCCACACTCTCTCTCTCTCCTTCTCTCTCCACATTCACTCTCTCTCCCTCTCTCTCCAAACACACTCTCTCTCTCTTTCTCCCTGGCCTCTTTGCGTCCTGTATACTGTGGATGCACTATTCTGCAATAAGAGACACAACTCAAGCAAATACACAGGCAATCGTGCAATCACTTGCAGTGATCACACACCCTTGAGAGCACTCTGTCAGGAGGCAGGACTGTGTGTAACAGGGTGTGTTTGGTCAGGAGGCAGGACTGTGTGTAACAGCGTGTGTTTGGTCAGGTGATAGGACTATGTGTAACAGCGTGTGTTTGGTCAGGAGGTAGGACTGTGTGTAACAGGGTGTGTTTGGTCAGGTGGTAGGACTGTGTAACAGTGTGTGTTTGGTCAGGTGATAGGACTATGTGTAACAGCGTGTGTTTGGTCAGGAGGCAGGACTGTGTGTAACAGGGTGTGTTTGGTCAGGTGGTAGGACTGTGTAACAGCGTGTGTTTGGTCAGGTGATAGGACTATGTGTAACAGCGTGTGTTTGGTCAGGAGGCAGGACTGTGTGTAACAGGGTGTGTTTGGTCAGGAGGCAGGACTGTGTGTAACAGGGTGTGTTTGGTCAGGAGGCAGGACTGTGTGTAACAGGGTGTGTTTGGTCAGGAGGCAGGACTGTGTGTAACAGGGTGTGTTTGGTCAGGAGGCAGGACTGTGTGTAACAGGGTGTGTTTGGTCAGGTGGTAGGACTGTGTAACAGCGTATGTTTGGTCAGGAGGATAAAGATTGAAGAGTGTGTCTCTGGTTATTAACATGACACTTCACTTGACTCTGGCTTGACAACAGAATCCTGCAGTGACAGCCCTGCTCAGGTTGGGGTTGTTTCTCTATACATACACACTGGTAGGGAGATAGACATACTGATTGATTGGTTGGTTGATTTCTTGGTTGGTTGATTGATTGACATATTAATAAATTATTGTATTGATTCTTCCTAACATCCCACCTCCCCTCTCCTGTGTCTCTCCAGTCTGCGTAGGGAGGGCTACACAGTGCAGGTGAATGTGAATGACTACCTGGACATCTACTGTCCCCACTACAATGACAGCCAGCGTGTGGTGGGCACCGGGGAGCAGTACATCCTCTACATGGTCAGCTACCGTGGTTACAGGACATGCGACCCCCAGCTGGGCTTCAAGAGGTGGGAGTGTAATCGCCCCCACGCACCAATCAAATTCTCAGAGAAGTTCCAGCGCTACAGCGCCTTCTCCCTGGGCTACGAGTTCCACGTGGGTCAGGAGTATTACTACATCTGTGAGTATACTACTATACTATACTATACTATACTATCATACTACTACTACCACTAACACGTGGGTCAGGAGTATTACTACATCTGTGAGTATACTACTATACTATACTATACTATACTATACTATACTATACTATCATACTACTACTACTACCACTACCACATGGGCCAGGAGTATTACTACATCTGTTAGTATACTACTATACTATACTACTATCATACTACTTCTACCATTACCACGTGGGTCAGGAGTATTACTACATCTGTGAGTATAGATATTACCAATACTATAATATACTACTATAATATACTACTATACTATACTACCATCATACTACTACTACCACTACCAAGTGGGCCGGGAGTATTACTACATCTGTGAGTATAGATATTACCAGTACTATAATATACTACTATAATATACTACTATACTATACTACTATCATTCTACTACCACTACGATGTGGGCCAAGAGTATTACTACATCTGTGAGTATAGATATTACCAGTACTATAATATACTACTTCTATAATACTATAATCATATACTACTATGACATGGGCCACATATGTGAGTATTGATATTTTTACTATATTAGTACTAATATAATACTACTCCTATACTATTGCTACAGTACAGTACTAACATTATCACATACCATGGGTGAGGAGTACTATTGTGTCAGTTAAAATGTTGCCCTAAATGACCTTATCATGTGTGCACGCTGGTAGCGTGTTCGACAGTTTCTTGTTTATTAAATGTTTGCGTGTTGTGTGTTAACAGCTACGCCCACTCATCACCATGGTCGCAGCTGCCTCAGACTGAGAGTGTATGTCTGCTGCTCCACAGGTGAGATACACACACACACGGACAACGTTCTCTACAGGGACCTATAGCGGTGTAGAACCTGAACCTGAACCTCTCTCTCTCTCTCTCTCTCTCTCTCTCTCTCTCTCTCCTCTCTCTCTCTCTCTCCTCTCTCTCTCTCTCTCTAAAATATTCACAGCTATTTATACACTGCTGAGTTTCCCCTGCAGCATTTACCTCACAGTAGAGTACAGAGCTACCCAACCTCCACCCCTTGGTTCTCTCTCTCTCTTACTTCACAGATAGGCACTCTCTAACAGCACTGCACAGAGGAGAGGACCACAGCTAACATTGAAAGTGCACACACCCTTCCTTCTCCTTCCCTCCATCCCTCCCTCTCTCTGTCAGAATTCATTTATTCCAATGTGCGGTCACTGGGTGGTTGTGTGTGTGTTGTGTTAACCTCTCTTTCTCTCTGGCTTTGGTCCTGTAGCTCAACTAGCCAGTCCTCTCAGCTCTCTCTCCCTCTCCCTCACCCTCTCTCTCTCTCTCTCAATTCAATTCAAGGGCTTTATTGGCATGGGAAACATATGTTAACGCAAGTGAAGTAGATAATAATCTCTCTCTCTCTCTCTCTCTCTACTGCCTGTTGTATTAACTTATCATTCACCTTTCCTCTCTCTCTCCCGCTCTCTGTCCACATACACACCCTTCCTCACGAGCACTGGCTGATTATCTCTCTCTCTCTCTCTCTCTCTCTCTCTCTCTCTCTCTCTCTCTCTCTCTCTCTCTCTCTCTCTCTCTCTCTCTCTCTCTCTCTCTCTCTCTCTCCTTTCCTGTTTCTGTCCTGCACATACATACACCCCCCCCCTCCTCCTCCCCATCCCTCTCTCTCTCTCTCTGGCTCTGTCACTCAGGGTTGATGGTGATGTTTAGTCATGTCAGTCTGTTGGCTCAAGGGGCTGTTTTGTTGTGGAAGTTGTTACCATGGCTATAGTCTAGGCCTTCAAGGCACAACTGTAACCTTACATAGAGGTGTGTCAATATGACTTTCTCACTTTCTAATCATTATCACTATCTCTCTCATTATCTCTCTCTCTCTCTCTCTCTCTCTCTCTCTCTCTCTCTCTCTCTCTCTCTCTCTCTCTCTCTCTCTCTCGCTCTCTCTCTCTCTCAGTGTCTGATGTTGATGTTGAACCAGGACAACCAGAACCAGACTACACACTCAGACCAGACATCAACATCCATGATATCGGTGAGTCACACACACGTCAAGTTGACGTCACAATACGACGCTAAGCCAAGTTGGACTAGCTTCCATTTCCTTCATAAGGGTGTGATATGTCCTGCTGTGATGGTAGCCAACAAAATACTTGTTGTTTTGGTAGATGCTGTATATCCCAGTCATGGCTAGCCTGCTGCACACTCATAAATTAGTGTGCGTGTGCATGTGTGTGTGTGTGTGTGTGTGTGTGTGTGTGTGTGTGTGTGCTCCTAGAGGGAGTCAATAACAGGCACATCCAAATGGTCAGAGGTCAAATAGATCAGTTATGACAGCTCTCCCTCATCCCTCATCCCTCCTTTCCCACCGTCCTCCCTCCTCCTCCCACCTCCTAACTCCTACTGTATGGTCCTGTCTCTGCTTACCCTCTACTGTATGGTCCTGTCTCTGCTTACCTCATACTGTATGGTCCTGTCTCTGCTTACCCTCTACTGTATGGTCCTGTCTCTGCTTACCTCCTACTGTATGGTCCTGTCTCTGCTTACCTCCTACTGTATGCTCCTGTCTCTGCTTACCTCCTACTGTATGCTCCTGTCTCTGCTTACCTCCTACTGTATGGTCCTGTCTCTGCTTACCTCCTACTGTATTGTCCTGTCTCTGCTTAACTCCTACTGTATGCTCCTGTCTCTGCTTACCTCCTACTGTATTGTCCTGTCTCTGCTTACCTCCTACTGTATTGTCCTGTCTCTGCTTACCTCCTACTGTATGCTCCTGTCTCTGCTTACCTCCTACTGTATTGTCCTGTCTCTGCTTACCTCCTACTGTATTGTCCTGTCTCTGCTTACCTCCTACTGTATGGTCCTGTCTCTGCTTACCTCCTACTGTATTGTCCTGTCTCTGCTTACCTCCTACTGTATGGTCCTGTCTCTGCTTACCTCCTACTGTATGCTCCTGTCTCTGCCTACCTCCTACTGTATGGTCCTGTCTCTGCTTAACTCCTACTGTATGCTCCTGTCTCTGCTTACCTCCTACTGTATTGTCCTGTCTCTGCTTACCTCCTACTGTATTGTCCTGTCTCTGCTTACCTCCTACTGTATGCTCCTGTCTCTGCTTACCTCCTACTGTATTGCCCTGTCTCTGCTTACCTCCTACTGTATGGCCCTGTCTCTGCTTACCTCCTACTGTATGGCCCTGTCTCTGCTTACCTCCTACTGTATGGTCCTGTCTCTGCTTACCTCCTACTGTATGGTCCTGTCTCTGCCTACCTCCTACTGTATGGTCCTGTCTCTGCTTAACACCTACTGTATAGTCCTGTCTCTGCCTACCTCCTACTGTATGGCCCTGTCTCTGCTTACATCCTACTGTATGGCCCTGTCTCTGCTTACCTCCTACTGTATGGCCCTGTCTCTGCTTACCTCCTACTGTATGGTCCTGTCTCTGCTTACCTCCTACTGTATGGTCCTGTCTCTGCCTACCTCCTACTGTATGGTCCTGTCTCTGCTTAACACCTACTGTATAGTCCTGTCTCTGCTTACCTCCTACTGTATAGTCCTGTCTCTGCTTACCTCCTACTGTATGGTCCTGTCTCTGCCTACCTCCTACTGTATGGTCCTGTCTCTGCTTAACACCTACTGTATAGTCCTGTCTCTGCCTACCTCCTACTGTATGGCCCTGTCTCTGCTTACATCCTACTGTATGGCCCTGTCTCTGCTTACCTCCTACTGTATGGCCCTGTCTCTGCTTACCTCCTACTGTATGGTCCTGTCTCTGCTTACCTCCTACTGTATGGTCCTGTCTCTGCCTACCTCCTACTGTATGGTCCTGTCTCTGCTTAACACCTACTGTATAGTCCTGTCTCTGCTTACCTCCTACTGTATGGTCCTGTCTCTGCTTACCTCATACTGTATGGTCCTGTCTCTGCTTACCTCATACTGTATGGTCCTGTCTCTGCTTACCTCATACTGTATGGCCCTGTCTCTGCTTACCTCCTACTGTATGGCCCTGTCTCTGCTTACCTCATACTGTATGGCCCTGTCTCTGCTTACCTCCTACTGTATGGTCCTGTCTCTGCTTACCTCATACTGTATGGCCCTGTCTCTGCTTACCTCCTACTGTATGGCCCTGTCTCTGCTTACCTCCTACTGTATGGCCCTGTCTCTGCTTACCTCATACTGTATGGCCCTGTCTCTGCTTACCTCCTACTGTATGGCCCTGTCTCTGCTTACCTCATACTGTATGGCCCTGTCTCTGCTTACCTCATACTGTATGGCCCTGTCTCTGCTTACCTCCTACTGTATGGCCCTGTCTCTGCTTACCTCATACTGTATGGCCCTGTCTCTGCTTACCTCATACTGTATGGCCCTGTCTCTGCTTACCTCATACTGTATGGCCCTGTCTCTGCTTACCTCATACTGTATGGCCCTGTCTCTGCTTACCTCATACTGTATGGCCCTGTCTCTGCTTACCTCATACTGTATGGCCCTGTCTCTGCTTACCTCATACTGTATGGCCCTGTCTCTGCTTACCTCCTACTGTATGGCCCTGTCTCTGCTTACCTCATACTGTATGGCCCTGTCTCTGCTTACCTCATACTGTATGGCCCTGTCTCTGCTTACCTCCTACTGTATGGCCCTGTCTCTGCTTACCTCATACTGTATGGCCCTGTCTCTGCTTACATCATACTGTATGGCCCTGTCTCTGCTTACCTCATACTGTATGGCCCTGTCTCTGCTTACCTCATACTGTATGGCCCTGTCTCTGCTTACCTCATACTGTATGGCCCTGTCTCTGCTTACCTCATACTGTATGGCCCTGTCTCTGCTTACCTCATACTGTATGGCCCTGTCTCTGCTTACCTCATACTGTATGGCCCTGTCTCTGCTTACCTCATACTGTATGGCCCTGTCTCTGCTTACCTCATACTGTATGGCCCTGTCTCTGCTTACCTCATACTGTATGGCCCTGTCTCTGCTTACCTCATACTGTATGGCCCTGTCTCTGCTTACCTCATACTGTATGGCCCTGTCTCTGCTTACCTCATACTGTATGGCCCTGTCTCTGCTTACCTCATACTGTATGGCCCTGTCTCTGCTTACCTCATACTGTATGGCCCTGTCTCTGCTTACCTCATACTGTATGGCCCTGTCTCTGCTTACCTCCTACTGTATGGTCCTGTCTCTGCTTACCTCCTACTGTATTGTCCTGTCTCTGCTTACCTCCTACTGTATTGTCCTGTCTCTGCTTACCTCATACTGTATGGCCCTGTCTCTGCTTACCTCCTACTGTATTGTTCTGTCTCTGCTTACCTCATACTGTATGGCCCTGTCTCTGCTTACCTCCTACTGTATGGCCCTGTCTCTGCTTACCTCCTACTGTATGGTCCTGTCTCTGCTTACCTCCTACTGTATTGTCCTGTCTCTGCTTACCTCATACTGTATGGCCCTGTCTCTGCTTACCTCATACTGTATGGCCCTGTCTCTGCTTACCTCCTACTGTATGGTCCTGTCTCTGCTTACCTCCTACTGTATTGTCCTGTCTCTGCTTACCTCCTACTGTATTGTCCTGTCTCTGCTTACCTCATACTGTATGGCCCTGTCTCTGCTTACCTCCTACTGTATTGTCCTGTCTCTGCTTACCTCATACTGTATGGCCCTGTCTCTGCTTACCTCCTACTGTATGGCCCTGTCTCTGCTTACCTCCTACTGTATGGTCCTGTCTCTGCTTACCTCCTACTGTATTGTCCTGTCTCTGCTTACCTCCTACTGTATTGTCCTGTCTCTGCTTACCTCATACTGTATGGCCCTGTCTCTGCTTACCTCCTACTGTATGGCCCTGTCTCTGCTTACCTCATACTGTATGGTCCTGTCTCCATCTGTTTCAGTCTCTTCCTCATTCTTTCCTTTACCATGTAACTCCCTCTCCCTCCCTCACTTTTTCTACATCTGTCTTCCTCTGTTTCAGCGTATCTCACTCTCTCATTTCTCTCTGACACCTCTACCAACCTCTCTCTCTCTCTCTCTCTCTCTCTCTCTCTCTCTCTCTCTCTCTCGGTTCTGTCTGTTATGTGCTGGGTCCTGGCAGCAGTTCTCTGTATTACAGCAAGTCACTAATCAGGACATTATTATAATCGCTGTTAAACACGGGCCCTACACACACACACACACACACACACACACACACACACACACACACACACACACACACACACACACACACACACACACACACACACACACAGAGCTCAGTTCAGATCTGTTTGATTAGCATGACATGGAGTTCAGCTGAGCAGAACGTGCTACAAGCTCATTTTGCATTCCCTCTATCCTTCTCTCTCTCCTTCCCTCCTCCTTTCTCTCCTCCCTCCTCCTCTTTCTCCCTTTCCTTCCTTCTCGGTCCCTCTCAGTGCTATTTCAGGGGGCTGCCCACTTGAATTAGTGTTGGCTGCAAATCAGCCCCCCACCTCACGCCCCTCTGCATCTTGTATTATATTCAATTTCAATCTAATTCCCCTTCAGATGTAATGGTGTGAGCAGGTCCCTGTACTCCCATAAAGACACAACCAAATGCCTCAGTAAGCGATGACGCAGCAGAATGTACAGTAGGCCTATATAGTGCACTTCATTATAGCATTAGCATATCATGCTAATTAACAGCAGAAATAGCCTTGGGGCTAGCTTTTTGTTAGCCACATAAAAAGCCACATAACCTGACCAAGGAAAACTCTGACTCCCCCTCCCCTAGATCACAGAGTTTTCTCTGTGCAGGTCGTCTTGAAAACCTCCTGGCCCTGCATTGTGAAAGCTGTGAGGACTGTAACATTAACATATTAAACAACCTATTAGCATCCAGGTTAGCATTAGCATCAATGCACTGATTAACCATCATAATGATTTTTGGCACCGTTTGGCTAATTAGTGTCGGTGTTGCACAATAGCATCTAATCAGCATCCAGTAGCTCTAATTCATTAATGTTAGCATGTTTACGCTAATTAGCTGTGAGTTTACCACACATGCACACACACGCACACATACACACGCTTTCACACACACAGAGTATCAGAGGAGTAGTGAGTTCAGTTTTAGTGACAGATGCGTTAGTATGATTGTAGGTAGTGTTGGCAACTCAAACAGTAAATTAGTATTGCATTATCTTGCTAATCACTCCATAGCATTAGCCTGATTGGCAATGATGCTAGCATCAGTGATAGGATTAACTATTATTACAATTGACACAGTCTCCCCTCCAGCTCTAGATGGCTGCCAGCAGACTTTAATTCTCTACAGCCAATAGATTAGATGACCTCTGGTAGCAGATGGAGAGAGAAGGGAGAAGACCCAGACCACTCTTGCCATTCTGCTAGTGTTCCTCAAACCCTGGTACATCTCAAATTATCGTTTTAATCTATTCTCAGAAATCCCCCACAGAGCTTGGACAACAGAAGCAGAGTCTAACTCTAGTCCAACTCTAAAGGACTTGAGTGTCTGATGTCTGTGTCTAGTCTAGACTCCCAGCTGGCTGCACCAGTCAGACCACTAACACTGCCCTCTGCTGACCTCTGGTGGTCACTACACACACTGTGGATGAAGGGCGGGTGGGTTGAATAAAGATTAAACAATGCATAAAAAATACATAAATGTATAATTCTGCGCATTTTCTAAATTTGCGGGTTAGGTTCTGGTGCGGGCCTCAGATTTTCACTTCATCACATATAGTCAGGGGATTGCGGATGGATTATTAGTAATTAGTAATCAGCTGTCCAGCTCACCACTACTGTCTGTCTAGGAACTCAATTCAAAATTCAAACCAAACCACTACAGTTGTGCTGTGTTTGAATTTATAGAAATAATGGAGTAATCACTATTACAATACAGAATACATTTACAAAAAAAAATACAATCAGAGGAATAACAATTCATAGCTTTAACAGTTGAGCTTGTTTTGAAAATGATGACCACAATAGCGTGACAATGTAAGTACTACGAGCTTCAGGTTCTGGTATGAGGATGTCGAAGGTCACGTAGCTGTGCTACGAAGGCTCATAGGGGTAGCGTTATGACGCCTCATAGGGGTAGCGTAGCACAGGATGATCAGATAGCCAGTGGTTAGGTGATCACATGGTCCTCATGGAAGACCAGGTGTGTTGACAAACAGCTTCCCAGTCATCTGATATCGGTAATCTTTCACGCACCTTACATAACCAGGGATGGAGCACGTACAGACAGACACACACAAACACTAACACACACACACAACCACACATACTGTACATTAACAGAGTGTGTGCAAAGCTTAAGGTGTGCGTCACACCTGCCTACACACAGAAACACATGCAGACAAACACATTTATTTCTGTATGTGCAACATACAGTATACTCACGTTCATAGAGGTGTGTGTGACAAGTACACACTCCAAAACTTGTTCTTTCAGATTCTCCACATCCACAGTATCTGGCGCTGTCATAACTAGATTCCGCCGCCGGGTCGAAGGAACAGAGTGTTCTCACCTCAAACAGACACACACACACACCACAGTCACAGAAGGGTCAAACTGTTTCTAACCTCAGTCACAGAACAGTCAGGATGTTTAACCCCATCATGTCCATGTTAAGAGAGGAGCTCTGACTAGGAACTACCAGGTGTGGATGTTTACAACACAACCACTACAGAACCTGAACACATGCTTCTCATGGTGTGCATCCCAAATGGCCCCCTATTCCCTATATAGTGCACTACTTGCCCTGTACTTTATATAGTGCACTGCTATAGGGAATAGGGGGCCATTTCAGATGCAGCCATGGTGTCAGCCACCAGTCTGATGTTCTCTGAAAACACAGAGAAATCAATACTTGTGTTGGAGTAGACTTAGACTTTATATAGACTGACCTGTGGCCTACAGCATCCGTCCCATCTCATTAATCAAGTCTGCATAAAACTAAAGGTGTGTTACTTTGTCTGAGTGTGTACCTAGACACGCCTTCTGTTTTTCCTAGGCTCCACTTGTACGCATCATTACCAAACAGACCAGACTATAGGAGCTATTTATAGCACGGGGCCAGGTGTACGTGTGTCTGTGTACGTGTGTCTGTGCTTTTATGTGTGTGGGGCAGTCTGTGGCAGAGGTGTGTCATTAGAATCAGACAATAGGCTTACTTCAGTACTTCAGTAATGGAGACACAGTGTGTTCATTCTCTCTGTCATGCTTATGCACTGTTTTTGTAATAGACAGCTTATAGTGTTAGTGTCTGTGAGTGTCGACTACACTGCTTCCTCTCTGTCTTAGTGTGTGAGTGCTATGTGAGTGTCAACTACACTGCTTCCTCTCTGTCTTAGTGTGTGAGTGCTATGTGAGTGTCGACTACACTGCTTCCTCTCTGTCTTAGTGTGTGAGTGCTATGTGAGTGTCAACTACACTGCTTCCTCTCTGTCTTAGTGTGTGAGTGCTATGTGAGTGTCAACTACACTGCTTCCTCTCTGTCTTAGTGCTGTGTGAGTGTCGACTACACTGCTTCCTCTCTGTCTTAGTGTGTGAGTGCTATGTGAGTGTCAACTACACTGCTTCCTCTCTGTCTTAGTGTGTGAGTGCTATGTGAGTGTCAACTACACTGCTTCCTCTCTGTCTTAGTGTGTGAGTGCTGTGTGAGTGTCGACTACACTGCTTCCTCTCTGTCTTAGTGTGTGAGTGCTATGTGAGTGTCAACTACACTGCTTCCTCTCTGTCTTAGTGCTGTGTGAGTGTCGACTACACTGATTCCTCTCTGTCTTAGTGCTGTGTGAGTGTCGACTACACTGCTTCCTCTCTGTCTTAGTGCTGTGTGAGTGTCGACTACACTGCTTCCTCTCTGTCTTAGTGCGTGAGTGCTATGTGAGTGTCAACTACACTGCTTCCTCTCTGTCTTAGTGTGTGAGTGCTATGTGAGTGTCAACTACACTGCTTCCTCTCTGTCTTAGTGTGTGAGTGCTGTGTGAGTGTCGACTACACTGCTTCCTCTCTGTCTTAGTGTGTGAGTGCTATGTGAGTGTCAACTACACTGCTTCCTCTCTGTCTTAGAGTGTGAGTGCTGTGTGAGTGTCGACTACACTGCTTCCTCTCTGTCTTAGTGCTGTGTGAGTGTCAACTACACTGCTTCCTCTCTGTCTTAGTGCTGTGTGTGTGTCAACTACACTGCTTCCTCTCTGTCTTAGTGCTGTGTTGAGTACTCTATGTTTCACCTCTGTCACTGGGTGTTGTACTATTAGCTTGTATGTTAAATGTTATTATGACACTGTTCTTCTGGCTATGGCAGGCTGACACTGTTCCTCAGGCTATTTATTTATTTATTTAACTAGGCAAGTCAGTTAAGAACAAATTCTTATTTACAATGACAGTCTACCGGTGAACAGTGGGTTAACTGCCTATTTTTACCTTGGGGATTCGATCCAGCAACCTTTCGGTTACTGGCCCAACGCCCAAACCACTAGGCTACCTCAGGCTATGGCAGGCTGACACTGTTCCTCAGGCTATGGCAGGCTGACACTGTTCCTCAGGCTATGGCAGGCTGACACTGTTCCTCATGCTATGGCAGGCTGACACTGTTCCTCAGGCTATGGCAGGCTGACACTGTTCCTCAGGCTATGGCAGGCTGACACTGTTCCTCAGGCTATGGCAGGCTGACACTAATGCTATGGCAGGATGCTGATACCAATTGGACTGGTAGATGTGCTGTTTCCCTCTAATAAAATGATTGCTAATTCTCTCTCTCGCTCTCTGTCTCTCTCTTTCTCTCTCTTTGTCTCGCTCTCTGTCTCTCTCTTTTTCTCTCTTTGTCTCCCTCTCTCTCTCTCTCTCTCTCTCTCTGTAGATGATTTTAACCCTGAGGTTCCTAAACTGGAGAAGAGCATCAGTGGAAGCAGCCCATCCAGGGATCGCCTACTCATCACCATAGCGACACTCCTCCTCGCTGCCATCACCATCTCCTAGCAACGGCCATCCCATCAGTGTCGCTATGCCAACCAGCCATATGCCAACCATCTATGGGAGGGCTGGGGTGGGAGGGGTGAAGGGTGACGGGGTCTGAAGATTTGGGGGAAAGGGGACAGGAGATGAAGGGAACATGGAGGAAAAGGGGGAGTAAGAAGACCTTCTGAATGACATCGGTTGACTAGGCGTGTGTGTGTGTGTGTGTGTGTGTGTGTGTGTGTGTGTGTGTGTGTGTGTGTGTGTGTGTGTGTGTGTGAAGTGAAGGAGAGAAGTTGGAAGGCTTGTATGTGTGTGTGTGTGTGTGTGTGTGTGTGTGTGTGTGTGTGTGTGTGTGTGTGTGTGTGTGTGTGTGTGTGAAGTGAAGGAGAGAAGTTGGAAGGCTTGTATGTGTGTGTGTGTGTGTGTGTGTGCTGTTGCTTAGAAGATGACATTCACACACATTGTGAAGAGAAGAGCTTTTATGACTTTGGACATTGGGCCTGCATGTGTAGGTATGGTTCAGAGTGTGTGTGTGTGTCTCAACATGTGGTAGAGTTAGCCTGTTCAAACATGCACACTGCAGACAGCATTTATTAAAGAGGATAGGAGAAGAGGATCTGACTTTCTATTGGAGCAACTGATCGCAAATGAAACACAGTGAAACGTTTTCATGGAATCTGATTGGTTTCTTGCACCTGGAGACTGAACTGATTGAACTTGACTGAAATTAACTGAAGTATTGCCTTTTTGTTCTGTTAAGTGGATTCAACCAGATCTAGTCTGGATCCCTTCATGTGATCCGGTCTGATCTGGACCGTAGCAGCCTCGTATGAAAGAGCCAGTCTGGGTCCAGGTTTCTGAACTGGGAACTGGGACCACTCAGTCTAATATGAGAGAGGGAGAGAGAGCTACAGTACTGTATTAGAGTAGTAATACTGTATGTGTCAATACAATGGTGTAGGTTCTAGGTCACTGGTTGTACACATTGTTATACACATTGATACAACATCTGGCTCATCATTAAACCCCCTGGAGACATGTTTATTCATTCATTCCTGGACAGCATTATCTCTGATCTCAGAGGTCAGAAAAGCACACATGTTGAGTCGACAAACAGTGACACACTTTCAGCAATAATGTCATCGAATGCATTGTATTGTATTGTACACTGAGGACCTCTCTTCCTCTCTCCTGGGATCTGATGGACTGGGACTACTGTATGGGACTGGGACTACTGAATGGGACTGGGACTACCATATGGGACTGGGACTACTGTATGGGACTGGGACTACTGTATGGGACTGGTACTACTGTATGGGACTGGGACTACTGTATGGGACTGGGACTACTGTATGGGACTGGGACTACTGTATGGGACTGGGACTACTGTATGGGACTGGTACTACTGTATGGGACTGGGACTACTGTATGGGACTGGGACTACCGTATGGGACTGGGACTACCGTATGGGACTGGGACTACTGTATGGGACTGGTACTACTGTATGGGACTGGGACTACTGTATGGGACTGGGACTACTGTATGGGACTGGGACTACTGTATGGGACTGGGACTACTGTATGGGACTGGTACTACTGTATGGGACTGGGACTACTGTATGGGACTGGTACTACTGTATGGGACTGGGACTACCATATGGGACTGGGACTACTGTATGGGACTGGGACTACCATATGGGACTGGGACTACTGTATGGGACTGGGACTACCATATGGGACTGGGACTACCGTATGGGACTGGGACTACTGTATTGGACTGGGACTACTGTATGGGACTGGGACTACCATATGGGACTGGGACTACTGTATGGGACTGGGACTACCATATGGGACTGGGACTACTGTATGGGACTGGGACTACTGTATGGGACTGGGACTACTGTATGGGACTGGTACTACTGTATGGGACTGGGACTACATACGACAGGCTTTCCATGCCAAACTGTTCTGTTTATTTTACCGTTCACACAAACAGTTCCCAACACTAGAACAAAAAACACTCTGTGTGGGTGTGTGTGTGTGTGTGTGTGTGTGTACACTGACAATACACACAGTACTAGAGACATACTGTACATGTCTTAAGTTTAAGTAACACAACAACTCAAGTGTATCTGAACATATAGACAACACTGAATAAACCTTTGTTTTAGGTTCTACATACAAACCAAGTGCTACTGGGAGGACAGGAGAACAATAGCTTCAGCTTTATCCTACAGTCCTCTATTGAGATGGTATTTTCCTAAAACTAGTAATTACATGTTTCTTTGGGATCATAGAAACAATCCTTTAGGTAGTTACCCATTGTATAGGTACCAGAAAGTACATATTGTTACTATTACATGTCTTAGTAAGTACTAGGTAAATACTGTCTGAAAGAGGACTGTAAAATGAAGTGTTACTGAACAATGTAAACAAACTGTACTAACCTGTTACCATGGTTCTTGACTAACTCTTTTCCATAGGAACTAGCACCTTGTGGACCATGGTAACACCTTACCTTACTGCAATGTGTACAGGAAGTCTACTGTAGTAGGGCATGCATGGCTTACTGTAGTAGCTCTGAAGATGATGATGAAGGTATGGATCGCCTATCGGATACAGAGCTGACCTCTGACCTATAGTGGTCACAGAGGTCGCACGCCTTGACACGTGTCACGGACATTCTTGAACTTTCACGCGTCGATAATGGATTTCCGATGTCTTGAACTCTGACGGAATGAAATGTGATGTAAGCATTTTTACAAACTTGAAGCTGAATTTCCTGGTTCTGTTTTTCTTTAATATTTTGCTGTTGTGTATCTTGGGGCGCTGGGTAAACGGGATGGCTGGGCTACAGACATGCAGTACTGTATAGGATACTGAGTCCCGCAAACTTGGTTTGAGATTTACAATTTCAACGGGTACCATGTTGCACCAAATGTTTCCAGACCGTCATTTTGGAATGATACTGTCATTGAAACGTGGTGCCGACATGGAGGACAATTTGCTGAGCTCGGTATGGATACAGTATGTATGGCTTTGGGGTGGGGTTGAGATGGGGGTCTTCAAATGTTGCACTTAAGAACTTAGACACGATATCGAGAGAGTGTGTGTTTGTGGACATGCAAGTGTTTCTACATTTCCTTATGTTCTGAAAGGTGTGTGAGAGAGTGTGTATGTGTGTGTGTGCGTCTGTGTGTGTGTCTGTGTACGTTTGTTTGAGAAAGTGAGAGCTCATTTCAATTTTTCATTTTGAGTGAAAGAGCTGAATGTGTGTGTGTGTGTGTGTGTTTATGTTAATGTATTTGCGCGAATGCGGCTGTGTGTTTTCCTTTGTGCGACTGTTGTCCAACGTCTACTTACAGCTTGAGTGTGTGTGTGAGATTGTATTGTCTGGAAAAACAAACAAAAGCATTTAATAGTGTTGGAAACAACAATTACAATCATGTTTACCTTCGACTGGAATGAATCTCAATGAACTTGAAAATGAACTGTAAAATAGACAAACCGCAACAAAGGTTATATTGATGATCAAGATAACAAAATAATAATCTTACGAGTCTTACTTTTAACAAGTGTGTCTGTGTGTTTATTGATTCTCTCTCTTCCTCTCTGAGATGTAGGCTGTTTTATCTCAACCTTGTCACTGTGTCTATCCCTCACCTTGCAGTCACTAGCTGTCAAACTCTCTCTCTCTCTATTGACCACTCTATCACGTTTTGCTCTACGACCCTCAAAAGTCTCACAGTACTCTGAAGGTACGGTTTAATAAATGAATGGAAGTATGGAGATAGTTTTGAGCCAATGAAAAGAAGGGGTTAAATATGTGTCCAAAAAAATCTAAATGTTTCCTGAGGTGGTTTTGCCGGGAACAGGAGCAGTACACTGTCTGGCTCGATTGAGACACCAGGCAGCTGCTCACCTCAGCAGCCAGACAGGAGCAGTTGTGACTATTATCCTCGTAACAACAACCTACAGTAAGTGAGTCACACTCTCCGCCTCAGATCACGGGAATTAGGCTATAATAACAGCAATGCTTTGTTTCCAGACTGTCCATTTTAGTGCAAGGCTTTTGTGGGGTGAAAATATAAATTGGACAGTTTTTAGTGTGTCTATTCAACTGATATAAACAGCCTAAGCCTATTCGGTTACATACAAATATATCTATTGAATTGAAACGCTTCTCTCTCTCAGTTAATACCTTTATGTCAAACCTAGGAGAGTGAACTCATGTGGAAGTCCGGGGCTAAATAGGGAGCACTCTAATAAAAGTAATTACATTGAACCAGGCCCCTCGGGGGAGAGGAATCAGAAGTGAGCTTAGCCTCTTTCTCCATATTGATACGGTGCCGTTATAGTCTAAAGCAGCCGGAATGGAAGGACTTAAGCTTTCATCAGAATGTGTAATGAGTTGACATTTGTTCTACTTTTTCCACCAGTAGACTGCAGTCATCTCACCCATGCTGCAGTAACCATACTCTGACTCTTGGTGTCGCTGTTTGGTGACCGCCACAGAAGAGCTAGGCCTCTTTTTCAAATGCTTGTCCAGACTGTCGCTGTAATCTGCTGTCTAAATAAATAAATAACTACAACAATGGGTGTTGTGTAAGAGATGCCAGGGAGTCAGAAGGATTAAAAACATGGGATTTGTTTAGTAGGTTTTGATATAATCATGATGTAAAACATGTTGTGGCCGATTTGCCAGAGTCCATCCACTGGCCCAGTTGTTGCTGCCTATAAACAGAATGTTTGGGCTCTGAGATGGTGGACATTTGCTTTTGATGAGCTTTTATTTGCTGAATATACTAAATAGAGTGTGTGTTTGGGTGTCCATTAGTTACTCTGTAGGCACTTACCTAGGATAAAGAGCTGACCTTAGATCAGTGTCAAAGGGCAACTGTCTGCACCCTGTTCCATGATTATTATTTCTCTAAGGCCTCTGGATAGTGAGGCCCTGGCTTTCACCATGAAAACACATCCAACACAGACTTCAA
This sequence comes from Thymallus thymallus, assembly GCA_023634145.1. Classification (NCBI taxonomy): domain Eukaryota; kingdom Metazoa; phylum Chordata; class Actinopteri; order Salmoniformes; family Salmonidae; genus Thymallus; species Thymallus thymallus. The sequence continues at coordinate 12,214,520 of CM042416.1, forward strand.
AATCACACACACACACACACACATGACTGCACTGTTTGATGAAACTCATAACTAAGGAGATAAGTATCTTGTCAGAATGGGCTCCAGTGTTTCCCACTGTGTTAACTGACTCTCCGTGGTCTGTATCCTAAGGCCAGAATGTAATGCATGACAGGACCCACTCTGAACATGTTTACAATAACGCTTGACTTGTGCAAATAGAGGACTACAAAAGAAATGCCTTCACACTCACTCACTCACAGTCTCACACCAACTCGCAGACACACACTTGCAGTCACACGCACACACAACACATACACACACACTCTGTTGTGTTACGTGACCCAGTAACTCACACACTCACACTACTGATGATAGGTCTTGTGAGTGTGCTGCTGAGAGGGAAGCCCGGCGGCCTCCTCTGACGTATGGCCTGGTACAAATAACCTGCTTACCACCACCAGGACATTAGCATCATCAGGAAGAGGTGGTTGACACTGGAGAGTGGGAGGTTGGGCTACTTCCAGGGAGGTTAGATAACGCTGTGTCACAGGACGTCACGTTGCTGTGCGACCAGGGCAGTGTCACGAGATGGCCGCCCTGACAAAACATTCCTCCTAGCCGCATGAGAGAGGGTAACAGGCTCTGACATCTGACAGATTCTCGTCCGATTAGATGATTTAGGAACAAGCTTGACTGGTGCCACATAGCGTGACAGACACGTGTCTTGTTATCTGGTTCTGTGGTTAGTACATGCTGACACCTGGTTGTTGATGGTCAGAGGAGAAACAAGTGGAAACACACACACACACTCTGCCACAGGACACAGTGGATGAACTTAACCAATCAGATCCACCTGGGCCCGCATACTAATGATATTAATATCCAATTATATAAATACCGTTTCAACGGTGACCTACTATGTAATACCCACTCCTCCACTCTATCCAACGTTTCATCGTAAACAACTATTTCCATCCCTGATACCAGTTTAAGTTGTTTGTTAGTCGACTGATCTCAATAATAGCCCATACTGAACATTCTGTTGAGAGGCCTCTATATGAGTGATGAATGACTGATGATATTAATAAAATATGAATCAGGGTTATTCTCATTGAGGAGCAGCATGCCACAGTGCTTGCATTAGACTGTATCTGTCACTCACGCTCAGTCAAAATACTAAATATACTCTCACACACACAAACAGATCTGTCTATCTCTCTCTGCAGAGGTTCAAGTCTCTGTGTCCCTCCTGTGCTTTTACTCTTCTTTCACTCACTCATTCACTCACTCACTCACTCACTCACTCACTCACTCACTCACTCACTCACTCACTCACTCACTCACTCACTCACTCACTCACTCACTCACTCACTCATCCCTCCCTCCATCACCATATCTATCCCACTCTGTCTTAGAAGTCTCTGATGATTCTCTAGCAGTCTTGTTTTGTTTTATCTCACTTATCTCTCCTAGGGGGCGAATGAGGCCCTACAGGACTGCTTTGAAACAACAGACTGGGATGTGCTCTGAGGCTCATGGGGAGGACATTGATGGACTTACTGACTGCATAACGGACTATATCAATTTTTGTGTAGACAACACTGTACCCATCAGGAAGGTACGCTGTTTTCCAAATAATAAACCCTGGGTCACCAGCGACCTGAAGGCCCTGCTGAATGAGAAGAAGAGGGCCTTCAAGGAGGGGGACAGGGACAAATTGAAATGCGTCCAGAGGGAGCTGAAGTTGTGGATTGCTGAGGGGAAGAGAGGGTATGAGGAGAAGATGGAGGACAAGCTGAGGCAGAGCCAGGTGAGAGAGGTGTGGAAAGGTAAGAGAAATATCACTGGCTTCAAAAAGTCAAACAGTGGGCAGACGGAGGGGACCCAGGACAGAGCCAATGAGCTGAAACAATTTTTTAACAGGTTCGATACTGGCCATGTCCACCTCCCCTCCAGCTCCCCAGGCCACACACCCTCACAGCTGTCCCACCCCCACTTTACTCACAACACCTCTGTTGAGACAATCAGCGACCTCCTCCCCACCTCCGCCCCTGCTCCCTCTGGGCTGATACTCAACACCCCCCTTCCCCCCACTTCCCCACCTGGGCTGGCTTTCACAACCAACCAAGTGATGAAAGAGCTGGAGAGACTTGGGCCTTGTTGGCATCAGCCCAAGGGTGCTTAGGGTCTGTGCTGACCAACTGTGTGGAATACTCCAGCGACCCTTCAACCTTAGCCTGAGCCTGGAAAGGGTCCCTGTGCTGTGGAAAACATCCTGCCTCGTCCCAGTGCCCAAGAAGGCACACCCCACTGTCCTGAATGACTTCAGACCTGTAGCTCTAACATACCACATCATGAAGACCCTGGAAAGGTTAGTCCTTGCTCACCTCAGACCCCTGGTGTGTACATCACTGGACCCCCTGCAGTTCGCTTATCAGCGCAACATCGGGGTGGATGATGCAATCATCTACCTTCTGCAGAGGGCCTACTCTCACCTGGACAACGCAGGCTGCACTGTGAGGGTTATGTTTTTTGACTTCTCCAGTGCCTTCCATACCATTCAGCCCCTGCTACTGGGTGAGAAGATGAAGAGGATGAAAGTGGAAGCACCCTTAGTCTCCTGGGTCACGGACTACCTGACCGGTAGGCCACAATTTGTGCGACTACAGAGCTGTGTGTCAGAACAGGCTGTTCACCCTCTACACCTCAGACTTCAGATATAACTCTGAAACATGCCACTTACAGAAATGATCGGATGACTCCGCAATTGTAGGGTGCATCAGGGGTGGGCAGGAGGAGGAGTACAGGAGCACAATCAATGACTTTGTGGTGTGATGTGAGCAGAAACACCTTCAGCTCAACATCAGCAAAAGAAAGGAGATGGTGGTGGACTTCAGGAGAACCAAGGCCCAACTGACTGCAGTCCCTATACAGGGGATGGATGTGGAAATGGTTGGGTCATACAAGTTCCTGGGTGGAATGGGCTGGTAACCGGGGCTCTGTACAAAAAGGGCCAGAGCCGACTCTACTTTCTGAGGAGGCTCAGGTCCTTCAACGTGTGCAGTATACTACTGCGCATACCTTTTACCAGTCTGTGGTCTTTTTTGCAGTGGTGTGCTGGGGCACCAACATATAAGGTGGTGATTCTTCTCGGGTAAATAAGCTGATCAGGAAGGCTAGCTCTGTTCTGGGGATTAGCCTTGGCACTCTAGAGGAGGTGGCGGGGAGACGGATCCTGGCCAAACTGCTGGACATGGACAAAGTCACCCACCCTCTGCATGCCATGGTTATGACGCAGAGGAGCACCTTCAGTCATGGACTGATCCCACCACGGTGTGCCAGAGAGCGCTACAGGAGGTCCTTCCTGTCGGAGGCTATTTGTCAGGCTCTGGCCATAGAGAAGCCTTTTGCTACTGACAGATCTAGATATCTAGCTCTATGTAGTTTTGTGTTGGGTCCCCAATTAGAGGCATCTGCTATGCGTTGTCTCTGATTGGGGATCCTACATAAGTTGTCCTGTCCCACACTGTTGTGTGGTTCATATCTTGTATGTCAGTCGATGTAGGAGTGTCCATTGTAAGTACTTCGTCTTGTTTTGTAGTGTCCATTTAAGTTGTATTATTATACTAAGAATGTCAAACTACTACTGCGCTGCGCCTTGGTCTATTTACACACCTAGTCCTGACAGAATGAACCACCTCGAGACCAAGCAGCACTATACTGGGGAGAAGGAGCTAAAGGAAAAGCGAGGAGGACAGCCGAGCTGCACGGAGGCAACCCCAAGAGAAATGCCGGGGGGTGGTCTGGCCGAGAGGAGGAAGAGCCAGTACCACTTTCCATGTGGTATCGCGAAGGTGATGGGGGACGAGTTCGGGCTATGAGGAGGAGTATGACTGGGGGTCGAGGTCAGTGGAAGAAGAGGAGTACCTAAAGGAGAGGCTGATGGAAGTGCTGGAACAATGCCGGCAGCATGGAGAGGAGGACAAATACAGTGATGCGGAGCTGCAGCTAATGATGCCCGGAGTGAACATCCTCAGTTCTGGTTGTAGTGTGTCTTCTTCCCGCGCCGGATATCCAGTGCGCCTCTCCAGTCTGGTAAGCCCAGTGCCAGGTTCCCGCACCCGACCTCCAGTGCGTGCGTCCAGCCCGGTGACTCGCTTAGTGGGACAATCATTTGTTTTTTTACAGGACAGGCTGTATAAGGACTATTTGACCAAGAAGGAGAATGATGGAGTGCTTTATCAGATGTCCTGATCTCCACAATCACCCGATCTCAACCCAATTGAGATGGTTTGAGATGAGTTGGACCGCAGAGTGAAGCAAAAGCAGCCAACAAGTGCTCAGCATATGCGGGAACTCCTTCATGTTGGAAATGCATTCCTCATGAAGCTAGTTGAGAGAATGCCAAGAGTGTGCAAAGCTGTCATCAAGGAAAATGGTGGCGACTTTGAAGAATCTACCTCATGGCACTCTCAGACCATAAACACTTTTTGGGTTACTACATGGTTCCATGTGTGTTATTTCATAGTTTTGATGTCTTCACTATTATTCTACAATGTAGAAAATAGTAAAAATAAAGAAAAACCCTTGGATGAGTAGGTGTGTCCAAACCTTTGACTGGTACTGTAGATACACATACACCACCAATAGTCTTGAAGCATAATAGATAATAGTGTGTGCATGCACACGCACACACACACGCACACATACAGCGGGTGAAATAAGTATTGAACACGTCACCATTTTTCTCAGTAAATATATTTCCAAAGGTGCTATTGACATGAACTTTTCACCAGATGTTGGTAACAACCCAAGTAATCCATACATGCAAAGAAACCACAACAAATAAGTTCAGAAATTAAGTTATGTGTAATAATGTGAAATGACACAGGGAAAAAGTATTGAACACAATTACTGATATTTATTTAATACTTTGTACAAAAGCCTTTGTTGGTAATGACAGCTTCAAGACGCCTCCTGTTTGGAGAAACTAGTCGCATGCATTGCTCTGGTGTGATTTTGGCCCATTCTTCCACAGAAACAGTCTTCAAATCTTGAAGGTTCCGTGGGCCTCTTCTATGAATCTTGATCTTCAGTTCTTTCCATAGATTTTCAATGGGATTTAAGTCATGTGATTGGCTGGGCCATTCTAGCAGCTTTATTTTCTTTCTTTGAAACCAATTGAGAGTTTCCTTGGCTGTGTGTTTGGGATCATTGTCTTGCTGAAATGTCCACCCTCGTTTCATCTTCATCATCCTGGTAGATGGCAGCAGATTTTTGTCAAGAATGTCTCGGTAAATTTGCCAGTACCATTTGCTGAAAAGCAGCCCCACACCATGATGTTCCCACCTCCAAACTTCACTGTTGGTATGGTGTTTTTAGGGTGATGTGCAGTGCCATTTCTCCTCCAAACATGTTGTGTATTATGACATCCAAACAGTTCAATTTTGCTCTCATCTGACCACACTATATTCTCCCAGTATTTCACTGGCTTTTCCAAATATTGTGCAGCAAACTTTAAACGAGCTTCAATATGCTTTTTTTTCAGCAATGGAGTCTTGCGTGGTGAGCATGCATACAGGCCATGGCGGTGGAGTGCATTACTTAATGTTTTCTTTGAGACAACAGTACCTGCTAACTGCAGGTCTTTTTGAAGCTCTCCACAAGTGGTCCTTGGCTCTTGGACAACTCTTCTGATTATTCTTTTCACTCCTCTGTCAGAAATGTTGCGAGGAGCACCTGGTCGAGGCAAATTTATGGTGAAATGATTGTCTTTCCACTTCCGTATTATGGCCCCAACAGTGCTCACTGGAACATTCAGAAGCTTAGAAATGCGCCTATAACCAATGCCATCATTATGTGTTGCAACAATTAGGTTGCGAAGGTCTTGAGACAGCTCTTTGCTTTTACCCATCATGAGATGTGTCTTGTGTGACACCTTGGCAATGAGACCTTTTTGTAGGCCATCAGTTGGGACTGAACCAGCTGATATTAATTTGCACTGACAGGGGGCTGGATTGCTTTTTAATTACTGATAGTTTTCAGCTGTTGTCTTGGCTTTCCATGCCTTTTTGCACCTCCCTTTCTTAATGTGTTCAATACTTTTTCCCTGTGTCATTTCACATTATTACACATAACTTAATTTCTGAACTTATTTGTTTTGGTTTCTTTGTATGTATGGATTACTTGGGTTGTTACCAACATCTGGTGAAAATGTCATGTCAATAGCACCTTTGGAAATATATTTACTGAGAAGAATGGTGACGTGTTCAATACTTATTTCACCCGCTGTACGTGTTTTTAAAAAATGTCAAAATATATAAACCGTATAAGAAATATCTTGTGTTTTGTAAACGCAGATATAAAATGCTTCTTATTGTAATTTCTGCTCAGTTGTCACAACTTCCGCCTAGGTCGGCCGACGTCACCAGCGTGTTAGCCGCCACCGATCCCATGCACTGTTTACGTCTGTCCTGTTTTACGCACACCTGGCTCCCATCCCACTAATTGTCTGTGTCCTATATATATCCCTCTGCTCCCCCCATATCCTTGTCCGTGATTGTTATGTGTTTAGTGTACTCCGGTTGGAGGTACGTATTGTTTAAAGAAGAAATAAACATTGTGCTTTTGCACGTTTATTCACAACCCGTTTTTTCCCTGCGCCTGCTTCCACCACCACGACCTCATACAGCCGTAGTGACATCAGTATCAGATTATGTTTGTGCTTCAGGCATTCTATCAGCAGACAGTGCTCTGACTGATGCGTACCTACTTTTCTCTCATATTTTTCTCAGTGTAGCCTACTTTTCTCAGGTAAAATGCAAGATTAAATTCAAGCAAAACATTACGAAATGTACTTGGCTACATTCTTTCTATGATAAACATTAGAAATATGATGGCCATGCATCGTTTTTGCAAAAAAGTCCTTCCTTGCTCATTTACTTGTGTGGCTGCTAGCCAAATAGCGTTGCACTTATGTCATCTGATGAAATTTTCTGCCGAATGTGTTGCACTAATGTATTTTCTGTGAAGGAAAACTATAGTTGCACTCCCCTGATCACTCTATCAATATAAAATGCAGGTGAAATGGTTTAAAACGCAGATGAAAATGCAGATTTCTGAACTCTAACGCGACCCCTGCACACACACACACTGATTACTCAACACCATGGTGTCTGTGCATGGCATAATGATGGATGATGAAGTTTATTGTGAGTTTGAGCTAAAAACAGGGATTCATCAAAAAAGCTGAATATCCAGTTCTCGCTTAGCGTGCATCTGCATGTGTGTGTGGTGTGTGTGCGTGTGTGTGTGCACGCATGGGTGTCTGTTTTATGTGTAACTCTATTGCGTGCATGTGTAACTGTCCAATCCAACCTGTAAGAACATGTTACTCAACAGAGCCCAGAGGTTGTTACTCAACAGAGCCCAGAGGTTTTTATCTTAACAGAGCTAAGAGTGTCATCTTTTCTTTTTTGAGGGATTTTGGGGACTCTTTGGGGTCGGACAGGACACTTCAGGTACAGCCATAATATCTCATCCACTACTTCCTCCTTGGTCTTGTTGGCAGGCCAAATTCCTTGAAAGCACAGGGTCTGAACACTCCGCAGAAGGTGGAGGATCCCTCGGGGAGCGGAGAATCACTTTAATTAAACAGATTTTAAGCTGAAGGAAAATTGCTATTGTGTCGGTGTATGCACCAAATAATTACGACAGCTCATTTTATGACCAATTATCTACCCTGACACTAGATTTAGCTGACTTCCGACTAATTATTGGTGGCGATTTTAATGCAGTTTGGGAGCTCAGACTAGACAGATCTGGACAGAGAGGCCAACAATGGGAAAACAAGGCGGCGGTTGACGATTAATGGCAAATTATGAATCCCTTCTCTCGAAATTTCACCATTCCTCCTCTCAACACATACTTCTTATATTAATTTTTGTGTAGACAACACTGTACCCACCAGGAAGGTACGCTGTTTCCCAAACAATAAACCCTGGGTCACCAGCGACCTGAAGGCCCTGCTGAATGAGAAGAAGAGGGCCTTCAAGGAGAAGGACAAGGACAAATTGAAATGCGTCCAGAGGGAGCTGAAGTTGCGGATTGCTGAGGGGAAGAGAGTGTATAAGGAGAAGATGGAGGACAAGCTGAGGCAGAGCCAGGTGAGAGAGGTGTGGAAGGGTATGAGAAATATCACTGGCTTCAAAAAGTCAAACAGTGGGCAGACGGAGGGGACCCAGGACAGAGCCAATGAGCTGAACCAATTTTTTAACAGGTTCGATACTGGCCCTGTCCACCTCCCCTCCAGCTCCCCAGACCACACACCCTCACGGCTATCCCACCCCCACTTTGCTCACAGCACCTCTGCTGAGACAATCAGTGACCCCACCTCCGCCCCTGCCCCCCCTGGACTGATCCTCAACACCCCCCTTCCCCCCACCTCCCCACCTGGGCTGGCTTTCACCACCAACCAAGTGAAGAGAGAGCTGGAGAGACTACACCAGTGGAAAGCGGCGGGCCCTGATGGCATCAGCCCAAGGGTGCTGAGGGTCTGTGCTGACCAACTGTGTGGAATACTCCAGCGTCTTTTCAACCTTAGCCTGAGCCTAGAAAGGGTCCCTGTGCTGTGGAAAACATCCTGCCTCGTCCCAGTGCCCAAGAAGGCACACCCCACTGTCCTGAATGACTTCAGACCTGTAGCGCTAACATCCCACATCATGAAGACCCTGGAAAGGTTAGTCCTCGCTCACCTCAGACCCCTGGTGTGTTCATCAATGGACCCCCTGCAGTTTGCATACCAGCGCAACATCGGGGTGGATGATGCAATCATCTACCTTCTGCAGAGGGCCTACTCTCACCTGGACAATGCAGGTTGCACTGTGAGGGTCATGTTTTTTGACTTCTCCAGTGCCTTCAATACCATTCAGCCCCTGCTACTGGGTGAGAAGATGAGGAGGATGAAAGTGGAAGCACCCTTAGTCTCCTGGGTCACGGACTACCTGACCGGTAGGCCACAATTTGTGCGACTACAGAGCTGTGTGTCAGAACGGGCAGTTAGCAACACAGGGGCCCCCCAGGGTACGGTCCTGTCCCCCTTCCTGTTCACCCTCTACACCTCAGACTTCAGATATAACTCTGAAACATGCCACCTACAGAAGTTCTCGGATGACTCTGCTATTGTAGGGTGCATCAGGGGTGGGCAGGAGGAGGAGTACAGGAGCACAATCAGTGACTTTGTGTTGTGGTGTGAGCAGAACCACCTTCAGCTCAACATCAGCAAAACTAAGGAGATGGTGGTGGACTTCAGGAGAACCAAGGCACAACTGACTGCAGTCCCTATAAAGGGGATGGATGTGGAAATGGTTGAATCATACAAGTTCCTGGGTGTCCATATGGACAACAGACTGGAATGGGCTGGTAACACCGGGGCCCTGTACCAAAAGGGCCAGAGCCGACTCTACTTTCTGAGGAGGCTCAGGTCCTTCAACGTGTGCAGTAAACTACTGCATACCTTCTACCAGTCTGTGGTGGCCAGTGCCATCTTTTTTGCAGTGGTGTGCTGGGGAGCAAACATCAAAGCCGGTGATGCTTCTCGGGTAAATAAGCTGATCAGGAAGGCTAGCTCTGTCCTGGGGATGAGCCTTGACACTCTAGAGGAGGTGGCGGAGAGACGGATCCTGGCCAAACTGCTGGCCATCATGGACAACGTCACCCACCCTCTGCACGCTATGGTTATGACGCAGAGGAGCACTTTCAGTCACAGACTGATCCCACCACGGTGTTCCAGAGAGCGCTACAGGAGGTCCTTCCTGCCGGCGGCTATGAGACTGTATAATGCCTCACCGGGGTGCCGTGCCGTCGGCAACATAGATCTGGAACTGTTGGGGTGCTAGGACCTAGTTTAACAATTATGCATCCATCCGTGAGTAACTCTGGTCCGTCAGCACTCATCCACTCAGGACCTATTTATTCATACTGGTCTGTATATACATACTCATGTACAGTTGTTATATTATATCACATGCAATATTGTAAGTAATTATTGGACGTAGGCATTCACTCAGGAATGCATATTAGTATCCTGCCAGTTGCACCTTTTCTCATTGCTTTTAGTATATCGAATGTGCAATAAGTGCAGTTGTCTGTAATTAAACCCTGCGCACTAAGGACTGTATTTTAAGGGAATTACTATTATTACCCCAAATGATATCATACACACATTTAGCTATTAAAGTATCTCTTCCTGTCATTTACCTGTACAGTTTGTGTAAACATGCAAGTATTCACTTATCTGTAAATATAACTGTATACCTAACTGTACAGCTAATTTAACCATGCAAAATTTTCACTTACCTGTTCATTTACCCAGTCTGTCTATTAAGTAAACTATTATTACCCTCGCTCATATCATATGCATTTTTAGCTACTGAAGTATTTCTCTGCCATCGACCTGTATAGTATAGTTAACCATCCAACATCCACCAACGTATAGTGTACATATTCAGCCAACCACCCATACTATGCAATGTCCTTTTATAGCTTTTTTTTGCACTCCAGATATCTTGTATTTCTATACTTTTTCATACTGCCGCTCTATGTATCATGTACCGTGTATCTGTCTTTTGTGTACTTTCGTTGTGGCATTTTGCACCTGCCCTGTGTTTTGTTGTAGCTGCTTGACAATGAAATTTCCCCCCCGGGGATCAATAAAGTACCTATCTATCTATCTATCTATCTATCTATCTATCTATCTATCTATCTATCTATCTATCTATCTATCTATCTATCTATCTATCTATCTATCTATCTATCTATCTATCTATCTATCTATCTATCTATCTATCTATCTATCTATCTATCTATCTATCTATCTATCTATCTATCTATCTCCCGAATGTACTTTATTTTCATGTCAAAGGCCCTGCTTGTCAGGCTCTGGCCATAGAGAAGCCTATTTGCTTCTCTATGTAGCCATGGTCAGAGTCTGACAGGTCCTTTCTTTCTGTTTCTGGTGGTGGTTTGTGTTGGATCCCTAATTAGAGGCAGCTGCAGTGCATTGTCTCTAATTAGGGATCCTACATAGGTTTGTATGTTTCACACTGGGGGGTGGGTCATTATTGTATATTTCGTTATATATTTCGCAAGTCACGGTGAAAAGAAATGTGAGTACGTTTTGTATTACGTGGCTGGTTTGTTTTTTGTAAGCGCTCGTATTCTTTTGTTTGTATAGTTCGTTCATTGACATTGAATATTCAGTAAATAAATATGTTGAACTATAATCCCTGCGCTGCGTCTTGGTCGATGTATGCACCCACTCGTGACACTGTTATAGATTTACACCACAAAGTTCATGATATTGATGTATTATCCTTGGTCCGCTCCGTCCATCGAGCAGTGCTCTGCAGTTTAATAGATCATTTATGCAGAATGACACATTTAAAAAGGAATTTGAAGAACAGATACTGGAATTGATCAGCATTAACCAACCATTAGTATCTGACCCCTGTATGCCATTGGACGCAGTGAAGGGCTTCATTACATTTTTGTACACCAGAAGTACATTAATTTCCAATGGAGCTCTACGTTTGCTTTACAGTATTGCGTTGCAGAGGCAGATGCAGTGCCTTCTGTGTGGTGCAAATTTAGGATTTATCGAACGTATGCATCAAACTGTATGTGAAGACGGCTTGATAGAAATGGTAGCAGAAAGGTGAATGTTGAACTTTTGTTGCACATACACTACCGTTCAAAAGTTTGGGGTCACTTAGAAATGTCCTTGTTTTTGAAAGAAAAGCAAATTTTTTGTCCATTCAAATTAATCAGAAATACAGTGTAGACATTGTTAATGTTGTAAATGACACTTGTAGCTGGAAACTGAAGATTTTTTATGGAATATCTACATAGGCGTACAGAGTCCCATTATCAGCAACCATCACTCCTGTGTTCCAATGGCACGTTGTGTTAGCTAATCCAAGTTTATCATTTTAAAAGGCTAATTAGAAAAACCTTTTGCAATTATGTTAGCACAGCTGAAAACTGTTGGGCTGAAAACTGGCCTTCTTTAGACTAGTTGAGTATCTGGAGCATCAGCATCTGTGGGTTCGATTACAGGCTCAAAACGGCCAGAAACAAAAAACTTTCTTCTGAAACTCGTCAGTCTATTCTTGTTCTGAGAAATGAAGGGTATTCCATGCGAGAAATTGCCAAAAAAGTGAAGATTGCTGTGTACTACTCCTTTCACAGAACAGTGCAAACTGTCTCTAACCAGAATAGAAAGAGGAGTGGGATGCCCCGGTGCACAACTGAGCAAGAGGACAAGTAAATTAGAGTGTCTAGTTTGAGAAACAGACGCCTCACAAGTCCTCAACTGGCAGCTTCATTAAATAGTACCCACAAAACACCAGTCTCAACGTCAACAGTGAAGAGGCGACTCCGGGATACTGGCCTTCTAGGCAAAGAAAAATACATATCTTCCTCTGTCCAGTATCTGTTCTTTCGCCCATTTTAATCTTTTCTTTTTATTGACCAATCTGAGATATGGCTTTTTCTTTGCAATTACTGAAATTATTGATACATTCCCCACATTCTATTCCACTCTGTACTCTTCGGAGGTAGTGCAAGATGAGAACAGATGCAGACCCTTCCTAGAACACCTCCATCTCCCCAAGCTTTCTCCCACAGTATCTCATACACTGTAGTCTTCAACTACAGTGGAACTGAAGACTGCCATTCAAGCTATGAACATTATTATTTTTATTAGATTTTTTATTGAACCTTTATTTAACTAGGCAAGTCAGTTAAGAACAAATTCTTGTTTACAATGACGGGCTACACCGGCCAAACTCGGACAACGCTGGGCCAATTGTGCGTCGCCCTATGTGACTCCCAATCACGGCCGGTTGTGATACAGTCTGGATTTGAACCAGGTTGTCTGTAGTGACGCCTCTTGCACAGAGATGAAGTGTCTTAGACCACTGTGCCATTTGGGAGCCCCAAAGTGTCCTTACTTGTCATTCATTTCACATACACCCTAAACCAGAGCATAAATAAAATGATAATAAATAAAAACATGCATACACTTTCATATTTCTGCAAGAGACAGCTTTGTTTCAGCAGCAGCAAAGCTACTATCCGGGTCCTACTGTCTGTGACCACCATCAATAGCTTAGATTCAATAATGTACTCCAGACATTTCAGTTCAGTAATAAACAAATATATTTGAAATGTCTATAGCTTTGAAATCTCTGATCTAGCTATAAAATTAAGAACACAAAAGAAGAAACATTGGAGAAGGATATCTACAGTATATAGTTCTGTTAGTAAAATAGACCTGCCGTACCATGCAACTTTGAGATTAACTATTGGGCGGTCACATGGTCTACACAGAATAACCAGAGAGTTTCACTTCATACAATGTTCCAGGACTTTATCACTTTTGAAGCATACGCTAAAGTTTTGGCCTCCTGCATTGAACCCTACTTTACCACACTCATCCACCACGACCAAACAGGCTTTATAAAAATGTGTTTAGCCTCTGATAATGTCTGCAATCTCTTACATGTTGTTCAGGGCCCTTATGCTGACACCGCCATACTTTCTCTGGACACATAAAAGGGGTTTCGATTACCTCAAGTGGCAGTACTAGTGGACAGTGTTGCGCCATATGGGTCTCAGAAAAGGCTTCATAGATATGATTCAACTTCTATATGCCAATTCTTCGGCGATGGTCCTGAAGGGCAACAATTGCTCCTCCCTTTTCGCTCTATCCTGTGGCATATGGAAGGGCTGTCCGCTCTCTCCTCTGTTATTTGCCTTATCCTTGGAATCTGTTGCCCACACAGTCCGCCAATCCCCTATTCACACACCTATCATTATACATGACACCAAGCATTACATCTCCCTATAATAAGATTTTGTTATTGACTGACTTGCCTAGTTAAAT
>CM042416.1:12233446-12285946 GCA_023634145.1 Thymallus thymallus
ATGGACACCCACTCCCCTCTCCAGCGGTCTAAGGCACTGCATCTCAGTGCTAGCGACGTCACTGCAGACCCTGGTTCGAACCTGGGCTGTACCACAACCGGTCCCAAAGGGCGGCGCACAATTGGCCCAGCGTCATCCGGGTTTGGCCGGGGTAGGCCGTCATTGTAAATAAGAATTTGTTCTTAACTGACTTGCCTAGTTAAATAAAGGTTAAATAAAAACAGTAACAGGTATTATTAATACACTATATACCTCTCCTCTGGGCCAGAAACTTGGACATAATGGGAGAGGAAAAAGATATGGACAGAGATAAAAAGTGATGGAGAGAGAGATAAAAGGTAGGGATTGGATATTAAAAGTAGTAAGTCATTGGAGTGGTAGGGATTGGAGTGGGAGGGATGTGGGGGAAGAGAAGCAGTAAGCTGGTGTTCTGACCTGTCACTGATAGAGCAAAGAGCGCTCACAAACATTAAACCACGAGAGCGTTCTCACACACACACAGACAGACACACACACACACTGTTACGTGACCCGCTAACAGCATTTACAGTGTTTACTGGCCCTGGTCCATTCTCCCTGAGCTAAAACAACCACTGGGAACATTCAGAGGATTGGTTGGTCAAATATCTCTTGTATGCATGCAGACACGACATGGACAGATTGAGTCTGTGAGTTCTCATAATGCCACCGATCCAGAGGGTAGAACCCACTAGGCCAGGGGTACTCAACTCTTACCCTACGAGGTCCAGAGCCTGCTGATTTTCTGTTCTACCTGATAATTTATTACACACACCTGGTGTCCCAGGTCTAAATCAGTCCTTGATTAGAGGGGAACAATGAAAAGAATGCAGTGGAACTGGCTTCGAGGTCCAGAGTTGACTTTGAGGGCACTAGGCCATATCTTTACAGAAGAGGGGAATCCCTTTTCTGGAACCCCACTAAATTAGAACAGGTGTACTGAAAGAATTTAGCTATAAACACACTACCATACAGGGTTCAGAAAACTAGCCGCCATGTTGCCACCAAAAGCCCCATCATAATAACAGAACATTTGCAATCTGAAAAATAACTTCTATGAATTGTGAATTCCCAAGTGAATTTGTGGTAGCTACGCAGGCTACAAGCTAACAGTGTTTCTCTATCTGTCATGGCCAGTGTGTCCTTGTGCTAGGAGAAGTATTAGTGGAGCAAGAGAGAGAGAGGGTTAAATACCACAGTCATCCATGATCAGTCATCACAACAAGATATGACATCATTAAGCTCAGACTCTGTTGTGTCCTTCTGTCTTTCCTCTCTCTCCCAGTGTTCTCACTGACCCTCTCTCCTGATCCCCCGTCTTCCTCTCTCCCTCTCTCTGTGTTTTCTCTCTCTGTTCTGACACATTGTTAGTTAATGAGTGCGGAGACGGCCTTGTACCCACACACACGCACACACACACACACAAACACACAAACACACAGGAGAGTGATTGTTTCCTTTTGGACACAAACAGAACATTGCCGTTGGTGTTCTGACCTGTCACTGATAGATCAAACAGCACTCACAAACATTACACCACGAGGGTGTTCACAGACACACACACACACACACACACACACACACACACACACACACACACACACACACACACACACACACACACACACACACACACACACACACACACACACACACACACACACACACACACACACACACACATAAATGCCATTTGTAGTCCCATTACTGTGGTAGAGGAGGGGTGTTGAGGTGTAGTCCCATTACTGTGGTAGAGGAGGGATTGTGAGGTGTAATCCCATTACTGTGGTAGAGGAGGGATGGTGAGGTGTAAGTAAAGTAAAGTAAAATTTATTTATATAGCACATTTCACAGATAAAGATCACTAAGTGCATCACAATAAAATGAAATACAATAACAAACAACCATAAAAAACCCCTCGACTACCTAAAAGCCTGTTGGAAGAGCAAAGTCTTCAGTTGCTTTTTAAAAGAATCAACAGAGTTCGCACAACGCAGAAGGGGAGGCAAAGCATTCCACAGCTTAGGAGCCACTGCCTGGAATTATTGGTCCCCTCTAGTTTTAAAATGAGTGCGAGGAACAACTAATAGCCTCTGATCTAATGACCTGAGACTCCGGGTGGGAGTGTAAAGCTGTATCAAGTCAGTGATGTAAGTAGGCACTTGACCATGCAAGGCTCTGAAGGTAAGAACCAGGATTTTAAAATTAATTCTATACTGGACTGGTAACCAGTGTAATGCTGCTAAAACAGGTGTGATGTGTTCTCTTTTCTTAATGTGAGTTAAAAGCCTTGCAGCAGAGTTCTGAACAGCCTGGAGACGATAAAGCTCCTTCTTACTCAAACAGGTAAAAAGACTGTTACAGTAATCTAAACGAGAGGAGATGAACGCATGAATGATCATCTCCAACTCACCCTTAGTCACAAATGATCTTAATTTGGAAATATTCCTCAGTTGGAAGTAACAGTTTCTAACTAATTGTTTAGAGTGGAGCTCCAAGGACATAGCTGAATCAAAAACAACACCTAAGCTCCTAAGGCTCGGTTGGACAGACGAGCCTAAGTCACCAATATGCTGTATTATCTTTGTGATTTTACTTTCAGGGGCGATAATTAGTGCTTCTGTTTTGTCTGAATTCAGAAGCAAAAAGTTGTCACATAACCACTGTTTGATACTGATCAGACAGTTGATTAGGGAAGACAGTTTAGAGAACTCAGTTTCCTTAAAGGAACAATACAGTTGTATATCATCCGCATACAGATGGCAAGATATGTCACTAAACTGACTAATTATCTGTCCGAGAGGAAATATGTACAAGAGGAACAGAATAGGGCCCAAGACAGAACCCTGAGGTACCCCACATGACAACTCTGCAGTTTCAGACATGATCTGATTCACATAAACACTAAAACTTCTACCAGACAGGTAGGATGAAAACCATTTCTAGTCCCATTACTGTGGTAGAGGAGGGATGGTGAGGTGTAATCCCATTACTGTGGTAGAGGAGGGATGGTGAGGTGTAATCCCATTACTGTGGTAGAGGAGGGATGGTGAGGTGTAGTCCCATTACTGTGGTAGAGCAGGGATGGTGAGGTGTAGTTCCATTACTGTGGTCGAGGAGGGATGGTGAGGTGTAATCCCATTACCTCACCATGTAGATCCTGGAGCTGAGTCAGAAGAACAAACAGTAGAGTGGATAGAGTGAGGCAAGCAGAAGATCTGTCACTGGATCAGGTAAACAACAGTGTCATGCTGTGTGTGTGTGTATGTGTGTGTGTGAGTGTGAGTTTGTGTGTGTGTGTGTGTGTGTGTGTGTGTGTGTGTGTGTGTGTGTGTGTGTGTGTGTGTGTGTGTGTGTGTGTACATGTGTACGTGCGTGAGTGCATTCGTTCCTGCATCTTGAAAACAAAGACTTCATTTTAATAAACTGCCGTCTAGTCTCATATTACAGTAACTGGCTAATGTTTCTCTGAGCATACAACTATTTTAACAGCTACTGCTAAGATAAAGAGATTATAGGCTGCTGTTATTACCACTCAAAGTCTGATATATCACCTCCTTAGTGTACAAACACATCTCCAACTCCTGACTCAAAGTCCGCTCTCTGTCTGACAGCCCTGGACCTTGAACATCAATACAAGAAATATGATTTGATTAAGATAAGGGAAATGTACGCTCTTAACTCACTCTGCCTCTCTACCTCTCTCTCTACCTCTCTCTCTCTCTACCTCTCTCTCTCTCTACCTCTCTCTCTCTCTCCCTCTCTCCCTCTCTCTCTCTCTCCCTCTCTCTCTCTCTACCTCTCTCTCTCCCTCCCTCTCTCCCTCTCTCTCTCTCTCTCTCTCTCCCTCTCTCTCTCTCTACCTCTCTCTCTCCCTCCCTCTCTCCCTCTCTCTCTCTCTACCTCTCTCTCTCCCTCCCTCTCTCTCTCTCTACCTCTCTCCCTCTCTCTCTCTCCCTCCCTCTCTCTCTCTCTCTCTCTCTCTCTCTACCTCTCTCTCTCCCTCCCTCTCTCTCTACCTCTCTCCCTCTCTCTCTCTCTCTCCCTCCCTCTCTCTCTCTCGCTCTACCTTTCTCTCTCCCTCCCTCTCTCTCTCTCTACCTCTCTCCCTCTCTCTCTCTCTCTCTCTCTACCTTTCTCCCTCTCTCTTTCACTCTCTCTTACTCCTGCTCAGTCTTTCCTTATCACTTCTGTGTATGTGTGTAAGCGCAGATTACAACCTTTCGTAAACGCTATATTCTGTTATTATGATGGGGCTTCTCTACTCCATTTCTCTCTCAGCTTGTATATCTCTCTCTGTCACCCTCTCTCTTTCTCCTTCTATGGTTTTCATTATCTCCCTCTGTCTCTCTGACCCCTTCCAAGATAAGAGATGAGATTTATGTCTGCAGCAGTTTACAGTACATGTCCTTTAAGCTGTGTGTTCTTAATGCCTCTGCCCCAGTACAGATCTAAGGCGCTGGGATCACACTGTCTGTCTGTTAATGTGGGGGATATATGTATCTATCTCTTATAGTCTGTCTGTCTGTGTGTCTGTCTGTGTGTCTGTGTGTCTGTCTGTGTGTCTGTCTGTCTGTGTGTCTGTCTGTCTGTCTGTCTGTCTGTCTGTCTGTCTGTCTGTCTGTCTGTCTGTCTGTCTGTCTGTCTGTCTGTCTGTCTGTCTGTCTGTCTGTCTGTCTGTCTGTCTACAACTCACGTCCTAAATAATTTTAGCTCTTTTTGCATACACACACACACACAGCCCTGTTCCCCCGCTAGCTCTCATTAGTACAGCACTTAGTCGCTGGCTTGGGGTCCTATAAGCTCAGGCATCCATGGAGTTGCCCTCTTGGGGTACTGCTTAAGCAGGGCTTAGCCTACTATCAGCCTGTCTGCAACTATACGGACCACAGAACTGGGTCAGAGTGTGCCCATTCAGATGGACATTGGCACAATATACTGGAAACACAGAAACACTCACACACACTCTCAAACACACACTGACAAACACACATACAGATGTGCACAAACTCACATATACACACATACTGTATACACAAGCATACAAACATGCACACTCATTTTATAACAGACAAGACCAGACATACTATAAGAGATAGATACATACAGTGGGGAGAACAAGTATTTGATACACTGCCGATTTTGCAGGTTTTCCTACTTACAAAGCATGTAGAGGTCTGTAATTTTTATCATAGGTACACTTCAACGGTGAGAGACGGAAAAAAATCCAGAAAATCACATTGTATGATTTTTAAATAATTAATTTGCATTTTATTGCATGACATAAGTATTTGATCACCTACCAACCAGTAAGAATTCCGGCTCTCACAGACCTGTTCGTTTTTCTTTAAGAAGCCCTCCTGTTCTCCACTCATTACCTGTATTAACTGCACCTGTTTGAACTCGTTACCTGTATAAAAGACACCTGTCCACACACTCAATCAAACAGACTCCAACCTCTCCGCAATGGCCAAGACCAGAGAGCTGTGTAAGGACATCAGGGATAAAATTGTAGACCTGCACAAGGCTGGGATGGGCTACAGGACAATAGGCAAGCAGCTTGGTGAGAAGGCAACAACTGTTGGCGCAATTATTCGAAAATGGAAGAAGTTCAAGATGACTGTCAATCTCCCTCGGTCTGGGGCACCATGCAAGATCTCACCTCGTGGGGCATCAATGATCATGAGGAAGGTGAGGGATCAGCCCAGAACTACATGGCAGGACCTGGTCAATGACCTGAAGAGAGCTGGGACCACAGTCTCAAATAAAACCATTAGTAACACACTACGCCGTCATGGATTAAAATCCTGCAGCGCACGCAAGGTCCCCCTGCTCAA
Source organism: Thymallus thymallus (assembly GCA_023634145.1). NCBI lineage: Eukaryota > Metazoa > Chordata > Actinopteri > Salmoniformes > Salmonidae > Thymallus > Thymallus thymallus. The sequence goes on from CM042416.1 coordinate 12,239,302, forward strand.
GCCAGCGCATGTCCAGGCCCGTCTGAAGTTTGCCAATGACCATCTGGATGATCCAGAGGAGGAATGGGAGAAGGTCATGTGGTCTGATGAGACAAAAATAGAGCTTTTTGGTCTAAACTCCACTAGCCGTGTTTGGAGGAAGAAGAAGGATGAGTACAACCCCAAGAACACCATCCCAACCGTGAAGCATGGAGGTGGAAACATCATTCTTTGGGGATGCTTTTCTGCAAAGGGGACAGGATGACTGCACTGTATTGAGGGGAGGATGGATGGAGCCATGTATCGCGAGATCTTGGCCAACAACCTCCTTCCCTCAGTAAGAGCATTGAAGATGGGTCGTGGCTGGGTCTTCCAGCATGACAACGACCCGAAACACACAGCCAGGGCAACTAAGGAGTGGCTCCGTAAGAAGCATCTCAAGGTCCTGGAGTGGCCTAGCCAGTCTCCAGACCTGAACCCAATAGAAAATCTTTGGAGGGAGCTGAAAGTCTGTATTGCCCAGCGACAGCCCCGAAACCTGAAGGATCTGGAGAAGGTCTGTATGGAGGAGTGGGCCAAAATCCCTGCTGCAGTGTGTGCAAACCTGGTCAAGAACTACAGGAAACGTATGATCTCTGTAATTGCAAACAAAGGTTTCTGTACCAAATATTAAGTTCTGCTTTTGTGATGTATCAAATACTTATGTCATGCAATAAAATGCAAATTAATTACTTAAAAATCATACAATGGGATTTTCTGGATTTTTGTTTTAGATTCCGTCACTCACAGTTGAAGAGTACCTATGATAAAAATTACAGATTTCTACATGCTTTGTAAGTAGGAAAACCTGCAAAATCGGCAGTGTATCAAATACTTGTTCTCCCCACTGTATATCCCCCACATTAACCCTCCTACATTCCCCACATTAACCCTCCTACATCCCCTACATTAACCCTTCTACATCCCCCACATTAACCCTCCTACATCCCCCACATTAACCCTTCTACATCCCCCACATTAACCCTCCTACATCCCCTACATTAACCCTTCTACATCTCCCACATTAACCCTCCTACATCACCCACATTAACCCTCCTACATCCCCCACATTAACCCTCCTACATCCCCCACATGAACCCTCCTAAATCCCCTACAATAACCCTCCTACATCCCCCACATTAACCCTCCTACATCCCCCACATTAACCCTCCTACATCCCCTACATTAACCCTCCTACATCCCCCACATTAACCCTCCTACATCGCCTACAATAACCCTTCTACATCCCCCACATTAACCCTCCTACATCCCCCACATTAACCCTCCTACATCCCCCACATTAACCCTCCTACATTCCCTACATGAACCCTCCTACATCCCCTACATTAACCCTCCTACATCCCCTACATTAACCCTCCTACATCCCCTACATTAACCCTCCTACATCCCCCACATTAACCCTCCTACATCCCCCACATTAACCCTCCTACATCCCCTACATTAACCCTCCTACATCCCCTACATTAACCCTCCTACATCCCCTACATTAACTCTCCTACATCCCCCACATTAACCCTCCTACATCCCCTACATTAACTCTCCTACATCCCCCACATTAACTCTCCTACATCCCATACATTAACTCTCCTACATCCCCCACATTAACCCTCCTACATCCCCCACATTAACTCTCCTACATCTCCCCACATTAACTCTCCTACATCCCCCACATTAACTCTCCTACATCCCCCACATTAACTCTCCTACATCCCCCCACAGGAGACAGAGACAGTCTTTGGTGTCGATTGAGCTCATGTGTCCATCAGCTGTTCTGCCCTGTGAGACAGTACACAGGGAGACGTACAAAGTGACAATGACGGATACACGTGTGTGTATCCGTCATTGTCACTTTGTACGTCTCCCTGTGTACGTGTCCTATGCAGTGTCTGGTGCCAGTATAACACACACACACACACACACACTAACGCAGAAACACACACACACACACACACACACACACACACACACACACACACACACACACACACACACACACACACACACACACACACACACACACACACTAACGCAGAAACACCCCAACCCCTATACACTCACCCCACCCAAACACTGTCCCCAAATCACTCAACCCCCAAACCACAACCACCCACCTAAATACTGACTCAGAACACACCACCCACCTAAACACTGACTCAGAACACACCACTCACCTAAACACTGCCTCAGAACACACCACTCACCTAAACACTGCCTCAGAACACACCAATCAAGACCCAAAGACCCATAACATCCAGAGCAAATTCAGACTCTGTGATGTCATGGAGTTTCAGGACCTGAAGACAACCATGCTTGCAAACACACATTCTGACTAGCTTTGCAATGATGCTTTAACTAAACTGATGGGGTAGTTTTGATATCAACAGCTATTTCCAGTCACTCAGCTGTCAGTCAGGACTGTTCCAGTCACAAAGCAATCAGCGACTAATTATTTACTTCTATGGGATCTCTGTGCAGACACACACACACACACACACACACACACACACACACACACAGGCACGCGCGCACCCACACACACAGTTTGGTTGTAGTATTCCTTCCTGATCTATCATGTCCTTTTGATGATCCACCATGTTGTTGTCCTCAGCACGTATAACTGATACTCTGATATCACTCACTGGAAGTATTGTGGATAACCACACTGAATTGAGGAAAACAGTTGGTCACTAGCCAAAACCACCCAGTATGTCTGTATCCAGGAGACAGGGATATACGATGAGCTCCAAAACCACCCAGTATGTCTGTATCCAGGAGACGGGGATATACGATGAGCTCCAAAACCACCCAGTATGTCTGTATCCAGGAGACGGGGATATACGATGAGCTCCAAAACCACCCAGTATGTCTGTATCCAGGAGACAGGGATATACGATGAGCTCCAAAACCACCCAGTATGTCTGTATCCAGGAGACAGGGATATACGATGAGCTCCAAAACCACCCAGTATGTCTGTATCCAGGAGACGGGGATATACGATGAGCTCCAAAACCACCCAGTATGTCTGTATCCAGGAGACGGGGATATACGATGAGCTCCAAAACCACCCAGTATGTCTGTATCCAGGAGACAGGGATATACGATGAGCTCCAAAACCACCCAGTATGTCTGTATCCAGGAGACGGGGATATACGATGAGCTCCAAAACCACCCAGTATGTCTGTATCCAGGAGACGGGGATATACGATGAGCTCCAAAAGTATTGGGACAGTGACAATGTTCGTCCATATAGGGTTCACCGTTTAGAAATTACAGGAACTTTTTGTACATACTGTAGTCCCCCCATTTTAGGGGACCAATAGTATTGGGACAAATTCACTTACAGACGCACAAATATCATATCCCCAAGAAATGCTAACCAATACAATAACAGGGGAGGTTTGCATTTCTTAGGGGGTATAATATCTATGCCTCTGTAACTTTCTCACTCATCATTATTCACGATACATTCAGGATTATCAGTAATCATAGCAGCATCCACATTGATGTAGGAGTGTTTAGAAACATAGTCTATTCTTATTTACAATAAAATGGACTCCAAAATGATGCAATACAAATTAAAGCTGACAGTCTGCACTTTAGCCTCAGTTATTGTATCATTTGAAAATATATTTTGGAGCTCACTGTATGTGGTTTCTAGCTCGATCCAAGCTTAAGGTGGGCAGAGTACAGAACAGTTCAGAATATGTCCATAATGCACAGATCTGTAAGTGCTATAATTATAATAATGTATGGTAATAGCAGAGGCTGTTAATGCACAGCAGTTCTGTTCTGGCTGGGATCATTATAATCAGGCTGTATTGAGTCTGGCCTGGCCTGTCTTTAGACCTGGGGGGTGACACACACACACACACACACACACACACACACAGTGAGAAGGCTGAGAAGGGATTCTGGGATTCTGGAGCCGGGAAAGAGCCATTCACTTTACTGCACAAAGTCACAGCCAGGGCCAGGAAATGAGACAGGGAGGGAAGTGCACAAATCTGTACTGAGTGACAAAAATGGGATAGAGAGACCTATGGAGAGGGTGGGGTGACTTAACTTGATCCCTGGGACCCGATAAAGCCAAATGTATTTAGGAGTGAACAGTAACAGCCCTGTGTCACCGTGCAGAACTAGAACTACACAGCTGGGGAAAAAGAGAGCAAGGGGAGGAGAGAGAGGAGAGAAAAGAAAGAAAGGCAGAGAGCAAGGGAGAGGGAGTGGGAGAGGGAGAGGGAGAGGGAGAGGGAGAGGGAGAGGGAGAGGGAGAGGGAGAGGGAGAGGGAGAGGGAGCCATTCAACTCACAGACGTACACATAATAAACATACACATAATGTACACTGGAGCCACAGCCAGGGAAAACACACAGAAAGAAGACATCAAAGAACCTGTAAAACATTAGGCTTAATCATAAGATCCTACATCTGTATCAAAGAACCTGTAAAACATTAGTCCTAATCATAAGATCCTACATCTGTATCAAATCAACTGTAAAACATTAGGCCTAATCATAAGATCCTACATCTGTATCAAAGAACCTGTAAAACATTAGTCCTAATCATAAGATCCTACATCTGTATAAAATCAATGGTAAAACATTAGTCCTAATCATAAGATCCTACATCTGTATCAAATCAACTGTAAAACATTAGGCCTAATCATAAGATCCTACATCTGTATCAAAGAACCTGTAAAACATTAGGCCTAATCATAAGATCCTACATCTGTATCAAATCAACTGTAAAACAGTAGGTCAGATCATAAGATCCTACATCTCTATCAAATATACTGTAAAACATTAGGCCCAATCATAAGATCCTACATCTGTATCAAAGAACCTGTAAAACATTAGGCCTGATCGTAAGATAATACATCTGTATCAAATCAACTGTAAAACATTAGGCCTAATCATAAGATCCTACATCTGTATCAAATCAACTGTAAAACATTACACCTAATCAGAAGATCCTACATATGTATCAAATCAACTGTACAACGTTACGCCTAATCATATGATCCTACATCTGTATCAAACAAACTGTTAAACATTAGGCCTAATCATAAGATCCTACATCTGTATCAAATCAACTGTAAAACATTATGCCTAATCAGAAGATCCTACATCTGAATCCAATCAACTGTAAAACAGTAGGCCTGATTGTAAGATACTACATCTGTATCAAAGAACCTGTAAAACATTAGTCCTAATCATAAGATCCTACATCTGTATCAAATCAATGGTAAAACATAAGGCCTAATCATAAGATCCTACATCTGTATCAAATCAACTGTAAATCATTAGGCCTAATCATAAGATCCTACATCTGTATCAAAGAACCTGTAAAACATTAGTCCTAATCATAAGATCCTACATCTGTATCAAATCAATGGTAAAACATAAGGCCTAATCATAAGATCCTACATCTGTATCAAATCAACTGTAAAACATTAGGCCTAATCATAAGATCCTACACCTGTATCAAAGAACCTGTAAAACATTAGGCCTAATCATAAGATCCTACATCTGTATCAAATCAACTGTAAAACAGTAGGCCTGATCATAAAATCCTACATCTCTATCAAATATACTGTAAAACATTAGGCCCAATCATAAGATCCTACATAGGTATCAAATCAACTGTAAAACATTAGGCCTAACCATAAGATCCTACATAGGTATCAAATCAACTGTAAAACATTAGGCCTAATCATAAGATCCTACATCTGTATCAAGGAACCTGTAAAACATTAGGCCTAATCATAAGATCCTACATCTGTATCAAATCAACTGTAAAACAGTAGGTCAGATCATAAGATCCTACATCTGTATCAAATCAACAGTAAAACATTAGGCCTAATCATAAGATCCTACATCTGTATCAAATCAACTGTAAAACATTACACCTAATCAGAAGATCCTACATATGTATCAAATCAACTGTACAACGTTACGCCTAATCATATGATCCTACATCTGTATCAAACAAACTGTTAAACATTAGGCCTAATCATAAGATCCTACATCTGTATCAAATCAACTGTAAAACATTATGCCTAATCAGAAGATCCTACATCTGAATCCAATCAACTGTAAAACAGTAGGCCTGATCGTAAGATACTACATCTGTATCAAATCAATGGTAAAACATAAGGCCTAATCATAAGATCCTACATCTGTATCAAATCAACTGTAAAACATTAGGCCTAATCATAAGATCCTACATCTGTATCAAAGAACCTGTAAAACATTAGTCCTAATCATAAGATCCTACATCTGTATCAAATCAATGGTAAAACATAAGGCCTAATCATAAGATCCTACATCTGTATCAAATCAACTGTAAAACATTAGGCCTAATCATAAGATCCTACATCTGTATCAAAGAACCTGTAAAACATTAGTCCTAATCATAAGATCCTACATCTGTATCAAATCAATGGTAAAACATAAGGCCTAATCATAAGATCCTACATCTGTATCAAATCAACTGTAAAACAGTAGGCCTGATCATAAAATCCTACATCTCTATCAAATATACTGTAAAACATTAGGCCCAATTATAAGATCCTACATAGGTATCAAATCAACTGTAAAACATTAGGCCTAACCATAAGATCCTACATAGGTATCAAATCAACTGTAAAACATTAGGCCTAATCATAAGATCCTACATCTGTATCAAAGAACCTGTAAAACATTAGGCCTAATCATAAGATCCTACATCTGTATCAAATCAACTGTAAAACAGTAGGTCAGATCATAAGATCCTACATCTCTATCAAATATACTGTAAAACATTAGGCCCAATCATAAGATCCTACATCTGTATCAAATCAACTGTAAAACGTTATGACTAATCAGAAGATCCTACATCTGAATCCAATGTAGGATCCAATCAACTGTAAAACAGTAGGCCTGATCGTAAGATACTACATCTCTATCAAATCAACTGTAAAACATTAGGCTTAATAATAAGATCCTACATCTGTATCAAATCAACTGTAAAACAGTAGGCCTAATCATAAAATCCTACATCTGTATCAAAGAACCTGTAAAACATTAGGCTTAATCATAAGATCCTACATCTGTATCAAATCAACTGTAAAATAGTAGGCCTAATCATAAGATCCTACATCTGTATCAAATCAACTGTAAAACATAAGGCCTGATCATAAGATCCTATATCTGTATCAAATCAACTGTAAAACATTAGGCCTGATCATAAGCCTACTTACTGTACATCCTCCTGACCTTTCCATTAATCCCTATTGTCTAACTGACATACAGTGACATAATGTAGAGCCATTGAGAGCCTTCGTTTAATGCTATAACTTGCTCATCTCTGCATCCTCCTCTGTGTGTGTTTGTATATACAGACACACACACACACACACACACACACACACACACACACACACACACACACACACACACACACACACACACACACACACACACACACACACACACACACACACACACACACACACACACGAAGACACACGTAGAAACACACGCAGACACACTCACACACACACACAAACACACACACACGAAGACACACGTAGAAACACACGCAGACACACTCACACACACACACACACACACACACGAAGACACACGTAGAAACACACGCAGACACACACACACACACACACACACACACACACACACACACACACACACACGCAGACACACACACGCACACACACACACACACATCCTTTGGTTAGATTGTGTTTGTTGGGCCGTGCGTAGACTTTAATTCACTTGTTACACGTGATCTTTACTTGTAATCCCATAGTAGGATTAGCTTGTTATTCCCATTGACGACAGAGATGGCACATATGTCTCTCCCGACATTCCTTACGGACTGAGGATCCGTGAGACTCCTGAGCCCTAAGCCCTGACAGGGATCCTAAGCTTTTTATAACACTACACAAAACACAGACCAGTCCTACACTGTAATCAGATGAGTGTAATTGGTGGGGAGGTTAGACGTAAACAATGGTCTCGCTATCAAATATACTGTACATACATCTGTAAGCATTTTGCACATTTGTATAATTTGAATATTTAGAACATTCCATTATGGACATTTGTATAGGAAAACGCCCTGTTAGAACGCTCCATTAGTTTAGCCTGTGTGACGTCATATCCTTGACATCATTGCTTAGCTCATTAGGCAAGAAGAAGTCTATGGAGCAATACAGTTTTTGACCATGTTGAATTCATTTTCTCTGTAAACTTTTCTAGCATACAATTTATTCAAATATTTTTTATTTAACCTTTATTTAACTAGGCAAGTCAGTTAAGAACAAATTCTTATTTACAATGACGGCCTACCCTGGCCAAACCCGGACGAGTTGGGCCAATTGTGCGCCGCCCTATGGGACTCCGATTCACAGCCGGATTGTGATACAGCCTGGAATTGAACCAGGTTCTGTAGTGCCTTAGACCGCTGCGCCACTTGGGAGACCAAATAGGTATTACATATTGTATGCACAGTACTGATCAGACACAATGACACCAAGACATCTTATCTGTCTCAAGACCTAAATTTAATAGGAACATTTAATCTGAATGACAGATAGTCCTTGGTAAAATGACTTGTCCAATCCATATATATATATACTGAATGAAAATATAAACGCAACAGGCAACAATTTCAAAGATTTACTGAGTTACAGTTCATATAAGGAAATCAGTCAATTGAAATAAATTTTATGGATTTCACATGACTGGGCAGGGACCTGGGGGGGCATGGGCACACCCACTTGGGAGCCAGGCCCAGCCAATCAGAATGAGTTTTTCCCCACAAAAGGGGAAAAACAGACAGAAATACTCCTCAGTTCTATCAGCTGGCTGGTCTCAGACGATCCCGCAGGTGAAGAAGAAGCCGGATGTGGAGGTCCTGGGTTGGTGTGGTTACGTGTGGTCTGTGGACATACTGCCAAATTCTCTAAAACGACGTTGGAGGCAGCTTATGGTACAGAAATGAACATTCAATTATCTGGCAACAGCTCTGGTGGACATTCCTGCAGTCAGCATGCCAATAGCACGCTCCCTCAGAACTTGAGACATCTGTGGCACATCTGTGTTGTGTGACAAAACGGCACATTTTAAAGTGGCCTTTTATGGTCCTCAGCACAAGGTGCACCTGTGTTATGATCATGCTGTTTAATCAGCTTCTTGATATGCCACACCTGTCACATTGCGTAGAAATGGGACGATAAACGGAGCGCTGGTGGAATGTGAAATACTAAATACTAACAAAGCAAAGTGACTTACTTTCTGAGAACCCAAGGCAGACAAGTACAAACAATGATCCACACACAGGTGGATGTGTGTGGGGCCTAAATACTAACCCCAATCAGAGACAACTCTAGACAGCTGTCTCTGATTGGGGATCATTAATTTCCCTAGTTAGGGTGTGAGGACTTGATTGTGTGCCTTCCACTCCCCCTGGTGGGAGTAAAAGGCCTTACCACAACCAAGCCCTCACAACACCTGTCAGGTGGATGGAATTTCTTGGCAAAGAAGAAATTCTCACTAACAGGGATGTAACCAAATTTGTGCACAAAATTTGAGACAAAAAAGCTTGGGACACTTTACATGTTGCGTTTATACTGTATTTTTGTTCAGTATATTAAACTTGCTATCTACTTCAGTAGATTTTGAACACATTTCTACCTGCAAATGAAAACATTTCTAGTGGCAAATGTATACAATTATATGAAAGGGATAATCAACTCGGGGCTCTATGCGTTCTCTGGAAAATAACTCAGTGGAAGGTCAGTTCCATTCCACTAGCGCGTCGTGGAACACACCTTCCAGGTCGTTCATTATTTTCCATAGAACGCATAACCCCTCGTTGATTATCCCTTACATATGGGTGGTCCGGGGAATCTAACCCACTACCCTGCCATTACAAGCACCATGCGCTACCAACTGAGCTACAAAGGACTGCAAAGGATTTAGTAAGAGAGCAACCCTTCTATGCTTTATTAAACCTCTATAAGGCTCCTGTCAACTCTGACCTCTAGTACTATTACAAGCCCACTATTCACCACTATCCTCCACTAGATAGATAGATAGATAGATAGATAGATAGATAGATAGATAGATAGATAGATAGATAGATAGATAGATAGATAGATAGATAGATAGATAGATAGATAGATAGATAGATAGATAGATAGATAGATAGATAGATAGATAGATAGATAGATAGATAGATAGATAGATACTTTATTTATCCCCGGGGGGGGGGACATTTCTTAAATTCCACTATTCCACTATTTCTATACTCCACTATGCTTCACTATCGTCCACTATCCTCCACAATACTTCACTATCCTCCACTATCCTTCAATGTCCTTCACTATCCTCCACTATCTTCAACTATCCTCCTATATCCTCCACAATACTTCACTATCCTCCACTATCCTTCAATGTCCTTCACTATCCTCCACTATCTTCCACTATCCTCCACTATCCTCCACTATACTTCACTATCCTCCACTATCCTTCGTCCTTCACTATCCTCCACTATCCTCCATTATCCTCCACTATCATCCACTATCCTCCACTATACTTCACTCTCCTCCACTATCTTCCACTATCCTCCACTATACTTCACTATCCCCCACTATCCTTCAATGTCCTTCACTATCCTCCACTATCCTCCACTATCCTTCACTATCCTCCATTATCCTCCACTATCATCCACTATCCTCCAGTATACTTCACTGTCCTCCAATATCTTCCACTATCCTCCACTATACTTCACTATCCTCCACTATCCTTCAATGTCCTTCACTATCCTCCACTATCCTCCACTATCCTTCAATGTCCTTCACTATCCTCCACTAGCCTCCACTATCCTTCAGTATTTGGCAGCTCAGTAGAGAATCCCACAGACAACAGGAACATGATGAACACATATATCTGCCAAGGATTAACCTCCCAAACTCACTATGTGTGTGTGTGTGCGTGTGTATGTGTGTGTATGTGTGTATGTGTGTGTGTAATGCCCTAGACACCGTTACCTTCCACTAGCGTGATTTAGGAGAACCTCTATTCACCATGACAATGGCAGCCTGTGCCAAGCATACACACATACACACAAGCACATACACACACGTAAACACACACATAAACACAAAAACATGCAAACACACAAACCTCATGTGTGAGCACAGTGCATATCAATCCTGACTGGAATCTAACTAACTTGTCTTCCAGAGAGAAAACTCCCTCTTACAGAAACTCCCAGAGAGTCAGAGCTGGAACAGCACCCTGTTCAATGGGCCTAGAGAGAGATTATTCCATCATCAGGGTGTGTGTGTGGTGTGTGTGGTTGTGTGTGTGTGTGTGTGTGTGTGTGTGTGTGTGTGTGTGTGTGCGTGCGTGCGTGCGTGCGTGCGTGCAGAAGGACAGAGGGACAGAGAAAGTGGCAGACTGAGTGTGTTCTTTTTAATCAAGCAGATGCTTACGCAATAAGATACACTCTGCCAATATACCAGCCTAACAAACTAACAACAGAGATGGAGAGGAAAACAGAGAGAGAGAGAGAGAGAGAGAGAGAGAAAATAGAACAGAACATAATTCTTCATCCAGGGGCGGGGCCTTCGCCATGGTTGCAATCTAAGCCCTGCACTCTTCAATATTAACATCAACGAATTGGCCACTATTCTAGAAAAATCCTCAGCCCCTGGTGTTAGTCTCCACAATTCAGAGGTTAAATGCCTGCTCTTCGCAGATGACCTATGCCTGCTTTCACCCACAGCACATGGCCTACAGCAGAGCCTGGACCTGCTAGAGCAGTACTGCCAGACCTGGGCCCTGGGAGTAAACCGCAAAATGACTAAAATAATGATTTTCCAGAGAAGATCCAGATCTCAAGGAATAAGACCAAAGTTCTCAATTGGTACTAAATATATAGAGTACTGCACACACTACAATTACTTAGGTTTAAACACAAGCTAAACCGGAACACCTTAAAGATGCAGTGAATGAACTAAGAGAGAAAGCACGCTGGGCATTCCATTAGAACACAAATTCAAATTGAAAAAAATGTGGCTAAAGATAATTGAATGTGTCATTGAACCAAGTGCACTTTATGGCAGCGTGGTGTGGGGTCCACTTGCAAAACAAGATTTCACCCAATTGGACGAACACCCCATTGAAATGTCCAGAGGAAAACTACAAACAATGCATGTAGGGCTGAATTAGGCAAATATCCACTAATAATAGAAACAAAAAAAAGAGCAATTCAGTTTTGGAAACATCGAAAATACAGTGACCCCCTCTCATATCATTACCAAGCCCTGCAATACCAAGAGCTGAGTAAAGAAAATAGTCCCCTCATCCAGCTGGTTCTGGGGCTGAGTTCACAAACATGTTCTACTAACACACTGAAGCCTCAGGACCAGAGCATCCAATCAACCAGATCAAAACAAAACTACATTACTTATTGGGAAACACAAGCACAAGCACAAAGTATAATGCAATGTTATCTTGCCCTAAATCAACAGTACAACGTGGCAAACTATTTGACCATGGTTACTGATCAAAACCTTGAGTGAGCAAAGCCTTTCCATTGAGAAGGGGAGACACAGGAAAACCTGGCTGTGCAACCACTGCACCACAGCAGAACCAGAGACAGAGCTATATTTCAAAATATAAAACAATTAGTGTCATTTCCCCAAACTTGAAACCCTTATTCAAGGTTTCAAAGACCTCTATGATGAGGATAGGCTACCCGTCCTGTTGGGGGAGGACACAGAGAGCTGTGGGTTGGCAGTGCACTACATTACTGCCTGCCATAAGATGAGGGACAGTGTCTGACAGAACAACCAACCTGCACATGTCCTCTATGCTTATTCTTATTGTTCAATGTGTGGTTATTTTTACCCTTGGTTATTGTTGTTACTGTTGTCCCCTTGACAATATTGATTATTATTAATTATGCTAATATTGTAAATCTCCAAAGAAGCTTTGGCAATATGTACATTGTTACATCATGCCGATAAAGCAAATTGAATTGAATTGAGAGAGAGAGAAAGAGAGAGAGAGAGACAGAGAGAGAGAGAGATAGAGAGAGAGATAGAGAGAGAGGGGGGGTGAGTGAACAGAGGAATGGAAAAGAGGAGTAAGAGAAAGAACAGGGATGTTCAGACATAAATACAGAAGGAGAGGAGTGACTATCTGAAAATAAAACGCTCTGGCCTTTTGGCCCTTACATATACTGCAGTCTTAGTTAGGCTACATGGTACGTATGTCCGTTTGTGTGTTGTGCATGGAATGGGCTATATTTGGAGGTGGACCAAGATTTGTGTATGTATGTATGTATGTATGTATGTATGTATGTATGTATGTATGTATGTATGTATGTATGTATGTATGTATGTATGTATGTATGTATGTATGTATGTATGTATGTATGTATGTATGTATGTATGTACTGTAGGGAATGTATGGAATGTAGGGAATGTGGCAATATCAATGACACCCATGCGTGATCTTTGTACACATCTAGATGGTCATATGAGGAACATTTAAGATCAATCAGAAGCACCCACACAATTATTTTGTACAACCCATTCTACAGCTCAGTCTTCCTGAAAGAAACTCGTCATGCACTATAGATAGATAGATAGATAGATAGATAGATAGATAGATAGATAGATAGATAGATAGATAGATAGATAGATAGATAGATAGATAGATAGATAGATAGATAGATAGATAGATAGATAGATAGATAGATAGATAGATAGATAGATAGATAGATAGATAGATAGATAGATAGATAGATAGATAGATAGATAGATAGATAGATAGATATATAGATAGATAGATAGATAGATAGATAGATAGATAGATAGATAGATAGATAGATAGATAGATAGATAGATAGATAGATAGATAGATAGATAGATAGATAGATAGATAGATAGATAGATAGATAGATAGATAGATAGATAGATAGATAGATAGATAGATAGATAGATAGATAGATACTTTATTGATCCCCGAGGGGGACATTTCTTTGTCAAGCAGCTACAACAAAACATAGGGCAGGTGCAAAATGCCAGAACGAAAATACACAAAAGACAGATACACGATACATGATACATAGAGCGGCAGTATGAAAAAGTATAGAAATACAAGATATCTGGAGTGAAAAAAAGATGCAACTGACAGGATACTAATATGCATTCCTGAGTGAATGACTACGTAAGTTAAGTCCAAGAATTACTTGCAATATTGCACGTTATATGATATAACAACTGTACATGAGTATGTATATACAGACCTGAGAGAATAAATAAGTCCTGAGTAAATGAGTGATTACGGACCAGAGTTACTCACGGACGGATGCATAATTGTTAAACATTAGTCTTCATACTGTAGCAACAAGACTCATTGGAGACTAATAAAACAGCACAGCTAAATTAAAGGTTATTTTTACAAATGTGTCTCCGGTAATGATAAGTGTCAGCAAATGATGTATTAACTACACTCTTAGAAAAAAAGGTGCTATCTAAAACCAGAAAGGGTTCTTTGGCAGTCCCCATACTGGAACCTCTTTGGTTTCAGGTAGAACCATTTTGGTTCCAGATAGAACCCTTTTAGGTTCCACAGACGGTTCTACATGGAACCAAAAAGTGTTCTACCTGGAACCAAAAAGGATTTTCCTATAGGGACAACCGTTTTGAAACCCTTTTTTCTAAGAGTGTAGGTAGGCTAGAGGAGTTTGGCACTACAGTACCAGCCTTGCCAAGGTATCAAGGTAAGGTCTGTCTGATAGCAGATAGGACTGTGTCTGAGCACTAAACCTGAAGATATCCAGAGTAAAATAAAACACGTTTGAAATGGGACTAGTTTGCTACCTTTGACTCCCTAACCTTTCAATGCTGTGCCAAGGTCCTGTTGGGTCCTGTCTCTCTCTCACACAGACACTCATCAGTACAGACACAGACACACACACACACACACACACACACACACACACACACACACACACACACACACACACACACACACACACACACATACACACACACACACACACACACACTCACACACCATGACTGTCCTAACTGGAAACATGGCCATCTCTGGGAATAAGACCAGGGGTTACTATTTCAGTGGAAACCTGAGATCTGACAGAGATCCATTGTCCGCCACTGTGTGTGTGTGTGTGTGTGTGTGTGTGTGTGTGTGTGTGTGTGTGTGTGTGTGTGTGTGTGTGTGTGTGTGTGTGTGTGTGTGTGTGTGTGTGTGTGTGTGTGTGTGTGTGTGTGTGTGTGAGTGCCTGTGTGTGTGTTTCAGAATGTCTGTGGTTGTCTGAGTCACATTGTGTCGCCAGTTTTAGACAATGACCATATCCGATCTCTCTCTCTCTCTCTCTCTCTCTTTCTTTTGGAAAATCAATACTCAGCATTCTGGATGAGGTTGTGACCAGGTCACTATGTTTGGGCTTGGTTTTGAAAAATGACAATGCACATACACACACACACACACACACACACACACACACACACACACACACACACACACACACACACACACACACACACACACACACACACACACACACACACACACACACACACACACACATGCTCGTGCACACACACGTAAACATACACAAATACACACTTAAACAAACACACACACAAATATATAACACGTACAGAAAACAACTATAAACACATGTACACAGATTCCCATGCACACAAACTTCAGACACACACACACATCCACTCACACACACTCTTGGATGCAGCCAGCCACACCTCGCCCCCGTAGACTACATATCAGCCCGTCTGGGATCACTGAGGTTGTTGATGAACAGAGGACTAACACCAGGAGAATAGGAAGACAGGAGGAGAGAGGGGGAGAAGGGGAGCAATAGATGAGGGGGGGAGAGAAGAAAGAAAGAAAGAAAGAAAGAAAGAAAGAAAGAAAGAAAGAAAGAAAGAAAGAAAGAAAGAAAGAAAGAAAGATGAAAATAAGGTGAAAGTGAGACAGAAGTTAGGAGAGAGAGAAAGAGAAAGGGTTAACTGAAGATGATAATGAAGCCAGGCGTGTAGCTGAATGAGTTAGTGGGCCCCTCTGGTCTACGACCATAGATGCTGCCAATGATGACATTGTTAGGAGTGATGATCTAAACCAAGTGCTTTAGTGGGGAGGTACACAGCCAGGAGGGCCGACAGAAGGGAAGTGTGCCTGTTGAATTGGTTAGTTAATGATTAGTGTATGAGAAGACATAGCATTGAGCCAGAAGAGGTCAGTTTGTTAACTCAACCATGTAGACCCCTTGTTATACCATTTAACCCCTACTGACACACACATGAAACACTTTCTGTGTGTGTGTGTGTGTGTGTGTGTGTGTGTGTGTGTGTGTGTCTGTATGTGTGGTGTGTGTGTGTGTGTGTGTGTGTGTGTGTGTGTGTGTGTGTGTGTGTGTGTGTGTGTGTGTGTGTGTCTGTGTGTGGTGTGTGTGTGTGTGTGTGTGTGTGTGTGTGTGTGTGTGTGTGTGTGTGTGTGTGTGTGTGTGTGTGTGTGTGTGTGTGTGTGTGTGTGTGTGTGTGTGTGCGTGCGTGCGTGTGTGTGTGTGTGTGTGTGTGTGTGTGTGTGTGTGTGTGTAGGCTTCTAGTTAGCCATTATGTGTGTCAGTTAGTATCACTATTGGCCCCGTGCAGAATGCCATGTGGACACATGGAGCACTATTGAGCAGGAGTGTGCCTCACAGCAGGTGAATGGGGACCACCTGTATGCAGATGAATAGGGCTGAATGGGCCAGAGGGGATTCCTTTGTCCTGCCAGAAAAGGGGCAGCTTGTCGGAGTGTGCCAATATGAGACAGAGGGTCAGGGGATAAAGACAGGGCTCTGTTGGGATCACTGGGTGAAATCTTCAATGTCCAATAGTGCTGAAATGTGAAGAAAAAAACACTGTACAGTAAAACTTCTGGAAGGACGTAACATGAAATATCTCTCTTTACGATGTCCATAATATGTTATCTAGAATTATCCTTGTTGTATTATTATAAAACAGTAGAACAGAGGTTGGAGTGAGATGGATAGAAAAACAGGGGGATAGAGGATCCAGCAAGTGAAAGAGAGGCTTGGGGGTAAAAGGGGGAGTGTGATGGAGAGATAGAGAGAAGAGGGGGACATGGGGAGACAGAGATGTGATTAAAAGATAACATCTCCCGCTCGTTCACACAATAACAATAAAAACAGCTCCAGGGAGCAGAGTCCTGCCCCACCTATAGCACTGTGTGTGTGTGTGTGTGTGTGTGTGTGTGTGTGTGTGTGTGTGTGTGTGTGTGTGTGTGTGTGTGTGTGTGTGTGTGTGTGTGTGTGTGTGTGTGTGTGTGTGTGTGTGTGTGTGTGTGTGTGTGTGTGTGTGCGCGCCTCTTTCTCTCGTCACCATCCCTGTTCTTTCCATTCTGCTGTTTGTGTCTTTTTGTCTTTCTTTCTTCCCTCCCTTTCTCCTAATTTCTACACTTTCATCACTCCTTTCTCTGTTCTAACCCTTTCTCTGTTCTAACCCTAACCCTTTCTCTGTTCTAACCCTAACCCTTTCTCTGTTCTAACCCTAACCCTTTCTCTGTTCTAACCCTAACCCTTTCTCTGTTCTAACCCTAACCCTTTCTCTGTTCTAACCCTAACACTTTCTCTGTTCTAACCCTAACACTTTCTCTGTTCTAACCCTAACCCTTTCTCTGTTCTAACCCTAACACTTTTTCTGTTCTAACCCTAACCCTTTCTCTGTTCTAACCCTAACCCTTTCTCTGTTCTAACCCTAACCCTTTCTCTGTTCTAACCCTAACCCTTTCTCTGTTCTAACCCTTTATCTGTTCTAAACCTAACCCTTTCTCTGTTCTAAACCTAACCCTTTCTCTGTTCTAACCCTAACCCTTTCTCTGTTCTAAACCTAACCCTTTCTCTGTTCTAACCCTAACCCTTTCTCTGTTCTAAACCTAACCCTTTCTCTGTTCTAAACCTAACCCTTTCTCTGTTCTAACCCTAACCCTTTCTCTGTTCTAATCCTAACCCTTCCTATGTTCTAAACCTAACCCTTTCTCTGTTCTAACCCTAACCCTTTCTCTGTTCTAACCCTAACCCTTTCTCTGTTCTAACCCTAACCCTTTCTCTGTTCTAATCCTAACCCTTTCTCTGTTCTAAACCTAACCCTTTCTCTGTTCTAACCCTAACCCTTTCTCTGTTCTAATCCTAACCCTTTCTCTGTTCTAATCCTAACACTTTCTGTTGTCTTTACTTCAGCCCACCTTGTATTGGTTTCTGTAACAGCTTTATGTTTTCCATGTCTCTTTTACTTCAACACACCTTCTATTCATTACTCCAATGTGTGTGTGTATCGGCTGAACATCTGGACATTTTGAGAGAACTACATCAGGCAGCCCCTCGGGCAATGACAGCTTGAGAGAAGAGAGAGGAAGAGGGGAGAGGAGAAAGGAAAGGAGGGAGAGAGAGACGGGGTGAGAATCTGAGTGAGAGAGAGATGGGGTGAGAATCTTTGGGAGAGAGAGACATGGTGAGAATCTGAGGGAGAGAGAAACGGGGTGAGAATTTGAGGGAGAGAGAAACGGGGTGAGAATCTGAGGGAGAGAGAAACGGGGTGAGAATCTGAGGGAGAGAGAAACGGGGTGAGAATCTGAGGGAGAGAGAAACGGGGTGAGAATCTGAGGGAGAGAGAAACGGGGTGAGAATCTGAGGGAGAGAGAAACGGGGTGAGAATCTGAGGGAGAGAGAAACGGGGTGAGAATCTGAGGGAGAGTCCCTGAGGCCTATCTGATTCCATAACATTTATTTAGGCTGTTTGGTAGGTCCTCTCCCTCTCTTTCTCTCTCTTTTTCTCCCTCTGTCATTCTAGGAGGAACACCCTTTTCCCTCTGCTACTCGTCTCTGTTTGGTTTTCTGCTTCACCCATACACACACACACACACACACACACACACACACACACACACACACACACACACACACACACACACACACACACACACACACACACACACACACACACACACACACACACATACACACACACACACACACACACACACACACACACACACCCATACACACACACACACCCATACACACACACACACACACACACACACACACACACACACACACACAGTCTTGTACAATTAAGCTTGTGGGGACACAAAATTCAGTACCATTTAAAATCCTATTTTCCCTAACCCCTAGTCCTAACTCTAACCCTTACCCTAATCCTAACCCTACCCTAAACCTCAACCTTAACTTTAACCTTAACCTTAAGCCTAACCCTAACCCTAACTCTAACCTTAACCCCAAAGCCTAACCTTAACCCTAACCCTAAACCTAAACCTAAACCTAACCCTAGCTCCTAACCTAATCCTAGCTCTTCTGTCCCCATTTTTTTCTTGAAGAAAGGTTTGGATTCTTGAATTCAAAATGCTACATAAAAGCTTTCCCAAGTTGCTGTTTATGCAAATTCCGCTGTAATTATTGGGGTCTGATTTGTCTCCACTTTTGTGGATAGGGGAGATGAGCCCCTGTTTCCAGACATCAGGAAAGCAGCCAGAAGTTTGTACCATGTTGAACAATTTAAGCACAGCATTTTGCAACTCATGTGTGCTGTTTTTCAGTCCCAGAACAGATTTTGGTCATTGCGTTTTCAATTTCATCAAGTGTCTTATTGGTATAATTCAATTTCTTGCATTTCAGTGTATATTTATACTGTTTCAGAGTTTCAAAGGATAAATAGCGTAGCTATGGGTTGTTTTGCTGCTTATGTTTTTCTTTTGTCTTAGGTGTTTTATAATAGTTTTAAATCCGTTATAAAACCATCTTTCAGAAACATTTAGTTTTCAGTTTCTGATGTTGCATTCCTTTGGTTTTCTCAGATTTGCTTTTGATGCTGCTTTTTGGAATATGCAATTGATGTTTCGAGTAGCCGAATTGACACCTTATTTATTGTTTTGGTATTGTTATTGTTATTGAAGAGCTGTATAGAGTTCATCATTTCATTTGAGTTCAATGTTTCAATTAATTTCTCTGCACTGTTTGGAGCCCATCTGTTCGATTGTAGAGTTTATTGGTCAAATTCTTTAGATACACGTTGATCTGACTGTGATCTGACAATGGTGTCTGTGGTCTGACGGTGAATGCATTAATGGAGGAGGGGTCCGTGTCAGAGATGGCATTATCGACTGCACTTGTCCCAAGAGCTGAGCAGTAAGTAAACCAACCTAAGGAGTCCTCTCTGATTCTACAACTAACAGACAGAGATGCTCTAACTCCTTCCTGTTTATGTTCAGAATTTGGTCAGGACTGTTTCTATTATTTATAATAGGGCTACTGTACAAGGAGGGCTACTGTCCAAATATGTGATGGTTACCTCCCGCATCAGTGTAGTCAGTCTCAGAACCTGTTGTCGCATTGAAATCTCCATAAAGAAGCAAAAACTCTCTCTCTCTTACTCTCTCACTCTCTCGCACTCTCACTCTTTCTCTCTTTCTCTCTTTCTCTCTCTCTCTCTCTCGCTCTCACTCTCTCTCTCTCTCTCGCTCTCTCTCTCTCTCTCTCTCTCTCTCTCTCTCTCTCTCTCTCACTCACTCTCACTCTCACTCTCTCTCTCTCTCACACTTTTTCTTGTTTTTCTCTCTTCTGTCCTCTTTTATATTGGTTCTACTCTCATTTATCTGTCTTTCTTAGTAACTCTTTTATTAACAGGAATGTCTTCCCTCTCTGTTGACTGTTGGAAGCTGGAGTTACAGTCATCATCATCAGCAGCACTATCCCATCCCACGGCTGCTACAGCAGAGGAGGTTTATGTATCCGTGTGTGTGTGTGTGTGTGTGTGTGTGTGTGTGTGTGTGTGTGTGTGTGGATTTGGAGGATCCAAAATCCTGCCTATATTTAGATAATGTGTTAGGTCGTGCTTGTGCACATGTGTGTGTTGCACCTCTAAACCATACCTCTCTCCGTCAGTCCTCCAGGCTGTACCTCTCTCCCTTAGTCCTCCTGGCTGTACCTCTCTCCCTCAGTCCTCCTGGCTGTACCTCTCTCCCTCAGTCCTCCTAGCTGTACCTTTCTCCATCAATCCTCCTGGCTGTACCTCTCTTCAGCTAAATGTACCTCTCTTCCGTTAAATGGAAAAGCACCCTCAGCTCTGTGTGTGTGTTGTATCGTCTGTCAGAGAGCCAGGGGCAAGTGCGTGCTTGCCCAGCCTCGCCTGGGGTCAGTTCAGTCAGACACTCTCTCAGCCCGGCTCCCTTACCACACACACACATACACACACACGCGCTCACACACACACACACACACACACAGACACACACACACACTTTTTCTTATCAAATCAAATTTGATTTGTCACATTCTTCGTAAACAACTGGTGTAGACTAACAGTGAAATGCTTACTTAGGGGCCCTTCCTAACAATGCAGAGAGAAATAATAAAAAATAAATAACACAAGGAATAAATACACAATGAGTATCAATAACTTGGCTGTATACACGGGGTACCAGTACCGAGTCGATGTGCAGGGCTAAGATGTAATTGAGGTAGATATGTAGATATAGGTAGCGATAACGCGCTCTACAAATGTAATGTATTATTATTATTATTATTACTATTATTATAGGCACCAGTATAGATAATAAACAGTAGCAGCATTGTTTTGTGATTAGTCAAAAAGGGTCAATGCAGATAGTCCAGGTAGCTATTGTTAGGGTCTTCCTCTGACACTGCCTGGTATAGAGGTCTTGAATGGCAGGGAGCATGGCCCCAGGGATGTACTGGGCCATATGCACTACCCTCTTGTAGCGCCATGAAGTCAAATGCCAAGCAGTTGCCATAGCAGCCGGTGATTCAGCCAGTCAAGATGCTCTCAATGGTGCAGCTGTGAAACCTTTTGAGGATCTGAGGGCCCATGCCAAATCTTTTCAGCCTCCTGAGGGGGAAGAGGTGTTGTTGTGTCTTCTTCATGACTGTGTTTGTGTGTGTGGGCCATGATAATTCCTTAGTGATGTGGACACAGAGGAACCTAAAGCTCTCAACACACTCCACTACAGCCCCACCAATGTAGATGGGGGCATACTCATCCCTCTGTTTCCTGTAGTCCACAATCAACTCCTTTGTCTTGCTAACGTTGAGGGAGAGGTTGTTGTATTGGTATCATACTGCCAAGTTTTATGTTTTTTTTTATCTTTATTTAACTAGGCAAGTCAGTTAAGAACAAATTAGGGTTAATTGCCTTGCTCAAGGACACATCAACAGGTTTTTCAACTTGTCGTCTCAGGTATTCGAACCAGCGAACTTTCGGTTACTGGCCCAACGCTCTAACCACTAGGCTACCTGCCGCCCTATAGGTAAACAGGGAGTACAGAAGGGAACTACGCACGCACCCCTGAGGGGCCCCCGTGTTGATGGTCATCGTGGAAGATGTGTTGTTGCCTATCCTCAAAACCTGGGGGCGTCTCGTCAGGAAGTCCAGGATCCAGTTGCAGAGGAAGTTTTTCAGTCAAAGGGTCCTGAGCTTGAATGGCCCTATGGTGTTGAACGCTGCGTTATAGTCAATGAACAGCATTCTCACATAGGTGTTCCTCTTGTCCAGATAGGAGAGGGCTGTGTGGAGTGCAATAGAGATTGAGTCATCTGTGGATCTGGGGTAGTATCCGAATTGGAGTGGGTTCAGGGTGTCTGGGATTTTATTATTATTTATTTTTTTACCTTTATTTAACCAGGTAGGCCAGTTGAGAACAAGTTCTCAATAACAACTGCTACCTGGCCAAGACAAAGCAAAGCAGTGCAACAAAAAACAACACAGAGTTACACATGGGAAATAAACAAACGTACAGTCAATACCACAATAGAAAATCTATATACAGAGTGCAAATGTAGTGCAAAATGCAGTAAGGTTAGGAAGGTGGGACAATAAATAGGCCATAGTGGCTAAATAAATTACAGATTAGCATTAACACTGGAATGGTGGATGTGCAAATGATGATGTGCAAATAGAGATACTGGAGTGCAAAATGAGCGGAAGTTCAAAAAAAAAATATATGGGGATGAGGTAGTAGGGTGGGCTATTTACAGAAGGGCTATATACAGGTGCAGTGATCGATAAGCAGCTTTGACAGCTGATGCTTAAAGTTAGTGAGGGAGATAGGAACCTCTAGCTTCAAGGATTTTTGCAATTCGTTCCAGTCATTGGCAGCAGAGAACTGGAAGGAATGGCGGCCAAAGGAGGTGTTGGCTTTGGAGGTGACCAGTGAAATATACCTGCTGGAGCGCATACTACGGGTAGGTGTTCCTATGGTGACCAGCGAGCTGAGATAAGGTGGGGATTTACCTACAAATCCCTGTGTCTGGGTTGATGGTGTTGATGTGAGCCTTGACCAGTCTTTCAAAGCATTTTGGGGCGACCGATGTGAGTGCTACGGTCTGTAGTCATTTAGACAGGTTACCTTAGCGCTCTTGGGCACAGGGTCTATGATGGTCTACTTGAAACATGTACTGGGTAGACTGGGTCAGGGAGAGGTTGAAAATGTAATTGAAGACACTAGCCGGCTGGTCAGCGCATGCTCTGAGTATGAGTCCTGGTAATCCATCTGGCCCCATGGCCTTGTGAATGTTAACATGTTTATAGGCCTTACTCAAGCCCTGCCTCATCCAACGAGCATCAGAGCTGGCGTAGCAGGATTCGATCTTAGTCCTGTAATGACGTTTTGACTGTTTTGGCTCGTCGGAGGTCGTAGTGGCATTTCTTATAAGCGTCCGGGTTAGTGTCCCGCTCCTTGAAAGCGGCAGCTCTAGTCTTTAGCTCAGTGGGGATGTTGCCTGTAATCCATGGCTTCTGGTTGGATTATGTACGTGTGGTCTTGTGGGGACGAGCTAAACGTCCCCACAAACGTTGTTGATGCAGTTATTAATGAAGCCGGTGAAGGATGTGGTAAACACCTAAATGTTACCAGATTAATCCTCTTTTGAGTCCCTAGGATTAGGGCCTGGTCCGGAATGATCAGTACATCCACAGCTACCAACGTGTTGAAGAAGAAATCTTCATCCAAATCGAGGTTAGGGATCACTGTTCTGATGCCCAGAAACATTTTCGTTCATAGGAAATTTTGGCGGAAATATTACGTACAAAAAAAGTTAAGATCAGCATTTAAAAAAAAAAAAAAAAACTATCCACTGCAGAGCCATCTTCAGTAATCCTCACGCACACACACACTGGAGTTCCGCGCCAGCTCACCAGCCCCTGTTGACCAGCCCCCGAACCCACGGAGGCCTGGACTAGCAGGGGAACACAGTGTGTTTGGCAGATTTACTGATATTCTTGCTTGATTTCTGCAATGAGCTCATTTTTGTTTTTTGTTTTTTAGTGGCACAAAAAAAGTGCATTTCATGAGGGATGAAAAAGGTAGGCTATATTGTAGTATAATGCATTATCTTGAGCAGCTTTGTGTTGCTAATTTACAGTCACTATGTGCCTGCAGATGATATGGCTACAGGGGACCCAGAAGATGATCTGCACAGATAACATCTTAATGATTCAATAGGATAACATCTGGCTGACCGACAGTCAGAGATAAGCTCTCCTAGAACATTTAAGTAGATTTATACCTTGCATTACGTTATATTTACTTAGTAATGTTACTTCACATTTTCATGTTGTTGAATATGTGGGCCTATAATTAATCAGGTGGGGGAAATTCAGCAATTTTTGCAATCTAAAATTCTAAGACAAAACTGTTGGTCACAACAAACGAAAAACAACAACTTTTTTGAGTGCTTCATCAATTCATTTAAATGTCATAGACAAAGCTATAGGCCTATACATTTCTGTCCATAGCTTTGATTATATCGTATAGATTGGATAAAGTGTTCATGGCGTCTCTAGTTGAATAGACACAGCAGCGGGGCGTTTTGCCCGCTGCTATTGGCTATATAACCAGGAGAGGCGTGGCTCCGTTAGACAGAACAGTCAACGCGCCTCGGTCTCAACCGTAGTCAACCGCCGCTAAACCCCATCGAAGAAGGGCTCAACCATACAGAAGAGCAACAAATATAGACCAGCACCACTATCCTGCATTTCTTTTGAAAGGTTTTTGGTTACCAACATCAACTTTATTTGTTTTGACAGTGTGCACATCCTGCACATACTTGCTCTGCAATAACTGACAGTATATTTCGGCGTTTCCTTTTGTTCGGGTTCTTGATCGGGTCCTAAATCAGCAGCTATGGATTTGGTGTGGCTGGTGTGTTTGGCTGTGACCTTCGGAACCTGGTTCGCCTCTGCAGAGAGACACAGTGTCTTCTGGAATAGCACAAACCCAAAGTAAGTGTTGTTTTTTTAATCTATTTTTTCTATCTATCTCGCTCACTGTCTCTGTATCTTTCTGTGTGTTTACGCGCGCCGCGTTGTGCGTCTTTTGGTGAGGCATACATTACAAGTGTGTGTGTTTACACGCACCTAGTGCTCAACTCACTCTGAGAATGGTTATCTGACACTATACTAGGCCTACTCAAATACACTTTCTATCTTGGGATAAATATTGTTTGTGTGTCATCCACTCAATGGATAGCCTACGCGCTGAATTTCTCGGTTCTTTATCAGACATCACACCCCACTGGGCACACCGCCAGGTTGAATCAACGTTGATTGCAATGTGGAATAGACGTTGAATTGACCTATGTGCCCAGTGGGACTCAATTTGATGACATCTGGATTTTGGTATTGCTTATTTCTTCCACTTGTTGCTATTAGGTGTAGGCTGTGTGCCTTGTTGTATTAGCTGTCCGCTTGCCCCTTTAACCAGGTAACAGGATTGTAATTAGGCTATGTTAGGCCAATTGTGCACAATGGCATAAACAGAGACAGAGGGGAAGATTGGGAACGAATTCTGAGACAGATGGACAGACCGAATCAACCCATATATAACCCTGATACATAGACAGACACACAGCAACTCTTACAGACAGACACCCTCACACAGCATAGCATAAAAATAAATAGACTGACATGAACCAACTCGACATGAGTGTCTGAAAACAGACTGTAGGTCTATCTGTGTTTCACTCTATTGGTACTGCTGACAGTCTGACATTTCATCTCTCCAAAAGCTGGTGTGTGTGTGTGTGTGTGTGTATATATTATGTCCAATTCTGACAGCTGATTGTTTTGGGGTCAGAAAATGTAAGGCAACCCGGCCACTCAGTGGGATCAATGGAGCTTGACAGGCGTGTGATTTATTGAACTTTTAGTACGGAACTGGCAAGAAAGAAGGATGGATTATTTTCTAGAGAAAATGGAAAGCAAAGACTGAGGGGTCACGGTTTCAGCCGACTCTGGTCGATGTTATTATACCTTCTTATCGCAAGGTCAAAAGCCATTAGGGCCTTTTTGTGTTGCCTTAATTCGATTTGCACTCGGTAGCCGAATTCTCCTTAGGCCAGTGATGACGACAGACCGCTAAATTAGATTTCGTATGAATTGGGAAAGACATTGGTTTTGTAATTGATTTAATGATGTCAACACTGGAAAGTTTTGTTGACTAGTCATATTTGTCGGTGTGAGTCAGTCGCGTGCTTTACCTGTTCTGCGCGCAGGTCTGAATTTACCTGGGTTTGTTGGTGTGACATCACCGAGACGGTGGCTCGAGCACAAGGAACACGACTTCTGTTGATCAGGTGATATGAGGAGGAAGAGAGAGGGAGAAAATAACTAAAGAGAAGGACATCTGAACCGAACTCTTAGGCCATAATGAGAAAAGAAAGCAGTTATAGAGGAGAAATCAGAGCTTCAGAGTTTTGGGTCAAGTGAGAATTGCTATAAAGGCAGAGAAATACAGAGTGAACAGAAAGAACACTTGATTGAGGGGCAGTGGTCTGAGTCAAAGTGTGTGTATGTGGGCGCTTGTGTGTTCTTTTAATCCAGCTCTGGACTACATTTCCACTCTAACTTGCGTTTCATAACAACAACAACAACAACAAGACATCATAATGTAACACACTAATCCTTTTCGTAGCAGACAAAAGATAGACTAGCACACAGAGACACACACACATAACCAGACATAGAAATATGTTCACACGTCACACATTAACTGTAGACACAAACAAGCATGTTCAGACACACTGTCTCACATACTCATTGACACATAGTCACACACAACAAAAACAAACTACATGGAAACTCGACATGCCAGTTTGATGTGGGAGCAGTGATGCGCTCAGTGTCCAATGGTGCAAAAGATTGTTTACTAGAGACTGGTAGGCTCACACTGATATATATTACTCATGTTACAATCTCTACTCACACATTCTGTACTGCACATGTCTCTGTCACACATACACACACACACTGATTTTTTCCCAGAAGTCTTTATCTAAAGTCCGACAGTGTGCAGGATGTCAAAACAGGCCGCCCTTTAATCCATTGTTCTCAGTTTCCTTCTTTCTTTTTCAACCACTTTTTCTATCTCTTTCTCTTTCTCTCTGTTTTCAGTCTTCTTTCAGCCTGAAAGCCCAATCTGGTCCCTCAACTGTCGTCCCACTTTACACTGTCTCAACCACCTGATTCGCTCCCATCAATCTGTCAGTTAGACAGACAGCCAGTGAATCACTGAGTCTAATTGATTCCTAACTGATTGATCTAAGGTGATCAGGTGTAAACGTAAACTGATGTGTACGGGCTGACTCCAGATGGTAACACAGATCGCTCAGTGTGTGTGTGTGTGTGTCTGTGTACAGTTGTGTATGGTGTAGAACAGTTTTTTTCACAGTCTGTTCCAACATTGTTTTATTTCCTACTACGTGTGTGTGTGTGTGTGTGTGTGTATGTGAGAGAGAGAGAGAGAGAGAGAGAGAGACTAGGCTTGTTTCGACCTGATCCAACAGCTTAATCATTAGTTATGGCGCAATGCCATGTTACTGGAAGTGTTTTTTTGTTTTAGACCGAGGGCGAGCGTGTGGTGTTGCCTGAACTCCAATGTCAGAGAAAGGGAGGGGCCCTATACGTAGGCGATATTACAGAGCACTGATAAATCAGTGACTCACACACATACATGCACACACACACACACACACACACACACACACACACACACACACACACACACACACACACTCTCTCTCTGGGGCATGAGGGAGGAGTTGGGTGTTAATATTAGTCGCAGCCAGCATTCCACACTCCCCCTGTTACTATACTCAACTCTGTCAGCTGTGTTCGACCCCCCCCCCCCCTCCTTCCCTCTCTCCCTCCCTCTGTCTGTACCTGTCTGTTCCTCTCTCCATCTCCACTCCCTCACACCAGCTGGGTCTTTTCTAGCTTGTTATTGCCTGACCACCTCTATCTCTCTCTTTCTTTCTCTCTCTCTGTTTCCATGAGTTCATCCATCCACTTATATCACGTTTTCATGTTCTCCTCTCCTATATAGCTATATCTTTCCGATTCTCTGTCTCCTTTTGTCTTTCTTTCTCTCTCTTTCCCTGTGTTGTGTTGTTGAGGTGTTGGGCTTGTCTGAACAGATATGTCCTAGAGGAAGAGGTTTAGGGTTGTGGTGGCTGGTGGGGGAAGAGGAAGAGGGAGAGGGTGGTTGTGAAGTTAAATGTGTGATTTTCTTCGCTGTTTTAAAGCCCTTCTTTCCTCTGGCTACATTCCCTCTCTCTATTCTGAAACCCACCTCTCTCTCTCTCCCTCCGCCCTCCCCTCTCTCTATTCTGAAACCCACCTCTCTCTCTCTCCCTCCGCCCTCCCCTCTCTCTATTCTGAAACCCACCTCTCTCTCTCTCCCTCCGCCCTCCCCTCTCTCTATTCTGAAACCCACCTCTCTCTCTCTCCCTCCGCCCTCCCCTCTCTCTATTCTGAAACACACCTCTCTCTCTCAATTTAATTTCAATTTAAGAGCTCTCTCTCTCTCCCCTCCCCTATCTCTATTCTGAAATACACCCCTCTCTCTGTCCCCCCTCCCCTCTCTCTATTCTAAAACACACCCTCTCTCTCCCTCCTCCCCTCTCTCTATTCTGAAACACACCTCTCTCTCCCTCCCCTCCCAATATTCTGAAACCTCCCTCCCAACTCATCTGTTGCTCTGGGTCTCTAATCCTACAGCAGAATGAGGGGGAAACACACACACACACACAGATTACAGACGATCTGAGCTGTAATCTGACTAGCTGACCTATAGACACCAAAATCGTCATCATCATTCTGCTGCTTTTTATATTTAGAATAGATTATATCCCTGTTATCTCTCTGGCGTAACAGACGTGTGTGTGTTAGTAAATCTGAAGCTACTCAAAATGTGTAGAGGAACATATCCTACACAGAACAATCAGTTAAAGGAGCCAATAGGATAGCTCCGTTCAGTCAGTCAGCTACACAGCTTATAGTTCTGTCCATTCAATCACATCTAGGCCTACAGCTTGTTTCTTGCTGACATAACAGCTGTCTTACCTAACACTCTCACACACAGTATCGTGGATGTAACATAAAACAACATTTTACCGTGTTTTTAAACCCCAAATACTTAATTAGCCGCCCACCCCTCATCTATCTCAGCTCTTCCTCTCACCTCCTTATCTATGGTCCAGACTTCCTCTCTCTCTCCGTCAGTCCCTCTCTTTCTCACAGACCCTGCACTGTTTTCTTGAGTAGTTTTCCACACAGATCACAGCAGCTTGCTGTTTCTCCCCACTTGTATTGTTTGTCTCAATTCTATAACACTGAGGACTGCTTTATCCTCACGTTATCACATTGTGTGTAGGGTCGTGTTTGTGTGTGTTTGTGTGTCCAGTATCTTCTCATGTAGAGTTTCAGAGATAGCTCTCTGTCGCCCCCTAAGGGCCAGTTGCAGTCTCAGCTCAGCTCAGGCCTGACTGACTTCTCAATATCCTTTTTCTATTCATCTGAAAGAGAGAGGGGGAAGGGGGGGGGGGTAGAGGGTAAAAGAGAGGAGGCTGTCATGAAGAGCTCTGGTATATTATGTTACTTTTTTTAAAGTGAGGGAAGAATAGAGGAGAGATGGACGGAGGGAGAGGGGGATGGGTTAATTTAGAGAGCATAAAGGAGAGGCAGGCAGAAGGAGGAGAGATAGGACATTGATGGATGGATGGAGGGAGGGGAGAAATTGGGATTGAATGAGGGAGAAAAGGTTATGTTGACATTTTTAAAGGCTCTCAAACCCTGCAATTTTGAATAAAGAATCACACACACACTATAAATAGGGGGTGTTAGTAATAATTGGAGTCTGGATGTGATAATGGTGGTTGGGACAGAATGATTAGGCTCCTGGTATTCTGATCTGTTGGAGCGTGACAGACAGAAGAACGACCTCTTTGGAACTCTCCTCTCGGGAGAGAGAATGTGGGAGATTAGAATAGTGTTCTAGAGAGGTTCTAATAAGGTAGTTGATGTATAATACTGTATTAGTGGATACAAGGACTAAAGCCCCAATTACAACTGACATACCTATATTGAGGTGTGAATATGGGATACCACAGTGAATTATTAGGGTAATGTATATGCCTGTATTTGTAGATTTTGTAGACGGACTCTCACAAACCCCAGAAGCCATGTCATGACATTCCTCCATTGTGTGTGTGTTGCTGACTACCTGTGGTGGGTTTTGTTAACCGTGCTGACTCGCCTTCAGACCCGCTGAGAGTGTGTGTGTGTGTGTGTGTAACTAGACTCTCCCTTGCTGAGTCAGTGGTAGTGTGTATGAGGATTCTGACCCTAAACTCTAACCCCTGTGACCTGCCTGACAGTTTGTAACATTCCTCAAAGAACGAGATGAGGAGGAGACCAAGAAAGGAGAGCATTTTTTTTGGGGGGGGGGTTATATGGAAAAAACACAGAGGACAGATGGAGGGATTGGCCTACAAGTACAGAAAGAAGGGAGGAGTGGAGAGGTTAAACTAGAGAGGAGAGATGTGATAACAGTAAGATGAGGAGAGGACTTGAAAGCTGTTGAGAAGTTAATGAGGTGTTAAACAACTTACCCAATCAACCTACTGTCATAACCACCTACCAAACACACACACATGCACACACTCAAAGCAAACATGCACACACAGGAGAAGTGAGGGAAGACTACCTTCAACCCTGGATGTTGACACACACCTCAGTGACACACACACACACACATATACACAAACACACACAGGCTCCGGTCTGCCCTGATAAACAGATGTACTCATGTGCCTGGGGCGTGAGGCGGCCTGAATTCTGGTCTTCAGAGAACCTCTATCTCACACGAACACACACCCCTGCCTCTCTCTCTCACACACACACACACCCCCCTGGCTCTCTCTCTCACACACACACACACACACACCCCTGCCTCTCTCTCACACACACACACACACACACCCCTGGCTCTCTCTCTCTCTCTCTCTCTCTCTCTCTCTCTCTCTCTCTCTCTCACACACACACACACACACACACACACACACACACACACACACACACACACCCCTGCCTCCCTCTCACACATAGCTATCACATTAATGCGACTCTCACTCTCCTGTGAACTGTCATTCAGAGTAGAAGGACGAAGGAGTGAGAGGGAAAGACGACACTGTTCAGAGGGAGGGAGGGAGGGAGGGAGGGAGGGAGGGAGGGAGGGAGGGAGGGGAGCTTGTGTTCCAGTTGTGAGTCTGGCTCTGTGTCAACTGGCTTCAATCATTGATGATAAATACGTCCGTCAACGTTACTGTAAATCTAGCAACATGATTATTATAGAATTTGTGGAGAGAGTAAATTATGGGCAACATGGAGCACGTGCTAAATGCCGTGAGCCATAGTAGTTACAACACAGCCTCTCCTTATCACATCTACATCAGCCTCTACTTGTCAGCAGAGGATACTGAGCACAGCCCTGGGGGTGAATGGTGGGGGGCAGACTGGAGTCTAGTCAGCGTCAGGGTTTAATTACACCCTATTCAGATCCCCTTCTCCCTTTGTGGGGAACAGCTTGGCCCCAGACCACAAATAGCTTTTAATTAAGTATGCTTCAGAAGAGAGAGCGAGAGAGAGAGATTTCGGAAAGTGTGATTGTAGTAACTGAGATTAGCAACAGAATATGTGTTTGACAGCTTTAGACAAGAACATGTTTTTAAGGAGAAGCTGTGGTTAGTGAACAAGGAGAGAGTGTGGGAATCAGGTGGATTCCATCTCGTTAGGAAAGTCTTCACTCTGTACGGTAGCAGTGCAGTTATCGCATGCCGTTCGTCTCAACCCTGTCATTACCAGTCTGAGTCAAAGAAAATAAAACAGATTTGTTTGTCAATTAAACAATTTAACCGAAGACCTGTGTATGTGTGTGTGTGCATGCGAAGGTTAAGCCAATGATATCCATCCTTTTTGAAATGGCATTGATTACAAGTGGTGTGAGAAAGATTCTAATCTAGCTATTAGCCCTGGCTAACGAGGCTAGGTACGGGCTCCGCTAACAATACATGTTGTGACAGGCAGGTTACACTCTCTAGGTCCCTCTCTCTCACACACACACACACACACAGTGGCAGGGGGATTAAGGGGGAGCCAATGTGTCTGTAACTTAACAAGGACAACAACAACAGGAGAGAAAGGAGGGAGGGAGGATGGTCACAGATACCTCCTGTTCAAGGCTTTGATGCTTGGACACACACAATAACACAACATAAACATGTATGAACTGGGTTTTTCACACTTTCTCTCTCACACACTCAAAGCTTGTGTATACATTACCATGAGCCCTTCCTCCCCAATTAAAGTTCCACCAGCCGCCTCTGATACACACACACGCTCTGTCTCATGGCATAAAACGGAGCCACACCCCCAGAGTATGTGGCAGGGCGTTTGTTCTGCAGCCTGTACATGTCTGTTTAGCCCAGGGCTGGGAACCAATGAGACTCTGACATGTATATTATACTGATTACATCCTCAGGGATAACAAGCTCTTACCCACAATCTCAACTTCTCTTCCAGAAAAGTGTGTGTGTGTGTGTGTGTGTGTGTGTACCCTGCCAGCACCATAGTCCCTGTGTGAGCTGATTCCTAATAGGCCTGGAGGACAGCTGGAAAGCACTGTTTTACAGCACTTTAATGTTTATTTTCATCTCTCTCTAACCTTCCTTCCTACCAGAAATACGTTCCACTGCTCTACCCACTGTTCTAGGTTTGCGTGTGTGAGTGAGAGGTGTGAGAGTGTTATAGAGACATTTGTGTCCTTTCACATGTATTGTATACCTCAGTAGATTGGAGGGGTTGACTGGAGGGAAGGAGGTCGTATATACCTCAGTAGATTGGAGGGGTTGACTGGAGGGAAGGAGGTCATATATACCTCAGTAGATTGGAGGGGTTGACTGGAGGGAAGGAGGTCGTATATACCTCAGTAGATTGGAGGGGTTGACTGGAGGGAAGGAGGTCGTATATACCTCAGTAGATTGGAGGGGTTGACTGGAGGGAAGGAGGTCGTATATACCTCAGTAGATTGGAGGGGTTGACTGGAGGGAAGGAGGTCATATATACCTCAGTAGATTGGAGGGGTTGACTGGAGGGAAGGAGGTCATATATACCTCAGTAGATTGGAGGGGTTGACTGGAGGGAAGGAGGTCATATATACCTCAGTAGATTGGAGGGGTTGACTGGAGGGAAGGAGGAGAGAGGGATTAAATGACTTGTGCAGACAGAGCATATCCTTCCCTCCAGTCAAACCCTCCAATCTACTGAGGTATATACGACCTCCTTCCCTCCAGTCAACCCCTCCAATCTACTGTGGAACGTTTTTCTGGTAGGAAGGAAGGTTAGAGGGAGATGAAAAGAAACATTAAAGTGCTGTATCTGGGTATATATATATCAGACAGACAGAGACAGAGAAGCTGTCACTCAGAATCCTGTCTCCATGGACACAGGTGGCCAGTGAAACTCTACCCTTAAAACAACATGAGTGGACCGCTCCAGGAAACGAGAGAGAGAGAGAGAGAGAGAGAGAGAGAGAGAGAGAGAGAGAGAGAGAGAGAGAGACCTGGTCTAAATACATACATCAAACAAGTTCAGCCAGTGACTCCTGATTGGCTACTCACTAATTCTCATTGTCTGGGTGACAGGTCTACACCAGTCTCACATCAGGACACTCGCGCAATCACACACACACGTGCCACAGATGCAAGTGCAAATGCACACATTTGGGTCATATTAGAACCTTTTTGTGTTTATGATTGTCTGTGAGTGTATTTATTGTGTGTGTGTGTTTAAGTCGGTTCTTCCATGCACGTTTGTTCATGTGAGTGGAACAGCCCACACAAACATGGGCTCAACTGTGTCATCCGGCAGGTGTCTGGCTGGGAATGGGCCGTGACGATTTTTCATAATGTTACATTTGTTCCTTCGGTCAGTCAGAGATGACGGTCTGTCAGAGATGACACGAGGACTACTAGATGTAAGGTAATCTAAAGATAATAGCCAGCCATGTCACTAACCACTCTCTCTCCTTCTCTTCTTCTCTCTCTCTCTCTAGTTTCGTATGGGATGAGTACTCAGTGGAGGTGAAAATCAACGACTACCTGGACATCATCTGTCCTCACTACACGCGCGGGGAGCTGCCGTCCCAGGAGGCCGAGCGGTACGTGCTGTACATGGTGGAGAGGGAGGACTATGAGGTGTGTAAGCCCCACTCCTTCGACCAGCTGCGTTGGGAATGTTCCCGCCCCTTTGCTGCCCACGCCCCCGAGAGGTTCTCAGAGAAGTTCCAACGCTTCACCCCCTTCACCCTGGGCAAGGAGTTCAGACAGGGAGAGAGCTACTACTATATCTGTAAGTATATCAATACTCTAGTACTACTACACATTTACTAACACCACTGCTATCTATGTACAGTACTTCAGAATGAATACTACCACTTAACTTTACTATAGACTACTCTAACACAATGCTTGGGTATTTGTACTAATCCTCCCTGTCTTCTCCCTCTCCAGCCAAGCCGCTGCATCACCACGGCCAGGAGTGTCTGAGGCTGAAGGTGGATGTGGTTGGACTTCATGGTGAGCTCACCTCCCTTGTCTCCATCAACATTCTAGCAATAGCCTCTGTTAGCTTTAGCCTTTAGAGGGTTTTCCTATGGTAGCATTAGCTTCTGTTAGCATCAGTGGCTAGGCTTAGTGTTCTCCGTATTCAGTGATATTCCTGTTGGGCGTTCATACGATTAAGTTCTTACCAATGTCTTCTTGTCCTCTACAGGCTCTGGAAAGGCCAAGGCTGACAAAGGAAATGATGGCGCGATGGAGAAAGCAATGGATGGAGGAAAGGGAAAGATGATAGCAGGAGGAGGAGTGCACAACCCCTCAAACAGGCTTCCAGCAGGTACGTCTCCCATCTGTCCATCCAGAGAAACAGTCAGATGTACAGCATTGACTCTGGATAGTAGATGTACAGTAGAATTGTTTCACTTGTTTCTGATAATAATAAATTCTCTCTGTCTCTCTCTCTCTCTCTCTCTCTCTCTCCAGATGACCCTGCTGTGTTGGAGCCTAAGGTCCAGAGGAGTGTGGGTAGTTCAGGTGTTCAGCTGGTTTCCCTGTCGGTCTTCTTCACCCTGTTGCCCGTCCTAGTATCCCTGTTACTACACTAAGACTGAAATACAGACCTAACTACAACAGAGACACTGTCAACCCAATGCTGGACATTGGCACAGAGAATATTTTTATAGAGATTTTTTTATATGCAACTGGACTGAGCTGTGTGTGTGTGTGTGTGTGTGTGTGTGTGTGTGTGTGTGTGTGTGTGTGTGTACACAAGTGATTGGAACGTGGATCGTTCCAGAGACGAGGATCTTCAAGAGTATTTTTGGAAGGATTTGTTTCTCCATATGTTTTTGTAAATGAAAGAAATCCCCCTTTTCTTCTCCTTTTCACTCCATTTTATCTGTTTGGACACACCACTAAATCTGGAACAGAAATCTAACTGGAAAATACACTTTTGGACACACCACTAAATCTGGAACAGAAATCTAACTGGAAAATACTTTTGGACACCCAACTAAATCTGGAACAGAAATCTAACTGGAAAAGTGATTTTTAGAACTGACAAAGGGATAATTGTTTTCATGAATTGTATTGTAACAGTGATATACACTGAGTGTAAAAAAACATTATGAATCCCTTACTAATATTGAGTTGCAACCCCTTTTGCCCTCAGAAAAGCATCAATTCGTCAGGGCATGTACTCTGCAAGGTGTGGAAAGTGTTCCACAGGGATGCTGGCCCATGTTGACTCCAATGCTTCCCACAGTTGTGTCAAGTTGTCTGGATGTCCTTTGGGTGGTGGAACATTCTTGATACACACAGGAAACTGTTGAGCATGAAAAACCCAGCAGCGTTACAGTTCTTGACACACTTTAAACCAGTGCGCTTTGTACCTACTACCATACTCCATTCAAAGGCACTTCAATCCATTCACCCACTGAATGGCACACATAAACAATCCATATCTCAATTGTCTCAAGGCTTATAAATCCTTCTTTAACCTGTATCCTCCCCTTCATCTACACTGATTTGATGTGGATTTAACAAGTGACATTAATAAGGGATCATAGCTTTCCCCTGGGCAGTCTATGTCGTGGAAAGAGCAGTTCCTAATGTTTTGTACACTGTGTATAATCTGGGTACATACTCTTTGTTCAATCTCAAATAGTTTGAGCCAAAGCCTCCAGTAGTCCTCTGAAACTGCCAGCCTCATGTTTCCTCCTCTACATGTAGAGACTACTGATGATGTATATAGATGTCTGTGTATTAACTGGCCTTCCTCTGTCTTGTTTAGTGCAGTGCAGTAGCTGCTCAGGTCAATGGGGGTGTTTCTTCTTGACCTGTCACTAAAATTAAATTTAAAGTTTATTTGTCAATGCTTACTTGCAAGCTCTTTGTTAACAATGCAGTATTCAATTATAATTCGCTGTACAAAACCCAGTGATGTGACAGAGACGCATACTCTAAAGCACAGATTAGCACACACTAGAACAAAACACACATTCTATGTTGTAGATATACACATATCTACATAACAAGATCCTCTGTCATCAAGATGGTACAACCGCTTCAAGTGAATAAATTGTGATCGTTTTTTGTTGCTGTTTTGCTTTTGTATTTCTTTATGGTTTAGTGTTGAACAGACGAGTGTATAGGAAAGAGATGGAGAGAATGTGAGTTGAGGGGAAGGAGGAGAGCAAAGCGATAATGGTTCTGAGAGGGTGTTGTGATGTCATGGAGGCTGGGAGCTGTGCTTCCTTCCTTTACTGATGGTAATTCATCCCATACTCTGATATAAACAACGTCACACAAACAACATAACCGGTACACTGGTCATTATGGTGTGTGTACAGCACAGAAGGTTGGTGGCAACTTAATTGGGGAGAACGAGCTTGTGGTAATGACTGGAGCGGAATTAGTGGAATGGTATCAAATACATGGCTTCCAGGTGTTTGATGCCACTCCATTTGCTTCGTTCCAGCCATTATTATGAGCCATTCTGTAGTTTACAGGTATTACACAATAGAATGCAAAGATAATCCCCTAGATACACACTACAACACAGACATACTGTATTGTAACTGTTTTGTTTTCTTGTTTTTGTAAATGTTTGTATGTAAAGTTTGTACATCGAAAATTCTATGAAAATAACAGCATTTGTTTAAAATGTGAAAACTTTCATTAAATAAAAAAAATGGTGATATAATAAATAACATGACTTGAGTGTTTTAATTTTCCACATTTTATAGCCAAAGGGAACGAAATTGATGGTCACACTTGTTACTTTTGACACAATTCATAGCTGTAATTTAAAACTTTCACTGCAACATTCTGACATTGAAAAAAGTGTAAGTTTTGATGATTGACAAAGGTGTCTTTTAAAGCCCATCCATCTGCACTTTGAAGAAATCTCACCCTCTCTCCAACTTCTCCTCTCAGGTCTTTCCCGTGCTCTTTTCTCTCATTCCCTCGCTTTTGCCGTTTCTGTCTTTCATCCTGGGCTGGTTAGCCCTGGCCAGGACATCACAGCCCTGTGGCCAAACGTCAGTGTGGAGAGGGATGAGGGTGCGAGAGGAGAGAGGGGTGAGAGGAGACCACGAGCAAACTGACACCTGGGTATGAAAGTGTCACTCTGGCTCCCTCCCTCACACTCTCCCTTGTCCTTTTGTTTGCTCTCTTCTCTTCCCTCCCTCCCGCCCTCTCAGTTCAATTCAAAGTGTTTTTCTGGCATGGGAAACATGTTAACATTGCCAAAGCACGTGAAATAGATAAACCAAAGTGAAATAACAAATGAACAGTAAACATTACACTTACAAAAGTTCCAAAGGAATAGAGACATTTTAAATGTCATTATGTCTCTATAAAGTGTTGTAACTATATGCAAATAGTTCAAGTACAAAAGGAAAAATAAATAAACAAATATGGTGGTCTAAGACACTGCATCTCAGTACTAGAGGTGTCACTACAGACAACCTGGTTCGAATCCAGACTGTATCACAACCGGCCGTGATTGGGAGTCCCATAGGGCAGCGCACAATTGGCCCAGTGTCGTCAGGGTTTGGCCGGGATTGGCCGTCATTGTAAATAAGAATTTGTTCTTAACTGACTTGCCTAGTTAAATAAAAAATATAAATAAATGGTTACTAGTGTGGGTTGATCAAATCAAATTGATCAGTGGGTTTAGCAAAATTCTTGTAAACTAGTGTGGGTTGATGGTCACTAGCCTTGATAGTGAATGTTATGGATTATTCCCATATCGGTTGATAGTGATTGACGCCAGACTGGAAGTGCAAGTACAAGGACAGAGGACAAACTGATTATTCACTGTTGTATTGTATTGATGACATTCTGAACAATGGGTGATCACCGCCTTTTCGTTTTGACTTCTTACAAGCCTCTCAGGCTGGTGTTTACACAACATTTGCTGCTGTCTGATTAAGATATGAAGGTTCTGTCTCCAAGAGGCCAGTTATACATTTTATCTGCTTCTCTGCTGGGTGGTGTCTCCCTGTTGCAACTTGTAATGAACCAGATTGATTTTTGATTGACTTCATCTGCAACTGCTCTCGTTCTTGTATGTGGAGTGTATGTGGTATAAGGTTTAGAACATTCCAGGCTATATTTGGGTATTTACATTGGATCTCAGTGATGATACCAAAGAGGATGTCATTCAATTCAATACAGCATGCCTCCAACGTGAAAACTTCACACTGTGTGGTGCCCAGACTACGTTACTAGACATCCCAGTATTCTGACTGAGGAATAATGTCATTAGTATATTCTTTGCTAAGGACGGGAGTTATATACAGCTATTATGGCGCACAGATGCAGTATATGACAGGCAACTGTAAAATGGACTTTGTCAAATACATTTGATTGATTGATTGATTGATTGATTAATTGATTGGTTGGATGATTGATTAATTGATTGAGCCATATATTTCTAAATACATGTCTCTGATAGCAGGTAATCAAACAAAATTAGCAAATTGACCTTTTTTTTTGTCTACCTCTTAGCAGTAGGAGTAGTAGGTTTTTGCAGCAGTAGCCTACCTACCCCAAAACAGACTGTTGTTTTACACTATTTGATCAGAGTATTGATGAGCTCCCCCTCCTGCACATTTGACATGGACTATATATGCGTTCATCTAAATTTATGCATTTAGTGACTTTATAGTATGTCCCTGGACCAGTGTCGATTTTAGCATGTAAATCTTGGTGGGGCAAACAAAACAAAAACGTGTGATGCATGCCAGCAAAGCCAATACACTTAACAATACATTAATTGCACTATAACAGTGACAAACGGTGCCTACAAACTGTTAGGGCCTACATAAAGCTGTTCCAACAGCAGAGTCCCAACAGCAGTCCCAACACCTTACCACTGCTACACCTGACTATCAGCAGAGCCTTGTCTGGCAACGAAACAGTTAATTCAGCCTCATTTACTACCTTCAAAAAAACATAGCTGATATGGCTGACTTGCTTAAACAAATGTGGTTTCTACTGACAATGTAGAAACTATGGCAGTAATTTCGATTAAGACATTAATGAACGAGCTAGGACGTACGTAGTCAATATAACTATTTGTTCAGCACTTTTGAAGAGTACAGTGACAGAATTCAGAACATGGGCCGTTCTTACAGTGTACTCCCTGAATACCCAGTCAGAACCATAGGATAAATAAAGTGGGCATATAAGCAGACAATGAAAGCTCCTACAATATTCGATGATTACATTTCTCTAAAACAGGTTATAGTCTACATGTGCACCACCAAGTTAGAACAGTAGGAGAAATAGACCAAATTTAATTGGCACGTGCAAACCAAGCGCCGCCACTACTATCAGTAGCACTGTCAAATCTGTACAAAAAAAGTCTGCAAACAAGTACACACCGGCCACGAGCGATGTGTTTACAATACCGTGTTGGTGAAAATAGACCAGATTATTAGGTTGAGGCACAAGGGCTACTAACAGCTTACTACACAACATACACTTAGTATTACTTTCTTAGCTACAGTATACATATCTCCCTGGCATATTACATAATTTATGCAGCAGCATACAATACATTTTGGGCTCACCTTAAACAGGTGAGACCGCGCGGCGGTCCATTGTGGGCAAATTTTGTCTTCAAACTTTGTCATCAAAGTCTGGCATTCTCTGCATTTATGGTGGGAACTTGGGAAAAAAACACACATCCACTCCACTGAATAGCAGGCTAGTTGTTGCTTTCCAATGCTTCCAGTTAGCCACTGGTTCCTTCCAAACCACAAACCACTCATTATTGAATTTGTGATTTCCAACTTGTTGTGTAATGTTTATGTCCAATGAGCACCGATACGTTTTATCTATATTTCTCTAGGTGTCTGTAGGTGTCCTGGACGGCTCTCCAGAGGGTGGTTCGGTCTGCCCAACGCATTACCGGGGGCAAACTACCAGCCCTCCAGGACACCTACAGCACCCGATGTCACAGGAAGGCCAAAAAGATAATCAAGGACAACAACCACCCAAACCACTGCCTGTTCATCCCGCTATCATCTAGAAGGCGATGTCAGTACATCAAAGCTGGGACCGAGAGACTGAAAAACAGCTTCAAGGCCATCAGACTGTTTAATAGCCATCACTAGCACATTAGATGCTGCTGCCTTTGGACAGACTAGAAATCACTGGCCACTTTAATAAATGGAACACTAGTCACTTTAATAATGTTTACATATATTGCATTACTCATCTCATATACTGTATTCTATACTATATCTTAGTCTATGCCACCTGTATATAGCCCTTCTGTAAATAGCCCACCCTACTACCTCATCCCCATATTTATTTTATTATTTTCGCTAATTTTGCACTCCAGTATCTCTATTTGCAAATCATAATTTGCACATCCATCATTCCAGTGTTAATGCTAATCTGTAATTTATCTCACCACTATGGCCTATTTATTGTTCTACCTTCCTAACCTTACTGCATTTTGCACTACATTTGCACTTCGTATATAGATTTTCTATTGTGTTATTGACTGTACGTTTGTTTACTGTGTAACTCTGTGTTTTTTTGGTCGCACTGCTTTGCTTTGTCTTGGCCAGGTCGCAGTTGTAAATGAGAACTTGTTCTCAACTGACCTACCTGGTTAAATATAGGTGAAATAAAAAAATGAAAACTCTGACATTGCTCATCCATATTAATTTAGTATTTAACCTTTATTTAACTAGGCAAGTCAGTTAAGAACAATGACAGCTTACCTACAGGGTCAGCCCCTGGAGCAAATTAGGGTTAAGTGTCTTGCTCAAGGACACATCAACAGATTTTCACCTTGTCAGCTCAGGGACACTGTATTACTGCACTGTCGGAGCTGGAAACACAAGCATTTCGCTACACCAGTAATAACATCTGCTAAACACGTGTATGTGACACAATGTGATTTGATTTGATTTGATGTTATTATTTTTGCAAACGTATATGTGACACGTATTAATGCCAAAATAAAATGCAAAATAGTGTTTTGGCGTATTGGGACACCAGAAAAACATTCATTTTCAATGCAACGCTGCGTTTGCCTTGCAGCATTGCATTGCAGAGGCAGTTGCAGTGCGTTCTGTGTGGTGCATACGTTGGATTTATCAAACTGTATGCGTCAAACTGTATGCGTAAACAGGTTGACAGAAATGGTAGCGGAAGGTGAATGTTGAACTTTTGTTGCACACATATCTAGATGATGCTGCATACTATTTTGCGCAAAACAAAGTAGGTGTGTTCGAAATGTTAGTGATCACCGACACAACTTCATGTCTCCAGGGAGAGAGGGGGTAGGATAGCTTTACCCGTGGACACTGATCTAAGGTCAGTTTAGCATTATTTCCCTTAATGGTTTAGGGTAATGTTTTGGGAGAAAATGCTGATCCAAGATCTGTACCTAAAGTCCTTGCTGTATTACGAGCGAAATCACCCATCGTCATATTGACCATCATGTCATTGGTGGAAACCTATCCCTCCTCTCATCCTTATCTGCCAATTAGAGTGCATAATTATTTCAGAATACTGTGGCGTATTCATTACGGAAACTATTTACCGTTAAAGAACCAAACGGAAGCAAACAGAGCAAAACGAGAGTTTCTATTGGACAAATGCAGTTACGGCCTCGTCCCGTTTCGTTCCGTTTGCTTCCGTATAAGAAACGTTTTGCAACAGAATTGGCGTAAGGAATATGCCCCTGATTACAAACACGGAAATACAGTGTAGTTAGAACGACGTCAACTTTGAGTAGCAGATGCAGATGTAAACTAGTTGCACGATAGCTGATTTGATGTTCATAGCGAAATTACTCACAATTTAGA
This sequence comes from Thymallus thymallus, assembly GCA_023634145.1. Taxonomy (NCBI): domain Eukaryota; kingdom Metazoa; phylum Chordata; class Actinopteri; order Salmoniformes; family Salmonidae; genus Thymallus; species Thymallus thymallus. The sequence goes on from CM042416.1 coordinate 12,282,237, forward strand.
CACATACTTAGCTATCTAGGTAGTGCACCATATATTCAGTTTTCCGTTCTATGGAGTTTTTGCAGTTTCTATCATGGGCGTGCATCGTATTTACAGTCGGGATGTTCTCGACTGGACTGTAAGTTTGACAGCTTTCTGTTTTTCGGAGAAACTATCTAGCTAGATACCTGTTCTTTATTGCCAACATCGCAAACTTGGGCAGAGACCAAATTCAGTTCTAATTTGCTTGTTTGCATTGCATTAAACGGTAGAAACATAGCTAGCTAGGTGTTGGTTAGCTAGCTAGTAATACAAATATTTGCTTCGTTATTCGTTCAATCCATGAGGCTTGTGCAAATAGAATGCTCAGGTCAGGTCTTAGTAAAATCATATTTTAGTTCAGTTGCATCCTTTTTCTTGTGCCAGATTTGCAAGCAGGTCTTATAAAAGTGGTGTGTGTGTGTGTGTGTGTGTGTGTGTGTGTGTGTGTGTGTGTGTGTGTGTGTGTGTGTGTGTGTGTGTGTGTGTGTGTGTGTGTGTGTGTGCGGTTTGCGGTTTGTGGTGGGTCTCTGTCAGGACAGACCTGAAGAAGATGAGAGCTTCCAAAAGTGCAGATAACGTCCAGTTCCTCCCCTTCCTCACCACATGCCTGAAGTAAGCTGTGTGTGTGTGTGTGTGTGTGTGTGTGTGTGTGTGTGTGTGTGTGCGCGTGCGTGCGTGCGCGCGCGCGTGCGTGCGCGCGACCACTGATCAAACACTGTCATCTGCACAAGTCATACTGTTAGCCCTCACTGAGCTAAAGTCTTGTTGTCTGTCTCTATAGTAACCTGGGCTGGCTGTATTATGGGATACTGAAGACCGATGGGACTCTGGTCCTGGTTAACACCATAGGAGCCTGTCTACAGTCCCTCTACATCCTCTCCTACTGCCACTACACCAACGACAAGGTGAGCTGACCATGGCATTTTATAGTAACTTATCACATACAGTGCATTTGGAAAGTATTCAGCCCCCTTCCCTTTTTCCACATTTTGTAATGTGGAAAGAAAAAAGCCAAGGGTTCTGAATACTTTCCAAATGCACTGTATGTACGCCCAGACCTGAATCCCCCAGGATTGCATTAGTTTGTCTTAAAGATGGGTCTTGTGTTCATATGTGTAGATATCAAAATGACGGTTGTCTATAGATATTTAAGGTTTGTTTGCTCTAGCTCAATGTTTGTCTTTTGCCGTTAGGGTTTGAAGTACACTTTAGCATGTCTGCCCACTGGTTCCCTGCTTGTAGCCTAGTTTTAGGGTGTGTGTCTATAATGGTTCAAATTAGTATAGGGTCAGTAAACTAATGTGTGTGTGTGTGTGTGTGTGTGTGTGTGTGTGGTGTGTGTGTGTTCCAGAGACGAGTGACCTCTCAGACGTTACTAGCAGGAGGAGTGGTCTGTGGAGGCTGGCTGTACTTCAGTATTCTCCTGCCTCAGGGAGAGTCTCAGCTGGCCCAGCTAGGCCTCACCTGCAGCCTGTTCACTATCAGCATGTACCTGAGTCCTCTCTCTGACCTGGTAAATATACAAACCCTTTCTACACAACGTTTACAATACACACCCTGTCTATATAATATCTCCCCTTTCCCTTTGCCTCTTCTCTTTCCCTCTGTTTCCTCTGTGTTCCTGTTTATTCCCTCTGTTTCCTATGTGTTCCTGTTTATTCCCTCTGTGTTCCTCTTTATTCCCTCTGTGTTCCTGTTTATTTCCTCTGCATTTCTGTTTATTCCCTCTGTTTCCTCTGTGTTCCTGTTTATTCCCTCTGTTTCCTCTGTATTCTTGTTTTTTCCTACGCTAGGGCTGCATGATTTGGGGGGAATTATATATTGAATAAAAAATGTAAACAACATGCAACATTTTCATTTTTTTTTTTACTGATTTTCAGTTCATATAAGGAAATCAGTCAATTGAAATACATTCATTAGGCCCTAATCTATGGGTTTCACATTAATTTGTAGGGGCACAGCCATGGGTGCCAATCAGAATTAGTTTTGGCATTAAATTCTCTGGCAACAGCTCTGGTGGACATTCTTGCAGTCAGCATGCCAATTGTGTGCTCCCTCAAACTTGAGACATTTGTGGTATTGTGTTGTATGACAAAACTGTACATTTAAGAGTGGCCTTTTAATGTCCCCAGCACTAGGTGCACCTGTGTAATGATAAAACTGTTTATTCAGCTTCTTGATATGCCACAGCTGTCAGGTGGATGGATTATCTTGGCAAAGGAGAAATGTTCACTAACAGGGAAGTGAACAAATTTGTGGACTAATTGAGAGAAATAAGCTTTATTTCTATGTGAACTTGATTAATTGTGCAGCGCTATATCCGCCTTCCTGTTTGTCCACGTCTCTCTCTGTCTGTCTCATATGACCCTGTGTCTATTTCCTGCCTTTCTTTCTATCGTCTGTCTTCCTGTTGTTCTGGGTTTGTGTCTTATCCCTTCTGCGGTCTTTTTGGATACATTGGAATTACCTAAATTCATCACCCTCTCCTCCCTCTCTCACTCCTCCACTCCTCTCTCACCCACTCTTCTCTCTCTCTCTCTCTCTCTCTCTCTCTCTCTCTCTCTCTCTCCCTCTCTTCTCCTCTCTCTCTCTCTCTCTCTCTCTCACTCTCTCTCTCTCTCTCTCTCTCTCTCCCCCTCTCTCCTCTGTCAGATGGAGATAGTGCGTACTGGTAGTGTGGAGCGTTTGTCCTTCTCTTTGACTGTAGCTACCTTCCTCACCTCAACGTCCTGGACGCTCTATGGACTACAGCTGCAAGACTACTATATCATGGTGTGTATACAATATGTGAGACATGGTAGGGGCTAGATGGAAGGGGACTGGTAAATTATTGTGTGTTTGTTTGTGTGTTCCAGGTTCCCAACACGCCAGGCATTGTGACCAGTCTCATCCGGTTCTTCCTGTTCTGGAGATTTGCATCTGTCAATCAAGGCGTCCCGTCCTATAAGCTCATCGAAATCTAAGTGGCTGGAGACTCACCAACGGTTACAAGGGAGAGAGATAACAGGCTTCTTGACCCTATCATGGGCAGGCTGTCAATCACTGATATTGTTACGCATTCTAAATGATTCATGATCACTCCTACCTACCAAGGGTTTAAGAAGACTTTCTCCACTCAAGGCAGAAGTTGTCCCTAATCACAGATCTAGGATCAGAGTACCCTAGCAATAGGGGATGAAACATTATGAATAATTATCTGGCCCTGTATCAGTGGTTAGGGGCATCTTCCTCCTCCCCTTTCTCCCTCCACCACTTTCTTGTAGTGCGTTCTGTCCTAGTCTGGGACATCATTACTGCCACCTCAGATAACCAAACTCACAACTCAACCATGGACGTGACAGTCCTGCCCTGTCAATCACAGTAGTCTCTGTTACTCTGTGGGAGATTTTTACTCTTAGCATCAAAGCGCTGCTATTGGTTGAATCCCTCTAACTAACAGGGCAGGATGATCCTGCCCTAGTGGTGTTTGAGACCCCCTCACCTTTATAGTTGACTTGTCTGTCCTCATCACAATGGTACCCCGTAAACTAGGGGTGAACAACTCTATTCCTGGTAGCCACAGTATCTGCTGGGTTATTGTCCTTCTGTTTTAACTAGACTAATGTATACCTGGATAACCAGGCGTCTACGGTCTCGACTCGCTAGTCAATCAATGATATGAATAGATCAATGAAGTACCAAGGAGAGAT
>CM042416.1:12290946-12423446 GCA_023634145.1 Thymallus thymallus
TCTATGTTTCCCTTTCTTAAGTTTAACCTTTTACTTTCATTTTTTGTACATCAGTTTCAAACAGCTGAAAATACAGTATTTTTTGTTATTTATATACATTTCACAGCGGTACAAGGATTCTCTACACTCTGAGTGCTTGTTTTGTCACATAAACTGAAATTAGGCAAACTATTTTAATTTTAGCATCCAGGAAATGGCGGAGCGATTTCTGCATGTTGCACCTTTAATTCAGTCATGTTGTTGTTGTACAGTAGATCACATTCATCCAATCATGATCCACTTGGTCTCTCTTTCGACAGTACTGATGATCGTATCTGTGGACATTTGTCAAATTTTACTTGATTACTCATTCTGGTTGGGAATCTGACTGATACCTAGTTTTTGATAGAGACATTTTATGAGATTTCAGATTCTGTTAATGTACTTATAGGCTAATGGTTTCTCTTAATTAGACAGCTAATAGTCTTGTCTTGTCCTCCCTGTGTTGTCTGTTGGTAGTGATGGACAAGGCTAGCTGTGCTCCCCTCTTTGCACATCAGACATTTAAAGCTAGGATTGACATCTGCCAGCCTATGACCTCAGGGAGAGGGGTAGGGGTCAGTCCGTTGCCCTGGTAACAGTGGAGGTCAGACGTCACAGAGTCTAAAGAGGCAGCCATGTTGTTTTTCTGCTGTCAGTGTCCAACTGTCTCGTCACGCACACACTCACACCCTCTGACCATCACTTTTCTGACATTCCTGTCTCTCCTCTTGTGGTCAACAATGTGCAGAAAGCAGCAGCAAGTGTGTTTCTATTCTCAGGTTAACCAGTGTTCCGTCACTGGAACGCCTCTCTCTTTCTGTTGACTTTCATCAGCATTCTTCACTCAGGTCATACAGGTTACACAGCTGAAGGCCTGTCTCTCTTTCTCTCTCTCTGGCTCTCTCTATCTCTCTCTCTCTATCTCTCTCTATCTCTCTCTCGCTCTCTCTATCTCTCTCTGGCTCTCTCTATCTCTCTGGCTCTCTCTAGCTCTCTCTCTTTCTCTCTCTCTAGCTCTCTCTCTCGCTCGCTCTTTCTCTCTATTTCTTACTAATATTGTACCTACACAGTATGCCTTCAGGGCTTTACGGCCCAGGTCTGTATGCCACTGTTGCCTGGTCTCTGTCAGTTTAATAACTACCTTTCACAATGTCTCTCCTCTCCCTGTCTGACAGACAGACAGACAGACAGACAGACAGACAGACAGACAGACAGACAGACAGACAGACAGACAGACAGACAGACAGACAGACAGACACCCCCATCTCTAATGGCAGACAGGGAGAGGAGAGACATTGTGAAAGTTAGTTATTAAACTGACAGAGACCAGGCAACAGTGGAAACCTTATCAGTCACGGTGACTTGAATTAAACCACCAGAACAAATCAGTGAGGATATTCTTTTAGCTGATTAATATTTTATTACGCAACAGCCTGAAAGATAATGGATGTGTGAGATTATGATGAGCATTAAACTGCAACATTTTGTTCAACAGTAGATAGTAGATCGATTTCCTCCTAGAGCCACTTCTACTATAGACTCTAGTGGCCTATTCCCTCTCTGAGGCCTGGTCTGGTAAAGGACTTATATAAAGAATCCCACTGAATTCTCAGACAAACAGGTGGTGGATTTAACAGCCAGGTCACCCGTGATGCAAGTCAGTATTCAGCGTTCATCCATGTCTGAGGATGTCGGGAAGCCGCCACTAGGGTCAACAGTGAGCGCTGTTACCTTCAAGTAGGTTAGGGTTAGGGTTACGGTTTTGCTAGGGTGTTGTGTAAGCATCTGCCTCTCTTTCAAAAGGTTGCAAGTTTGAATCCTGTGATAGAAAGTCATTTTAAATGTTTTTGTTTTAAGCCTATCTCAAACCTCAACCCTTACCTTAAACATTCAGAATTAATGTCTAACATTAAGAATTTGGAGTTAATGCCTAAACTTTGACGTTTTGGAACAACTTCAAAATTTGACGTTTGAGAAACATGGATGACCAACTTATTCTGACCTGGCTGTTCTGAGAGCTGGTAGGGACTTAAAGCAGTTGTTACTGCAGTGAGATAAATCAGGGTCACACAGAGTGTTTCTTGGTTGTCTTAAAGAAATCTACTTTGAAACAAAGGTAAACACCTCACACACATAGTTACGGTCTTAAAAAAACAAAGACAGCTGTACCATGTCAGATATAGTTTAAATGTATAACGTTTAGAGTTTACATTCCAATATTACACGTTATATACATCACAGTAGACTGATAGAAACACCAGATTTTGTTAACTAATTATGAAATTATGAAATATTTTAATAACATTCGACCCATGAGGCCACTAGGTAATTTGCCGGCAGGAAAGGGCTATGTCTTTATAAAGAACAACTAATGTTTTTATAGTCAGAGCAGAGCAAGACACACACACACACACACACACACACACACACACACACACACACACACACACACACACACACACACACACACACACACACACACAGGAAGTGGTCCTGTCTGAACACGCTAGCTCACCTTGGCTTGTGTCCAGGGCTACATATGGACCAGATCTATTTCTGTGTACATAAAGTTTAAGTTGAAAGTTTAAATACACCTCAGCCAAATACATTTAAACTCAGTTTCACAATTCCTGACATTTAATCCTAGTAAGAATTCCCTGTCTTAGGTCAGTTAAGATCACCACTTTATTTTAAGAATGTGAAATGTCAGAATAATAGTAGAGAGAATTATTTATTTCAGCTTTTATTTCTTTCATCACATTCCCAGTGGGTCAGAAGTTTACATACGTTCAATTAGTATTTGGAAGCATTGCTTTTAAATTATTTAACTTCTATTTAACTATTTAAACGTTTCAGGTAGCCTTCCACAAGCTTCCCACAATAAGTTAGGTGAATTTTGGCCCATTCCTCCTGACAGAACTGGTGTAACTGAATCAGTTTGTAGGCCTGCTCGCTCGCACACGCTTTTTCAGTTCTGCCCATAAATGTTCTATATGATTGAGGTCAGGACTTTGTGATGGCCACTCCAATACCTTGACTTTGTTGTCCTTAAGCCATTTTGCCACAACTTTGGTTGCTTGGGGTCATCGTCCATTTGGAAGACCCATTTGCGACCAAGCTTTAACTTCCTAAATGATGTCTTGAGATGTTGCTTCAATATATCCACATCATTTTCCTTCCTCATGATGCCATCTATTTTGTGAAGTGCACCAGTCCCTCATGCAGCAAAGAACCCCCACAACATGATGCTGCCACCCCCGGGCTTCATGGTTGGGATGGTGTTCTTTGGCTTGCAAGCTTCCCCCTTTTTCCTCCAAACATAACAATGGTAATTCTGGCCAAACAGTTCTATTTTTGTTTCATCAGACCAGACGACATTTCTCCAAAAAGTACGATCTTTGTCCCCATGTGCAGTTGCAAACCGTAGTCTGGCTTTTTTATGGCGGTTTTGGAGCAGTGGCTTCTTCCTTGCTGAGCGGCCTTTCAGGTTATGTCGATATGGGACTCGTTTTACTGTGGATATAGATACTTTTGTACCTGTTTCCTCCAACATCTTCACAAGGTCCTTTGCTGTTGTTCTGGGATTGATTTGCACTTTTCGCACCAAAGTAAGTTCTCTAGGAGACAGAACGCATCTCCTTCCTGAGCGGTATGACGTCTGCGTGGTCCCATGGTGTTTATACTTGAGTACTATTGTTTGTACATAAAAAAAAATTCAGAGGTCTTGGCAGATTTCTTTTGATTTTCCCATGATGTCGAGCAACGAGCCACTGAGTTTGAAGGTAGGCCTTGAAATACATCCACAGGTACACCTCCAATTGACTCAAATTATGTCAATTAGCCTATCAGAAGCTTCTAAAGCCATGACATCATTTTCTGGAATTTTCCAAGCTGTTTAAAGGCACAGTCAACTTAGTGTATGTAAACTTCTGACCCACTGGTATTGTGATATAGTGAATTGTAAGTGAAATATTCTGTCTTTAAACAATTGTTGGAAGAATTACTTAGTAGATGGCCTAACCGACTTGCCAAAACTATAGTTTGTTAACATGAAACCTGTGGAGTGGTTGAAAAAAGAGTTTTAATGACTTCCAACTTCAACTGTATGTGTGTGTGTTGTTGTGTGTGTGTGTGTGTGTTAGACATACAGACTGACGACAGACAACAGGAGACACAGCTGTTGAGGGAACTGTGGTGTTTTGCTTGGAACAGCATACTTATGCTATCACACAGGTGGCTGGTGGCACCTTCATTTGGGAGGACGGGCTCATAGTAATGGCTGGAATTTAAATGTGTTGTGATGACTACAAGTTTAAATGACTACAAGCTGTAGACAGAATGAATTCTCTATGTGTCAGATATTGTTTAATGAAAGTGTTTCTTACAGGTTAGGCCCATCATAAGCACAGGTTTATTATATATTTCCATTGTTGTCTAGTGGCCATCTTTGGTGATGAATTTGACCAGATCTGTAAACTCCATCATGTCGAGTTGGTCATCTCCATTTACGTCATAAGCCACCATGAACTCCTCCAGCAGCTGATAATTTAGTGCCTACACACACAGAGAGAGAGAGAGAGAGAGAGAGAGAGAGAGAGAGAGAGAGAGAGAGAGACAGACAGACAGACAGACAGACAGACAGACAGACAGACAGACAGACAGACAGACAGACAGACAGACAGACAGACAGACAGACAGACAGACAGACAGACAGACAGACAGACAGACAGACAGACAGACAGACAGACAGACAGACAGACAGACAGAGACTCAGTTTAGGATTCTGCCCTTTCAACTCACACACACCAGTGGTGGCGGAGAGACTGATCCTGGCCAAACTGCTGGCCATCATGGACAACGTCACCCACCCTCTGCATGCCATGGTTATGATGCAGAGGAGCACCTTCAGTCACAGACTGATCCCACCACAGTGTGCCAGAGACCGCTACAGGAGGTCCTTCCTGCCGGCGGCTATTAGACTATTTAATGCCTCACCGGGGTGCCGTGCCGTCAGCAACACAGACCTGTAACTGTTGGGGTGTTAGGACCTAGTTTAACAATTATGCATCCATCTGTGAGTAACTCTGGTCCGTAATCACTCATTCACTCAGGACTTACTTATTCATTCAGGTCTGTATATACATATTAATGTACAGTTGTTAAATCATATCACGTGCAATATTGTAAGTAATTATTGGACTGAACTTACGTAGTCATTCACTCAGGAATGCATATATCAATCTATCAATCAATCAATCAATCAATCAATCAATCAATCAATCAATCTATCTATCTATCTATCTATCTATCTATCTATCTATCTATCTATCTATCTATCTATCTATCTATCTATCTATCTATCTATCTATCTATCTATCTATCTATCTATCTATCTATCTATCTATCTATCTATCTATCTATCTATCTACCTGGACCTGGCTGAACTCGTTGGAGAGGAGGCTGCGGAGCTGCTCGGTGGTGAGGGAGTCTCCGTCTGAGCTGTATCTGAGGAACAGAGCTCTCGTCAGGGTCCTGCTGGAGCCCTGCAGAGGGGCTGGAGAGAGAGAGAGAGAGAGAGGGAGAGAGAAGTTGTGGAAGAGAAAAGAGGGGAGGGGGTGAGACACTTATTGCTCGTAGGAATGTCCATCCTCCCATCCAGTCCATATAACTGGTCATAACATTCCAGCAAAAGACAAATACATGAGGATAAACATTTTTGTTAAATAAGGATACTATTTTGACTAAGTGGCACAGTGGTCTAAGACCCTGCATCTCAGTGCTAGAGGCGTCACTACAGACAACCTTGTTAGAATCCAGACTGTATCACAACCGGCCGTGATTGGGAGTCCCATAGGGCGGCGCACAATTGGCCTTTGTTCTTAACTGACTTGCCTAGTTACATTAAAAAAAAAATACAAATAATAAAAAATGATGTACTCACTTTTCTCAGTTTGGGTCATGGAGACAAGACAAGAAAGAGCCAACACTGCCCCCAAGTGGCTGAGAGATATCATTGCAGTAACCTGCAGAAGGCAATAGAAGATATTCAAAATGAAGGCAATAAAATATATTTAAATTGGGCCTGAAGTTGGGCATGAAGCTGACTATGAAGTCAATTCCCAAACCCAGTTGCGAAAAATTCAAAGATGAACATGAAAGCGCAGTATAGTTGATGAAAAGATAGAGACTGAGATCACACCACCCAAAAACAACACTCACTCACCTACATGCATAACATATTTGTAAAACCTTACATAAGATATATAGCTCTTGTTTCGCTGTTCCTCTTTTTCATCCTCCTCCCTCTGTTTTACAGCTGATGGACAAATGAAGTGTTGGTGTTCACCTGGCTGGTGTTCACCTGGCTGGTATTCACATGGCTGGTGTTCACATGGCTGGTGTTCACATGGCTGGTGTTCACCTGGCTGGTGTTCACCTGGCTGGTGTTCACCTGGCTGGTGTTCACCTGGCTGGTGTTCACCTGGCTGGTGTTCACCTGGCTGGTGTTCACCTGGCTGGTGTTCACCAGGCTGGTGTTCACCTGGCTGGTGTTCACATGGCTGGTATTCACATGGCTGGTATTCACATGGCTGGTGTTCACATGGCTGCCGCTGTGCTGATAAAATCCTATCACCTTTCCCTCCTCCACCCTTCAGCTTCAAATCCATTTAAATTATAATTTAATTCAATTCAACTTTAATTATCTCCTCTGTCCATCAAGAAAGGGAATTTAGCTTTAGAAGTACAAACTTTAACTCTTCACTAACCATGCATACTGTGAATGAGATACATTTTGTGATGTTTTTGAACTGATTGTCACTGTCTGACTGAGTGATTATTATGGTGTTCCTCAGTGATTATTATGCTGTTACACGCTACAGTCAGGTGTGTCTTGAGCTATTCTGATGGCTCATTATGTGACTGTGGAACAATGATGTTCAGAACCATGTCTGCCTGGGCGGATACACAGCCAATCCAGTTCTGGCAGTTTGGCACTTGGCAGCATATACACACGTTGACATGCACAAATACTACCACTCCTGTTTACCTGGCATTGAAACTGGGCAAAGCCAAGTGCTGAGAGCCATTCCCCACATATCATATTATCCTATTTAGTCAATCTAAATATGACAACCTTATAGTCCATGGCTGGCTCCCACCTGGAACATTCTTATAGGACAGACTAATACTATTGGCATTGTTTGTTCACAGGGAGAGAACACATGAAAACAGAGACAGATGAGTGAGAAAGAGATGAGAGGAAGACACACATGCTCAGGTTAATGTATTTTCTCAGAGAAGGAGGAGATCTGGTGTAGCTAGCAGCAGGTGTCTCTTACCTGTATGAGGCTGGTCAGGTGGCGGGACAGGCTGTTCAGTGCGTGAGGACCGGAGGTAACCAGAGGGAGTGTGTGAAGGTTTTTGTGTTCTATTTAACTACCTGGATACTTCCTGCTCCTTCGCTGTTGCTCTGACAACAGCCACAGAAGCAGGAAGTAGAGGCTTTGTTTTAAATCCTCGCTCCCTTCAAGTTAACTCCACCTAGTGGATCTAGGTGTACAAACTATGTTGATGACTGTACCTAGACCTCCAATAGGCCTAGTAGAAATATTTATTTGGTAATAATAGCTCCAGCAGCAAGCCCTTTGGTAACCGTGGTGATATTTCTGATACCTTGCTGCTTTATATGAACTCACTTTCTTTAAGTGTCTACGTACTAGCAGACACAACACAGACAGACAGAAGTAACAGGTTGGATTTTCCCACAGCATCAGATAAAGATGACCTGCTTTAGGTCTGTGCAAAATGTTCCCTGTTTTATCACACCGCCTAGGCTATCTGGAACTGAGGACACGTGTCAACATCTCATGTATTGGTTCAACAACACCCGTGTGTATATAAAGACGGGGGCTGAGCCCAGTAGACTACATTAGTTCTGAAGAGGTATTGTTTCAGAATGAGGGATTCTGTAGCTCTGCTGGTGTTGCTGTTCTGTCTGTCTGGGACATGGGCTCAGGGAGAGAGTGGAGGGGTTAGGGAGAATGACATCACTCTACAGGGTCACAGGGGAAGAGAGCAGGGAGAGGGATACTGAAGAGTCAACCACCCAGCCTGACATCTGGACTGAGCTGAAGGAGCTGAGAGACATGGTGGTGGAACAGAGAGTGGAGCTGAGGAACATGGGGACCAGAGTGACAGCCAGTGAGGGTCAGGTGGTGGAACAGAGAGTAGCGCTGAGGAACATTGGGACCAGGGTGACAGCCAGTGAGGGTCAGGTGGTGGAACTGAAGAGAGAGAACCCAGGTAAAGAAAGAAGGGTGTTTATGTAAAATAGTAGAATGTATAATATTATGATGTATAATATACTGTAAATGTATAATAATATAATTTATAATATACTGTAAATGTATAATATTATAATGTATAATATGAATGTATAATATTATAATGTATAATATAATTGTATAATATTAAAATGTATAATATAAATGTATACAATTATAATGTATAATATAATGTATAATATAAATGTATAATATTATAATGTATAATATAAATGTATAATATATAATGTATAATATAAATGTATAATATGTATAATATAAATGCATAATATTATAATGTATAATATTATAATGTATAATATAAATGTATAATATTATAATGTATAATATCAATGTATAATATTATAATGACTCTTTGCCTGCCTTGACCTACCGATTGCCTGCCCCTTGTAATAAACTCTGAGACTCGTACAATCCGACTACTGTGTCTGCATCTGGGTCTTAGCCTGAGCCGTGATAATCTCTGCAGGCCAGAGTGACATCCAGTGAGAGTCAGGTTGATGAACTGAAGAGGGAGAATACAGGTAATGTATGGATAAGTATACATCTAAAATAACATCTAGAGCTCTAGACAATATTCCCATAATTCCAGCCCAAGCAGCAGAACTGTCAGCTATGGAGACCAGAGTGACAGCCAGTGAGAGAGAGGTGGAGGAGCTGAAAGGGGAAGTGGAGGGGCTGAGAGGGGAAGTGGAGGGGCTGAAAGGGGAAGTGGAGGGGCTGAGAAGGGAAGTGGAGGGGCTGAAAGGGGAAGTGGAGGGGCTGAAAGGGGAAGTAGAGGGTCTGAAAGGGGAAGTGGAGGGGCTGAAAGGGGAAGTGGAGGGGCTGAAGAGTGGGAACACAGGTAAGACAAATGCAAACTTTCAGAAACTCATCGTCTCTAATGTGGTGTGGGAATATAGTATCTTATTGAAATATTTTGTGCTCACAGACCAAAGGTGTTCTTCTCTGCTGGTTTGACTAACTCAGGAAAAGCTGACACCCAACTGATCTACACCAAAGTCTTCACAAACATTGGCAATGCCTACAGCCCAATGACAGGTACTGCTGCTACATTTATGACCGTATAAGCTACAGACACCAACATCACTAACAGGCTGCTCCTGTGTCTATGAGAGACAGTGTTGATCTCTCTCAGTCTTCCCTCATCTTCACAGCACCAGTGAGAGGAGTCTACTACTTCAGATTCTCTGGCAAGGACGTCCGCACATCGGCATATATGGGTGTATCCTTATTTAAGAATAAGCAGTGTGAACTGAGGGAATCCGTATGTATCTAATGCAGTGACTCCAAAGCTGGAGGAGGGGGACTTGATCTACATGCATCTCCCATCAGGCTATGGTCTCTATGAAGATTCAAATAAACGTTGCACCTTCAGTGGCTTCCTGCTCTTCCCTATGTGAGGGCAAAAAGAACCATAACAAAAGCTGTGATGAAATCCAATGCTAAATCAGAGTTCAAAGAGCCATGAATTTTCTTATAACGACCCGTCCGTTAAACGGGATCTAATGCCAAATGAGCAGCTTCTTCTGTTCTATGTTCTAAGTTTGACTTCATTTTCGAGATTACGACAAAAGTATGCAGTGTTTTTGAATGGACCATTGATTCCTCTCCCATTACTGATATGTGCTCGTTCCTGAAATAGAATAGAATCCACATAACACCTTAATGTAACTGTTGAATTGTTTATTAGTAGAAATGTTTATTACGTTTTACAAACATTCTGCCGGCATGGCAAAGTCTAAATTAGGGAGATGCTACAGTCTAAAGTCATTCAAGTGCTGTGCTGCAAGTTATAAGACAACTGAATATTAGAACCAGATCATTCAGGAGAATCGCTCTCTCGCTCTCTCTCTGTCTCTCGCTCTCTCTCACACACACACACGCACACACATGCATTCAAGTAAATATACACACTCTCACACATACACACATTCAATATACTGTATGAATACTGACAGTCTGAGCCTCGACCCTGTAAGATCTATCTTTTTAGTCATAATCTGTTGAGTAAAAATGTACTATTGCCAGTTATAATAATGATAAAAGCTATGAATAAAAAGCTATAAAACGGTATAAATATTCAGCCAGCTCAGATGAAAATGATTAAACAAGTATTAAAATGTTAATTATACTGAATACACACACATCCTACATCTTCCCATTGACATCGTTTTAATCCATAATGTGTAAGTCCCATTCATCTCTATTTTGTCTCAAAATATAAAATAGATATTTATACCCTCTTTGTAATACACGGTTGAAGCTTATGAGAGAATCTGTCACAATGTGAGCGTTTTGGTTTGGTTTCAAACAATAAGATCTATGTGAAGTGCAGGTAATGTGGGTCCTTTAACAGTAAACGTCCCACTCATGAGTCCTTCAACAGTTGGTATCACACCAGAATTAACAGATCCTGATGTAACTTGCAGAACGTTTTACAATCCACTGGATTCCGGAACATTGATATTCTTCTATTCTGCATAATGTACATCAACAGTTGCAGACATTACAAACATAAAGTTGATAAAGGTTCTTTCCACATCATTCCACTCCATACTTCTTCAGTTACCTAAATTGATGGCGCGTGATTGGATGGTGACCCTTCTGTGCGGTGGTTCCTCTGTGCTCCGATTGGCCACCAGCTCCTGCAGTTGCAGTGCCCCTCCACCAATGAAACAAAAGGCCGGACACATAGGGACAGAACAATCCAGATGCCCCTCCCACAGGGTGCGCAGCGAGTGGGCATCGTAAAACGTGACCTGCCCCTTCTCGCAGTCCAGACAAACCCCCAGGCGCGGGGGCAGGGGGGCGGTGGGGGGGCCATGGTTGTTCCCATGGGTACTGTGGTGTAAGTTTGCTGCCCCCTGGGGTAAGAGGACCTTGCCCATGCCCATGGTGAGGAAGCAGAAAGGAGGGGAGGAGTCTGGGGAATCCTCAGCCCCACTGTCATGGCCACTGTCTGGGTCATAGCTGGAGAGATGGAAGGGGGAGGGGAGCAATAGGGTGAGGGGAGATGAGGGTGAGGGGAGATGAGGGGGAGGAGGGAAGAAGGGGGAGTGGGGAGAGAGAGGAAGGTGGAGAGAGAGAGGGGGAGGGGGAGAGAGAAGGGGGGGTGGAGTGAGGAAGAGGGAGGACAGTAGGAGACTGAGTTTAGTTTGTTTGTTTTAGTGTCATTGGAACCACTTCTTTACTACCCCCCTCCCTCCCTCCCTCTCCATCCCTCCATCTACCCCCCTCTCTCCTCTCTCACCGGGGGCTGGCCATGTCCTGGGGAAGGTGGAACCACTCCTGGAGCTTGGCCTCCTGTCCAACTCCCACCTGAGGAACACAGAGAGAAATATAACAAATTCGATTATAGTATTACACACCCACACACAGCATCTCTCTTTCTCACCTTGACCAGGTAGGAGCCGGGCTCCACCGAGCATGCCCAGTAGTGCCTTCCCTGAGTGACAGCCAGGTCGCCTATGAGGAGATCAGAGGTCAGGTGACAGGAAGTGAGGGCACGGTCGGCGGCCTGCAGGAGGGAGAGGCCAGGCACGCTGCGGGCATACGTCTGTCCTTTACCCAGTGCCAGTCTGTCAGCATTCAAACCCCAGCGAGAGTCCAGAGAGAAACTCAACACTGACGGAGGAGGGAGAGGAGGAGGAGGAGAGGGGGAGGAGGAAGAGGAGAGGGAGTGGAGAGGGAGAGGAAGAATAGAGGAGGAGAGGGGGAGGAGGAGAGGAAGATGAAGGAGAGGGAAAGGGGGGCAGGGAGAGGAGGAATAAGACGAGGAAGAGGAGAGGGAGGGAAGAGAAGGAGAGAGGAGGAAAAAGGAGGAAAGGAGGAGGGGAGGAAGGGGAAGGGTTAGATCGAGCATCAGGGAGAGAAGGAGAGAACAGGAGCAGAAGAACAGACCTGCTTCCATCTACAGGAAACTGAATAAATACACCCAGGAGAGAGACGGAACGAGGAGAGCAGGAAATAAGAGAGGGAGAGAGAATAGAGAGACCTAGCCCAATACAGGCAGGACTGATTATCACACATCAGTTTTTGAGATATTAATAAATGAATCTCCTTTAGTAAGCCATATGAACACCTAATCACACTGGGGGTGTTTCTACAGTATGGACAGTGTGAGGACGGAGAGAGAGAGAGAGAGAGAGAGAGAGAGAGAGAGAGAGAGGTAGGAGAAGGACAGAGTGGCATGTTAGTATTCTTCTGAGATTAATCAAGTACAGAGGGTTAGCAAGGTGAAAGAGAGAAAGTAGGGATAGGGAGATAAAGGGATGTAGGGATGGAGAGAGGATGGAGGGGGTGGAGAGATGGTGGGGGGGTGGAGAGAGGGTGGGGGGGATGGAGAGATGGTGGGGGGGGATGGAGAGAGGGTGGATCTGGGTTGCAGAACAGAGGGAGTGGGTTATGCAGAGAGAAGATGAGGGAAGGGATGGGGACAAAAGAGGTATTGACTTTGTTAAAGAATTCCCCAACAATAATCATATCACAAATTGTGTGTGCATTCATGCGTGTGTGGGTGTGTGTGTGTGTGTGTGTGTCTCACCTGGTGCAGGAGGTGTGTGCAGGTAGACCTCTTCGCTGTACTCTCCAAACCCTGCCTTATTGCTTCCTTTCACCCTTAGCACGTACACACTGTCCATCTCCAGCCTGTCAATCACAGCACTAGTCCCGCCCACCTCCTCAAGGCGTTGCCACGCCACTGGAGCATTGGGACTCCTTACCCCTCCTCCCCAGCCTGCCTCGGTCAATCCCATTCGCTGCTGGAACTCGACGGAGAAGTGCCAGGCAGGGGCAGAGTCCTGGGGGAGTCGCCAGCAGAGGAACAGCTGGTCATAGGCCAGCGTCCGCTGAGTGTCAATCACAGGAGCCAATGGAGCTGTAGCAGGGGAGGGGCAGCGAAGAAAAGGGAGTTATATTGGTGGTGGATGGGATGAGTTAGCATTCAGATCCAGCCTCTCACACACACACACACCTCTTATGTACTCCATGCTGCTGATGAGTTTCAGTTCTCTGGAGGCGTCCATGTGGAAGTGTCTGAAGGAGGGATCAGCAGAGAGAGAGAAACACTGCAGATTCTCTATTGCTTTCACCAGCCTGGAGAGAGAGAGAATATAGCGAGTCAGAGAGAGAGAAAAAGAGAGAGGTGAGAGAGTCAGAGAGAAAGAGTCAGAGAGAGAGAGAGAATATAGAGGGGGGTCAAGATACCCTGATTAAATGAAGGGCTGGTAAGTGTTAAGTGTTGACATTTCACCTGATATTTACCCAAGGTGTGTGTGAGTGCGCATGTGTCTCGCATCTTCCACCCGTACCTGTTGTGGGTGACTCGTGCGGCCTGTACGAAGCAGGGTTGGTCAGTCTCTTTGAGCAGCTCCTGTGTGTAGGCCATTAACCCGGCGTTCTCCAGCAGACCCCTCCTCTCAGACACCTGGGCCGACAGGGCCTCCCCCCTCCTCAGCCGGGCCCCCTCCAGGGCCAGGGTCAACGCACCCTGCCGCTCCACTAGAGCCGCCCCCAGCTCCTTCACAGACTGGGACAAATGCTCCCTCGCCACTGCACTGTTCAACTAGAGAGAGGGAGTTAAGAGGGGGAATAAGGGATGGGGTAAAATGGGACGAGAGAGAGCTCACCTCCATCTGTGTGATGGCACTCTCCAGCTGAGTTATCTGAGCCTTTACTATGTCCTGATTTCCCAGAATGTAGTTGATCTCCTTGGTGATCTTGTCCTAAGGTGTCAAGAGAGACAGATGACAATATCAACGACCAAAAATATAGTTTCATGGTTTGACAGACAGACAGACAGACAGACAGACAGACAGACAGACAGACCGACCGAATGACTGATACCTTTAGTGCCTGGCAGGCCTGTGCGATGGGCGCCACCTTGTGGCCGTGGTGGACTCTGCGGAGCTTACAGAGCGGACACAGCAGCCTCTGGCAGGAGCGACAGTACCACAACAACCTCTCCTGCTCATGCTCCAGACACGTCAGGACCTAACAGGGGAGAACGGGGGTAGAGGAGTAGAGAGGGTTTGGGGAGGAAGGCAGGTATAGGTATAGATACAGGGGTGGGACAGGGAGGAGAGGAGGTATAACAAGAGGAGGTCACCAGCCAAACTCAGAGAGAGGTACTGTAGAGGAACCAGGTGAAGGAGAGAGAGAGGTACTGTAGAGGAACCAGGTGAAGGAGAGAGAGAGGTACTGTAGAGGAACCAGGTGAAGGAGAGAGAGAGGTACTGTAAAGGAACCAGGTGAAGGAGAGAGAGTGGTACTGTAGAGGAACCAGGTGAAGGAGAGAGAGAGGTACTGTAGAGGAACCAGGTGAAGGAGAGAGAGAGGTACTGTAGAGGAACCAGGTGAAGGAGAGAGAGGTACTGTAGAGGAACCAGGTGAAGGAGAGAGAGGTACTGTAGAGGAAACAGGTAAAGGAGAGAGAGAGGTACTGTAGAGGAACCAGGTGAAGGAGAGAGAGAGGTACTGTAGAGGAACCAGGTAAAGGAGAGAGAGAGGTACTGAAAGGAGGAAACAGGTGAAGGAGAGAGAGAGGTACTGTAGAGGAACCAGGTGAATGAGAGAGAGAGGTACTGAAAGGAGGAAACAGGTGAAGGAGAGAGAGAGGTACTGAAAGGAGGAAACAAGTGAAGGAGAGAGAGAGGTACTGTAGAGGAACCAGGTGAAGGAGAGAGAGAGGTACTGTAGAGGAACCAGGTAAAGGAGAGAGAGAGGTACTGTAGAGGAACCAGGTAAAGGAGAGAGAGAGGTACTGTAGAGGAACCAGGTGAAGGAGAGAGAGAGGAACCAGGTGAAGGAGAGAGAGAGGAACTGTAGAGGAACCAGGTGAAGGAGAGAGAGAGGTACTGTAGAGGAACCAGGTGAAGGAGAGAGAGAGGTACTGTAGAGGAAACAGGTGAAGGAGAGAGAGAGGTACTGTAGAGGAAACAGGTAAAGGAGAGAGAGAGGTACTGTAGAGGAAACAGGTAAAGGAGAGAGAGAGGTACTGTAGAGGAAACAGGTGAAGGAGAGAGAGAGGAAGGTGAAAAGATAAAGGTAAAGAAGGTATTGAGAGAGATAGATACTGAGAAAAGGTAAATAAAGGACAAAAACAGCAGGATCATGAACATAGTTAACTCTTACATACACACCCAAATGCTACGTAAACACACACACACACACACAAAACACACACCTTGGGTCTGAAGTTGTTGGTGGGCAGTATGTGTTCATGCTGGGAGCGGAGCGTGCCCCAGGGGTGGTAGAGCTTGAAACACTCGTTGCAGAAGTTGGACCTGCAGTCAGCACAGCCCTTAGTGGCCTCCAGGGACTGAGGAGCCTTACAGAAGCCACACATTATAGCCACGCTGCCCATGCTCACTGTGTGTCTGTACCTGGAGGGAGACAGGGGGGGTGGGGGGGGGGGGGGGAGTGGAGAGGGTGTGGGGTTTATTCAAAAAGAGGAGAGTGAGAGATAACACAAAGCAATATCAAGCCATAATGATGACGTCACTGTCCAAGATCACTGTAGGTTAGGTGAAAGTTAGGAAGAGGGGGGTGAGGGGTGAGAAAGAGAGGGGGAGTTAAAAGTGCTACCATACGGTCTGTTCTGTCCTGTTCTGCTCTGCTTTCAGATGTTTTTTGGGGTTTTATTTTTCCAACTTCCTGACCTGGATCCTTCAGCTGTGTTCTGTGTTCCTGCAGACTGCACTGTTTCTACTTCCAGTGAGCTATGGACTCTCAACATGCCCAGTCTCGCTTTACTGACGGAGACGAACCCTTCTCCAGGGGAGAGAGAGCAGCTCCTCTCTTCTTCTCTTCCAGATCAGTACTAATGAAGGAGAGGAATCACAATGTCTGTGTGTTTGTCTCTTGAAGCGTTCAGAACCTCAACTTGTTGTTCAGAAAGTCCATTTGATGTTTGTGTGAATTATGAAGTCACCTCAACTTCCCAGTTCCCACACACTCAGCTCTTCAGGCCCTGCTTCAGGAGGAGAGGGGGGGTTCTCCCCTGTACCAAAATCAATGATTTTCTGTCCCATTTATAAAGCACTATTGACTTCTCCTTCGATCTGTGCTTATCTTTATTTCCTGCAGGATTGGTTCAGAACTTACATTCCTCTGTAAATAAGTGAGCAACTCTCTCTATGTGTGTGTGTGTGTGCGTGCGTGCGTGGGTGGGTGCGTGCGTGCATGTTTGCCTGTGTGTACCTCTCTACGATGCGTTCCAAGGTGAGATTCCTGAGGCAATCAGTCAGTCCTCTCTCCCCCAGCTCCACCTCTTTGTGACAGGATGGACAGGGGAACAGCATGGGGCCAGGAGACATGTCCTTACGACGACGCCCGGGGTACGTCCCAAAACCTGAGAGGTGGAGGCAGTAAGGGGTAAGTTTGGAGAGTGAGAGAGAGAAAGTTATTAGAATGAGTTTGATATTTCCATCACAGTTTGATAGAACTAGAGCCATACCTTTATATCCTGCACTGCACTGCACTCTACATGCTGACACAGACAAAAACACAGCTGCTACACACCACCTGCTAGTTCAAACACACACTCTACTCGCCCCCCCTCCCCATTTCTCCCCTTTAACATAAATAATAAATATGTCATGAACATTTCATGTCTCTTTGAGGTGATGTGATGTATGAACAAGAGCCATATACACTGTGTATTCAAAACATTAAGAACACCTGCTATTTCCATTACATAGACTGACCAGGTGAATGCATGTGAAAGCAATGATCCCTTATTGGTGTCACCTGTTAAATCCACTTCAATCAGTGTAGATGAAGGGGAGGAGACATGATAAAGAAGGATTTTTAAACCTTAAGACAATTGAGACATGGATTGTGTATGTGTGCCATTCAGATGATGAATGGGCAAGACAAAGGATTTAAGTGCCTTTGAACGGGGTATGGTAGTAGGTGCAAGGTGCACCAGTTTGTGTCAAGAACTGCAACACTGCTGAGTTTTTCACACTCCTGTGTGTATCAAGAATGGTCCACCACCCAAAGGACATCCAGACAACTTGACAAAACATGGGCCAGCATCCCTGTGGAACGCTTTCCACACCTTTTAGACTCCATGCCCCGACGAATTGAGGCTGTTCTGAGGGCAAAGGGGGGGGGGGTGCAACTCAACATTAGGAAGGTGTTCTGTTTGGTATACTCTGTGTATTTAGAGTTGGGCCAATGAGGTTTCTGTCTGAACGTTCCGAGAGCACCACTTTCTCCTCCATAGCCATTGCTAAGTGATAATTGACACTTCCACACTGTGTTGTTGCTCTCTTGTATTGTTAAGTAACCAACATTTCAAAAATAAAGACGCTAACATGGCAGATGTTCTAAAACCTGGCCGAACTGTATATATATATATTATAAATACAGTTGAAGTCTGAAGTTTACATACACTTAGGTTGAAGTCATTAAACCTCATTTTTCAACCACTCCACATATTTCATGTTAACAAACTATAGTTTTGGCAAGTCGGTTAGGACATCTACTTTGTGCATGACACAAGTAATTTTTCCAACAATTGTTTAGAGACAGATTATTTCACTTATAATTTACTATATCACAATTCCAGTGGGTCAGAAGTTTGCATACACTAAGTTGACTGCGCCTTTAAACAGCTTAGAAAATTCCAGAAAATGATGTCATGGCTTTAGAAGCTTCTGATAGGCTAATTGACATAATTTGAATCAATTGGAGGTGTACCTGTGGATGTATTTCAAGGCCTACCTTCAAACTCAGTGCCTCTTTGCTCAACATCATGGGAAAATCAAAAGAAATCAGCTAAACCCTCAGGAAAAGAAATTGTAGACCTCCACAAGTCTGGTTCATCCTTGCCAGCAATTTCCAAACGCCTGAAGGTACCACGTTCATCTGTACAGACAATAGTATGCAAGTATAAACACCATGGGACCACGCAGCTGTCATACCGCTCAGGAAGGAGACGCATTCTGTCTCCTAGAGATGAACGTAGTTTGGTGCGAAAAGTGCAAATCAATCCCAAAACAGCAAAGGACCTTGTGAAGATGTTGGAGGAAACAGGTACAACAGTATCTATATCCACAGTAAAATGAGTCCTATATCGACATAACCTGAAAGACCGCTCAGCAAGGAAGAAGCCACTGATCCAAAACCACAATAAAAAAGCCAGACACGGTTGAAAACTGCACATGGGGACAAAGATTATACTTTCTGGAGAAATGTCCTCTGGTCTGATGAAACAAAAATAGAACTGTTTGGCCATAATGACCATTGTTATGTTTGGCTTGCAAGCCGAAGAACACCATCCCAACCGTGAAGCATGGGGGTGGCAGCATCATGTTGTGGGGGTGCTTTGCTGCAGGAGGGACTGGTGCACTTCACAAAATAGATGGTATCATGAGGAAGGAAAATTATGTGGATATACTGAAGCAACATCTCAAAACATCAGTCAGGAAGATAAAGCTTGGTCGCAAATAGGTCTTCCAAATGGACAATGACCCCAAGCATACTTCCAAAGTTGTGGCAAAATGGCATAAGGACAACAAAGTCAAGGTATTGGAGTGGCCATCACAAAGCCCTGACCTCAAACCTATAGACAATTTGTGGGCAGAACTGAAAAAGTGTGTGCGAGCAAGGAGGCCTACAAACCTGACTCAGTTACACCAGTTCTGTCTGGAGGAATGGGACAAAATTCACCCAACTTATTGTGGGTAGCTTGTGGAAGGCTACCCAAAACGTTTGACCCAAGTTAAACAATTTAAAGGCAATGCTATCAAATACTAACTGAGTGTATGTAAACTTCTGACCCACTGGGAATGTGATGAAAGAAATAAAAGCTGAAATAAATAATTCTCTCTACTATTATTCTGGCATTTCACATTCATAAAATAATGTGGTGATCCTTACTGACCTAAGACAGGGAATTTGAACTACGATTTAATGTCAGGAATTGTGAAAAACTGAGTTTAAATGTATTTGGCTAAGGTGTATGTAAACTTCCGCACTGGCACACAAGTGAGATGGACATCAGCATGCACACACACGTTAACCCACCTGGTCTGAGGACACGGTCCAGGCGGTCGGTGGTCTTGGGCGGGGGTCTGCGTGCCCCGCGGGGGGAGAGTGTGTTGGGGGAGGAGGCCGGAGAGTTGGGCTCTGGGGGGAGGTCTGGGGGAGGGTAGCCTCTCTGGATCAACACCTCAGCAGCACACAGCAGACACACACTGTGCTGGCAAGGCAGGATAATGGGCTGCTTTACCATCTCAGTACACACCGGACAATGCAGCTCCCGCTCCATACTCTTCATGTTAGACTGGAGGAGGAGGAGAGAGGGAGGGGGGGATAAGGAGGTGATGGGAGGGGTTGGAGATAGCAGAGAGTAGGGAGGAGGGGTTAGAGGAGCATGTTGGGTGGAGCAAATAAAGGGTGAGTGAGCAGGGGAGAGGGTGTGGGGGGGGGGGGTGAAAACAGGAGTGAGAATGAGTCAGATGAATAACTTAACTGCTCTAAATACAGGAGTAGAGAGAGAGAGAGATATCTTACTGATAATTACTGAACCATTCACGGTTAAGAATGTACGTTGGACACATGAAAGGGGAGAGGGTGTGGGGGGGGGGGGGGGGGTGAAAACAGGAGTGAGAATGAGTCAGATGAATAACTTAACTGCTCTAAATACAGGAGTAGAGAGAGAGAGAGAGAGAGAGAGAGAGATATCTTACTGATAATTACTGAACCATTCACGGTTAAGAATGTACGTTGGACACATGAAAGGAGAGAGCAGGTGAGAGAGTATAATTAACCAGGCCAGTGCTGACTCCAGGTGCTACAGCCAGTCTCCTTAAATATGAGTTCAATCACTTCATTCCAGCTCTGTCTGGCCAACAGCATGATGCAAACCCAGTAATATACCTCTCTATCTATAGCTCTGTGGTTGGACTAGTTGCTTGATTCAAACCTTCCTAATTTCAGTCAACACAATCCTCTATGATGGTGAAAATAGATTAATTGTATGGGGACAATTATTTACATTAAATTGGATTTCAACGCATAAAGTAGGCTATATTAGGCAATATCTAGGCCTAGCCACCTTCACCTTCCCTAGGCTGGCTATAGAAATATCGATCGGATTCATGATAGGTCAAGGATACTGGCATTCACATCGATTAGGCTTCGATAAGAATAACTATACCTCTCTCTCCCCTATAGATAGATAGATAGATAGATAGGTACTTTATTGATCCCCCGGGGGGGGAAATTTCATTATCAAGCAGCTACAACAAAAACACAGGGCAGGTGCAAAATGCCACAACGAAAGTACACAAAAGACAGATACATGGTACATGATACATAGAGCGGCAGTATGAAAAGGTATAGAAATACAGGATATCTGGAGTGCAAAAAAAAGCTATAAAAGGACATTGCGTAGTATGAGTGGTTGGCTGAATATGTACACTATACATTGGTGGATGTTGGATGGTTAACTATACTATACAGGTTGATGGCAGAGAAATACTTCAGTAGCTAATGCGTATGATATGAGCGAGGGTAATAATAGTTTACTTAATAGACAGAATGGGTAAATGAACAGGTAAGTGAAAATTTTGCATGGTTAAATTAGCTGTACAGTTAGGTATACAGTTATATTTACAGATAAGTGAATACTTGCATGTTTACACAAACTCTACAGGTAAATGACAGGAAGAGATACTTTAATAGCTAAATGTGTGTATGATATCATTGGGGTAATAATAGTAATTCCCTTAAAATACAGTCCTTAGTGCGCAGGGTTTAATTACAGACAACTGCACTTATTGCACATTTGATATACTAAAAGCAATGAGAAAAGGTGCAACTGGCAGGATACTAATATGCATTCCTGAGTGAATGCCTAGGTCCAATAATTACTTACAATATTGCATGTGATATAATATAACAACTGTACATGGGTATGTATATACAGACCTGTATGAATAAGTAGGTCCTGAGTGGATGAGTGCTGACGGAACAGAGTTACTCACGGATGGATGCATAATTGTTAAACTAGGTCCTAGCACCCCAACAGTTCCAGATCTATGTTGCCGACGGCACGGCACCCCGGTGAGGCATTATATAGTCTCATAGCCGCCGGCAGGAAGGACCTCCTGTGGCGCTCTCTGGCACACCGTGGTGGGATCAGTCTGTGACTGAAAGAGCTCCTCTGCGTCATGACCATAGCGTGCAGAGGGTGGGTGACGTTGTCCATGATGGCCAGCAGTTTGGCCAGGATCCGTCTCTCCGCCACCTCCTCTAGAGTGTCAAGGCTGATCCCCAGGACAGAGCTAGCCTTCCTGATCAGCTTATTTACCCGAGAAGCATCACCGGCTTTGATGTTTGCTCCCCAGCACACCACTGCAAAAAAGATGGCACTGGCCACCACAGACTGGTAGAAGGTATGCAGTAGTTTACTGCACACGTTGAAGGACCTGAGCCTCCTCAGAAAGTAGAGTCGGCTCTGGCCCTTTTTGTACAGGGCCCCGGTGTTACCAGCCCATTCCAGTCTGTTGTCCATATGGACCCCCAAGAACTTGTATGACTCAACCATTTCCACATCCATCCCCTTTATAGGGACTGCAGTCAGTTGTGCCTTGGTTCTCCTGAAGTCCACCACCATCTCCTTAGTTTAAATCTATAAATCTATAAATCTTTTTTTCTTTCCCTCGCTCGGCCAGAATAGTCGGTGTCAGCGGGTCCTTTCCTTTTTGCACCCAGGGGGGTTTCTGCACCTCTGTTGCGCGAGATTCAAGACCGTGGTCGAGCAGCGCCGCCGCGTGCTGGCGCTCCCTGAATCCCGTTTCTATGGCGACAAACATCATCCGTTCCCTGCTCACCGTGTCGCTAGATAGCGAATCATATAATCGGACCCCTTGTTTTTGTCTGTGCATGCTTAAGAATGATTATGAAGGATGAATGATTCTGAAATGGATGTGAAGGCCTCTATAGCTTATGTAGGCTAGCCTACGTGGCGTGAAGAAAACACAGTTCAACCAAAAACATTATGCAATATTAATAACATTATATATATATATATAGCTTAGCTGAGACAACCTAGGCACATGTATGTTTGTTATAGCCTAGGTCTGGTGACCTGTAGAATAACAAAATAGGTTACAGTCTCCACATCACATTTATCACAAAAAAATAGGGCTAATTAATCATCACCACCATACTTACGCTGATTTGAACAAGTGCGTCCATCATAGACGTAAACGCCTGTAGTTCTGCTTCAGCCATCCTTTAAGACCAAACACGGTGTTGATGCGAACGTAGCCTGGTCTGTCAAATTCACACTCGTAGCCTAGGCCTAGTAATATATTCAAATATGTTGTCCTAGGGTGAATGAAGAAAAATGTTAAAAGCTTGGTCAATCAACCATTGCGATAGCCTAGGTATAGGCTATCGCATAATAGTCTGACCGGATTGCTATGGTCTGGCGTGCGCAGCGTTGTGACTTCTCTCCCTTTCAACCGGGCTAGCTCTGATAAGGTGATGTTCAATAAACGGAGTGGGGGATAGAGCATGCGTGGTGATTTCTGCTGAGAGAAACAGGTTAAGATGCTCCTTCGCTCTCTCTCTCTCTCTGTGTTTCTCACTGTGTAGGATAGGTCTATACGCGTAATAATTCGGAATATTTGGGGCAGATTTGATTTAAAATGTAATTGTCACGAAAACGATTTACATTATTTTACTGCCAATGCATATCAAGTCTGGTGAAAAAGCACTGACATTGATGCATACATTATTATGACCCTACCTACATTAAAATGGTTTCTTCTTGCCACTAGATGGCGACGTGAGATTTTAAATAGCTAGTAAAAAAGCGCGTTCCTGAAGAAGTGTTCCTCACCTCAACTCGTCTGTTTCCGTCCTAAATCGTTAACGAAACCCTACGTTCCTGAACGCACCCCAGATTTAAGTTGTTGTAGCAACGAGATAAACCATGTATGCAGCTGAATGGTCGGTTGTTTCTAGTCCTATCCACAGTTGTTGCAATTCATGGTAAATAAATCGTCAAATGTGGCTAGTTTTTGGCTCCAAATATTGACTAACGAGTTGAACAACGTCGTACGTCATGTATTGGGTACATTAGATAGCTAGCACTATCAAGTGTGTGCGGATATATTAGCTAAGACATTTGCTAGTAGTACTTATACATTGTATAGAAAGTGCTGTTAACATGTATTTGAGTAGTCTTAACATTAGTAGTCTAGCTAACTTTCGCTAACTAGCTAACATTTACGGCCAACATTGTATTGCATTGTAGCAGGCTCAAGTCAACACAATGATTTTGTTGTTTTTAGGTACCATATTGCTGATACAGGCACACCATTGCTGGAGCAATGTATGTAGTCAGCAGCCTGGTCCCAGTTCGATTCCTGACTCTCAATGCTCACCTAGTCATCGTCATCAACATTTTCTTGTCACTGGTATGTTCATAAGTTCTGAGTACTGGCAAAGTTGTATCTGGCATCTAGAAGACACCAGTTTTGTTCACGACATCATTATCAACGTGCTCTTCTAGAATATATTGTGTTTTAAGCGTGCTTGGAATCTAGTGATACTGTGTAGATCTATCTCTGAAATAATCATATTCATTGTTCCACAGGACAACAATGTTGAAGCACCTACACACACAGTCTATCCAAAAATAATCGCTATAGGTTTAGAAAAATCACTTGTCTTACACTCTCCTCTCCTCTGTCTCTCCTCTCCTCTGTCTCTCTCTCTCTCCTCTGTCTCTTTCTCTCCTCTCTCTCTTTCTCTCTTTCTCTCCTCTGTCTCTTTCTCTCTCCCCTCTCCTCTCTCTCTCCCATCTGTCTCTCTCTCTCCCCCCTCTCCTCTCTGTCTATCTCCTCTCTCATCTCTCTCTCTCTCTCTCTCTCTCTCTCCCCTCTCCTCTCCTCTGTCTCTCTCTCCCAGGTTGGTGGTAGCATTGTCAGTCACCATGTTTCTGTTTGCTATAGAGCTGGCTGGGTTCTTCTCTGGTGTGTCTATGTTCAACTGCAGCCAGGGCCTCCTCTGTATCCATTAGCTGTTCTCAACACTCTTCCACAAAACCCTGTACATTACCAAAGTACAGCAGTGGTCACCAGTCCTAGTCCTGGAGAACTCATGTGTTCAGGCTTTTGAACTCTCCAGGAATTGTGAAGAACATGGGAGGGAATCAATACATGTTAGCAATATGGAGGAAGTTATACCCTTCTTTCAGATCAGCAAGGGGACGTTAATAAGGACACAGGATATAAGGTTGAGGAAGTAATCTTTTCATTGGTTTGGTTAAGATTCGCTGACTCAGGACTCCCTCCCCATCCATCCATCCATCTCTCCATCCACACACTAGCGACTGCTGCCCATGCCTGTGGCTCTGCTGTTCTTTCTGTTTGAACAATGGGCTTGTGAAATATACTGGTGGATCCTTGCTTTCTGCAGGTCAGTGTCTGTGTGTGTGTGATTCTCAGAGGTTGTGTTTCCCTGACTGCCGTCTCCTCCAGAGTTGGCCGCCCACTGCAGTGCATCCGTCTCCCTGTCTTTCTTTGTCTTCCCAAGATGGGAGTGTTGGACATGCTGGGTTATTTTTGCCCTTTGCAGGTGAGTGTGTGTGTGGGTGTGTGTGTGTGTGTGTAGCAGGCAGATGTTGTGTGTGTGTCCTGGAGTTGACCTACTGGGTTATTTGGGTAATATGTGCCTTGTGCAGGTTGATGCCGTGCTTATAATGCTGCCATCCTCTATCTCCTGTAGTGTTCTCCCTGCGTTTGTGGAGATCCTTCTCTTCATCGCAGTGTTCGGACTGAAGAAGAAGCCACTATAACCGTTGAGCAGCTTTCAAATCGATGTTCGGTCTGGAATGTAGTGTCCTTCCTTCCCATCATTTGTACACACCTGTCCAAGTGTGAGAGACATTGTGACTGCTCAATAGTGTCAAGGAGACATGGCAGATGTTGTCAAGGAGACATGGCGGATGTTAGTGATTTTGGATGGTGACCGTAGTGACGAAGACAAAAGAGCTGGTTAAGATATGCACTATGTGTGTGGTCTAGCGGTCTAAGCTGCAGCATCCGACACACACCTATGGTGACGGCATAGGTTTGAATCTGGCCTACTGACTTTGACACAACCTTTCTCTATCTTTAACTACTATCATCCTCTCTATCTGTCAATAAAGTCAGAAAATACCTTTTAAATATGTATTATTATTTTTTACAGATATGGGCTGTGTTTCAGGATTCAACGGTTGTGTGGATTGTGGACATTGTAGATGGAAACAGAGCTACTGTATGTACAAATGCAGAGAGGACGATTTCTAAGAACTCCAGCGTATTGATCCTGATTACTACGCTGAATGCATAGACTCAAGTAACCATATTTCTCTTCAACATTCTAAATGATGCTGTGTACCATAGGATTTTAGTACCACTTTTTGAAAACGTTAACTTTTTCAAAATTAGTCTAAAATGTGGTGATATCTGATGGTAGCTAGTGTTTATTAAAAAAATCATAAATATAGTATTTTATAAATAAAGTATTTTACCTGCGTTACCTAGTATTTCTTTCATAAATCCCACTTGAAAAATGTGTGCTGTGGGTGTGTCCGTCTTGACGCGCTTCTTGCCTTGCTAGAATCTGATTGGTCCTTCACATTCGACTGCGCCTAAGTGTGCACCTCTCACCAGCTCCGGGTTGCAGAAACGGAGATTGTTCCTGGATCTCCATTTATTTTGAAAGGATATCGAAAACGCCAGAATTTGAGTAAAAACGTAATTATTGGTTAACTATCAAAATGGGTAAGTTCTGTAATGCTGCTGTTTAATTTTGATCAATATTTGTGCGTTAAAAATATGGATTGGGGGATACAAAACTTTAAGCTATCCAACTAACGATAGCTAACGTTAACTGTTTGAGGTTAGGCTTGCCATTCATTGCTAACTTTGTTAGCTAGCTATTTTGTGCAGAATACACTTGACTAACTTGCCAACCTAAACAATATATATTTCTTCAGTTTAACGGTAGGTAGGCTGTGTTGTCGAATGTATGATGATACAGTTTTCTTGAAGCAAACTAGCTAGGTATTTTTTTCCACACGGAATCTTTCAAGAGTGTACACTGACGTGGCGTAAAGATTGCGGCTAGGATGCAGTGACATCTTTCGTATAGACTACAGTTATTTTATTATTCTGTCACTCAAATATTAAATATAAACACAATTGTTTATATTATTAACGTTGTTCTGTTAGAATCTGGTATCTTCAGTCCTGCTGCAGCCCCCCAGATGACTGTCACAAACCATGTGTAATCTGCCTCTCTCCTCCCTCCAGCGGTGAACACAGGCACATCCCTGGTTCTGTCCAGTCTGTTCTCTGTGTTGGTGTTTGCTGGGATGCAGATGTTCAGCAGACAGCTGGGCTCTACAGAGTTGCTTACCATCCTGGGAGGCTTCTTGGGCTCTGTCCTCTTCATCTGCTCCCTCACTGTATCCTCCTCACATAGCAGTTCTGCATACAATGCAAACTAGGTAGACCTCAGATAGGCTTAGGGTTTTAAACTTGTCAGAGTAAGCTGTTGGTAAAGCCAGAGATATAGGCTAAAGTTTATGTTCTGTGCTCCCTTACTTGAGTTCCCAAGTTATGGAAGCAGACAGTCAGTTGGTTGGTTCTATAGTCCACATGCAGCACTGTGAGTCATGGTACTAGGATCGCTGAATGTCTGAAGGCCTAACAAAGCCACCACATTAGGTGTCTCTTCTCTCCCACTGTGTTTCTCTCCTTAACCCTTTCTCCAACCAGGCCTTCAATAACCTGGAAAACCTAATCTTCGGCAAGGGATTCCAAGTCAAGATCTTCCCAGAGAGTAAGTCTGTCTTCACAACTACAGAGTGATGCACAGAATCTATTTCCTGTGTTTCACTCACAGACTCACTGAGCTTCTTGTCATATGTATGGGTGCATCTGGATAGTATACTGGCTCAGCACGTACTCAGTCCTGGTTTAACGTTTGTTCATGTCTCTCCTTTCCACCAGTCCTGGTGTGCCTATGCCTCTCTCTGTTTGCCTCTGGACTGGTGCACCGCGTGTGTGTCACCACATGGTAAGTGTGAACCCACAGACCACTGACAAACCCAGGCGCACCAAGCACAGAAACTCTCTTAACTGAACTCCGTGATGAAATGAAGGACTTATGGAATAGCAGAGTGCCTATCCAACTGACAATCTCTTAGAAAAAAATATAAACTATTATTAAAAATAACTGATATTGGCACAAGATGGAGAGAATGTTGGAACATAACTAACAAGAATACAGTTAATGAAAATGTATGCTTAATCCAGTATAAATTCATGTATAGAATTTATTATACAAGAGACAAAATTCACAAATTCTACAGCAGAATCATGTCTGAAGTGTGAAACTACCAATGACTCGATAATTCATGCCTTCTGGGAAAGTCTAAAAGTTTTTACTAAAGTTATAACAGAATGATTACTGTTATACTATTCCAGGTATTCCTTAGAGGTAGGGTTTCAAGTGTCTCCGGAAGGTGTTCAGTGACTCCGCTGTCCTGGCATCGTGGGGTCACTGACCACCTTCCGCATATGAGGGTGCAGTGAGTTACCCGATGGGTAGGTATTGTTGATAAAAGGAATGATGATAACAGAACTAATTTACTACTATTATCATTGAACTTGGGGTGAAGTTTATGAAGTGTTTTTCTCAAACCATATCGTGCTGTTGCTGTGCTGACTGTCTCCTTTTCTCTCTCTCTTTCCAGTCTGATATTCTCTCTGTTCGCCCTCTACTACATCAACAAAGTGTCTGCTGCTCTGTACCAGGCAGCCGTTCCCACGGTAACACCAGCCAAGGCTGCCAGCAAGGGCAAGAAAAAGAACTAAGCCACTAATTAGACCAAACTTTCATACCGTCATCCAATCAGCATTCACTATAACGGCTAACCAGGCAAGTGAGAAATGGTGTAGGTTAGCCAATGACAGCACAAACCAGTTTCCTTTTTGTAGGTCACGCCAACCAGCATTCTTACATATTTTCCTTGACTCCTTAACTCCATGACCACTGATCTCCAAGAACTGGAGTGGTCTCAGCAGTATACATAGCAGAGACCTACCCAGCCCATCCATACACTTATCAGCAGTCATGAGGCCTGGGGTGGAGGAAATTAAGCAGTTTGGGATATAGCCAGAATCATATCTACATTCCCTACATCATCCCCACGTACTCAGCACTTGTTTCAAACTGCTTGCCTACGGATTCATATTTTGATTGACGTCCTTTTTGTTTTGGTATGAACAATTTTTTTTTTTTTTATGAATTTGTAATTAAAACCCATTTAAAAAGTCTGTCTCTAGATTTTTATTGTTTTTTACTAAGCTACTCAAAAAAGAGAAAGACAAGTCAAGGTAAGCACTGCCGCTTCAGTGCTGCTATGGGCAAAGTTCACCTGTTTATAGATACTTCAGGTATACACACATCTGACATACCTTTTACAGGGCAACCATGTACTAATATATAAGTTTTAGCACACCAGTGTACACAATGGATTTGTTATTAAAAAATGAATATTATTTGAAAGTACAAACAACGTTGTTTTTGGAAAAAGGTCTGCTGAAGATCTGATGATCTAGAAGTGTCAAATCAAGGTAGAATGTAGGGCGAAGAATCATATTAGTCCAAATAATTGTTACATTAAGAACTCTGACCGAAACATTCTACTGAACTTCTAACAAGATTTATCCAGATAGATATAGATACATGCAACAATTTACAAATATTTTCCTGAGTTACAATTTGGGTAAGGAAATCAGTCAACTTAAATAAATTCATTAGGCCCTAATCTATGGATTTCACAGACTGGGCAGGGGTGCATAGGACCACCCACTTGACAGCCAGGCCCATCCTAGCAGAATGAGTTTAGCAGGTGTTGCGAAATGCTTGTCATACAGTACATTTTTCAAAATTGTAGAATGCAAATTTGTAAATTTTGCATATTTGTAACATATTATACGAAATGGGTGATGGACATCGACAAATTAATACATACTATACAAAACGAGTCTATCGGATTTACATACAGAATAATATGAAATGCTCTGAGACCAGGTTGCTCTCAGACATCCTCTACTGTAGGTTTACACTGGCTAAACACAATCAGATGGGTGTTCCAGACTGCCTTCTCTCTTAAAATTATTGAACAACCTTTCCTGGCCAAACTGCTGGCTGTCATGGACAACGTCACCCACCCTCTACATGCTATGGTTATGATGCTCTGTGCCGGAGAGCGCTACAGGAGGTCCTTCCTGCCAGCAGCTATTAGACCATTTAATGCCTCACCGGGGTGACGTGCCGTCGGCAACATAGACTTGGGATGTTAGGACCTAGTTTAACAATTATGCATCCATCCATTAGTAACTCTGGTCTGTAATCACTCATTCACTCAAGACTTATTTATTCATTCAGGTCTGTATATTCATGTACAGTTGTTATATCATGTGCAATACTGTAAGTAATTCTTGGACTGAACTTAGGTAGTCATTCTGCATATTAGTATCCTGTCAGTTGTATCTTTTTTCATTGCTTTTAGTATATCTGTTGGCGCAGTAAAAGCGATCTATCTGTTGATCTTGTCCAACTGATGTTATCTTAAATATTATCCACTCAAAGCCAGTTGTACAGTTTAGAAAAACGAAAACAACCTTTATTCCACAAATTATACATATTCCACTGTTAGATAATGTAAGGGCTGATATATGTTTAGCTAATTAATATGTTAATCTACAACAAGAGTTATTAACTGAATGTATTGTGTGATCATAGAACTGTAGAACTGCTGTAGGCTTGTGTGTGGGGGAGCCATGTGGAAAGAATGTGCTAGCTTAAGGGTTTCCCCATAGAACTGTGTCTTGTGGTAAACACGAGATAAGGACATCTGCTGAGAGGGAACTGCTTCCGTCAACTGGATTGCGTCACGAGGCTGGGACCAGCCTGCACGCCAACGATAGGCTGAGTAAGTTTAAACCACACTCAGCCTCTACTCCGACAGGTCAGCAAGGAGGATAGGGGCGCTTCTCTTCTCTAGCGCTGCTGACTGTTTGCTCACTCACTCTCGCGCTCTTGCGCTCTCTTGCACTCTCTCACTCTCTCTCTCTTCTCCGGCCCTGCTTGCTGTTTGCCCTGCGTGGTGACACAGTGAGCCTGTATATACGAACTTCATATTTACCATTTAAGGGTTTGCTAGAATAAAATACATAGATGATTTAAACGGCGTAGTAATCCTTTTGTTCCAATACCAGATTTGAATTGACGCGACCTTAACAATAATAAAAATAAAACATAGCAGGACACGGTAAGAAAACTGTATGACTCCTAAGCTAGAAGGCTTCCTTGCTAACTTTTTCCTTTCTAGTTTAACAACGAAATTGCGCGAAAGCGCCTCTCTTAAAGTGACAGTACACAATAAGATAAATGAAATAGCCCATTGTAATATATCCATAAAGCATTCAACTCAGCCAGGTTTAAAACCAAAAAATACTGATTCGTCACATCTAATTCACTGTCACTATTCAAACATTCAAAAATAATAATAATAATAAACCAACTTGATTCATACATATCCGGCCCCTAATTGTTCTCTAGCTTTAGAAACAATTACCAACCAACATGACACCTATGGTGTACATAACACTTAATCTTCTGATGTCAGAGGTCATTAATACATGACATACCGTGGGAGTGCAGTCTTTACCACTGCCTCATACTGCTTCGAGAAGA
The DNA here is from genome assembly GCA_023634145.1 of Thymallus thymallus. Classification (NCBI taxonomy): domain Eukaryota; kingdom Metazoa; phylum Chordata; class Actinopteri; order Salmoniformes; family Salmonidae; genus Thymallus; species Thymallus thymallus. Next base: position 12,322,104 of record CM042416.1, read on the forward strand.
AGACAGATCTTGGTAATAGGCCTATCTAGTTCGCTTGTTTTGGTCTTCACACGAACCCTGCGAACAAGTCCATGTTCATCTGGCACCGCCTGGATGACTCTGCCCATGACCTACGAGTATTGTGGTGCAGTCTCGTCCACGAGCAAATGTCGCCAGGCACAAAGTTTCGCGACACGTGTGCCCACTTATGGCGTGTTTGGAGTTCTGGCAAATACTCCCTCATCCAGCGTTTCCAAAAGAGGTCTGCAATATACTGGACCTGTCTCCATCTTCGGCATGCATAGATGTCCTCTTTCTGGAAAAGTCCTGGAGGTAGAACTGACTTAGACCTCAGTAGTAGCAGGTGATTTGGGGTAAGTGCCTCCAGATCGTTTGGATCACAGGAAGGTGTGGTAATTGGCCGACTGTTAAGGATGGCCTCAGATTCACAGAGAAATGTTTGAAGGCTCTCCTCATCCAGATATTGTGTCTTTAGGGTGTTATTGACAACTTTTCTGATCGATCTAATTAAGCGTTCCCATACTCCTCCGTGGTGAGAGGCTGTTGGTGTGAACATCCACTTAATGCCTCGTTGAAGCAAACTGTCCTCTATTTTGGAGGTGTTCCACTCTTGTATAGCCTTCTTGAGTTCTCGCTCTGCCCCAACAAAATTGGTCCCATTATCGGACCGCAACTCCACAACCTGTCCTCTTCTTGCAATAAATCGCAGAAGAGCGTTAATGAAGGAGTCCGTGTCTAGGGATGCCGCTACTTCTAAGTGGACAGCTCGAATGGCTAAGCAGGTGAAAATGACTCCATATCTTTTCACAGTATTTCTTCCACGTTTTACTTCGAAAGGACCAAAATAGTCCACCCCAGTTCTAGTAAAGGGCCGTTCATCAGGTAAAACTCTGTTCCGTGGCAAGTCTGCCATCTGTTGTTGTCTAGCAACACCATGTAGTCGTCGACACACAAGACACCTGGACAGAACACTTCTGGTCGGTGTACTAGCACCAGGGATCCAGTATTTTTGACGCAACCTGCATAGAACATGGTTCCGTCCACTATGACCGACTTCTTTATGAATGTCCTGAAGGATGAGCTCCAACACCCGAAGGTCTTTCGACAGGATGGCAGGATGTTTGGATTCTTCTGGCATGGCTGCTCGACTGAGCCTGCCTCCAACTCTTAAGTATTCCATCTTGAATAATTGGTATTGAGCTTGTATATGTGACTGAATCATTTCACAGGCTCACCTTTTTGTAGAATGTTTATTTCCTCTTGAAATTTATTTATCTGTTAGTAATGTATAATTTCCAGTTCAGCTTCAATAAGATCATCCACTGTGAGGATTCTTTTGCTGAGGCTTGTTTTGTAGCTCATCATAAATCTGTGAAGCTGGCGTCTTTGTTGATCCTCATCAGCACCAGACAATGCAATGACTGCACTCTGTTCCCTTCTTTTCTTAACCAGGCACAGCAATGTATCCCTTATTTTAAGGATAAGTGCCACTGCCTTCTTGAGGCGCATCCATGAGGAATAGTGCTCTATCAGTTCCTGCATTGTATCTGCCTTTCCTTCTAACGCCAGCGCGTTGCTTGTAACATTTCTCTTGATCTCAGGATCGTCTGTGATGAGGTCTGCATTGTAATCAGGGTTCTCTGGCCAGCTGTCAGCTGAGTTGGTGAGAAAGTCTGGTCCAGAAAGCCAAACTTGGTTCTGCATAAAGGACTCCACCTTCTGTCCTCTTGATGCATAGTCCGCAGGATTTAAGTGTGTGCTGACATGCCTAAATTGCGATACTGTTGACACTTTCAGAATTTCAGAAACTCTTGTTGGCCACAAATGTGCGTAACCGTGTCACCTTGTACAGTTAATTTAACCATGCAAAATATTCACCTACCTGTTCATTTAACCAGACTGTATATTATTACCCTCACTTATATCATATGCACATTTAGCTATTTAAGTATTTCTCTGCCATCGACCTGTATAGTATAGTTAACCATGCAAATACTCCTTATTTATCTATATCAACTTGCAATATTTGTATCATTTTTTTTTCACCTAACACTGTAACAATGTATAGTGTACATATTCAGCCATCCACCCATACTATTAGTATATCAAATGTGCAATACGTGCAGTTATCTGTAATTACACCCTGCGCACTAAGGACTGTATTCCATCCACCAATGTGTAGTGTACATATTCAGCCAACCACCCATACTATGCAATGTCTTTTTATAGCTATTTTGCACTCCAGACTTCTTGTATTTTAAAACTTTTTCATACTGCCGCTCTATGTATCATGTATCGTGTATCTGTCTTTTGTGTATTTTTCTGCCTTATGTTTTGTTGTAGCTGCTTGACAAAGAAACTTCCCCAAAGGGGATCAATAAAGTATCTATCTATCTATCTATCTATCTATCTATCTATCTATCTATCTATCTATCTATCTATCTATCTATCTATCTATCTATCTATCTATCTATCTATCTATCTATCTATCTATCTATCTATCTATCTATCTATCTATCTATCTATCTATCTATCTATCTATCTATCTATCTATCTATCTATCTATCTATCTATCTATCTCGCAGCGCTTGCGCAGTACTTTCCACCTTGGGGAAGTAAAATCAGCCACGTCGCGGACAGACAAACTAAACACCTTCGCCTGCTTTTAGTATATCACAGTGACACCATTGTTACTGTACCCAAGAAATCTGGTGACTGAACTAAATGACTATCGCCCCATAGCACTCAATTCTGTCATCATGAAGTGCTTTGAGAGGCTAGTTAAGGATCATATCATCTCCACCTTACATGACACCCTAGACCCACTTCAATTTGCATACCGCCACAATAGATCCACAGACGATGCAATCGCTATTGCACTGCACACTGCCCACTGCCCTATCCCATCTGGACAAGAGGAATACCTATGCAAGAATACTGTTCATTGACTACAGCTCAAATCAAATGTATTTATTTATAAAGCCCTTTTTACATGAGCCGATGTCACAAAGTGCTATACAGAAACCCAGCCTAAAACCCCAAACAGCAAGCAATGCAGATGTAGAAGCACGGTGGCTAGGAAAAGCTCCCTAGAAAGGTAAAACCTAGGAAGAAACCTAGAGAGGAACCAGGCTCTGAGGGGTGGCCAGTCCTCTTCTGGCTGTGCCAGGTGGAGATTATAACAATTCATGGCCATTAAGGCCAGTTCTTTCTCCAAGATGTTCAAATGTTCATAGATGACCAGCAGGGTCAAATAATAATACAAGTAGTTGTGGAGGTTGCCACAGGTAAATACATCAGCAGTGAATGTCACTTGGTTTTTCAGTGCAATAGAGCGAGATGAAAACAGCAGGTCTGGGACAAGGTGGCACGTCCAATGAACAGGTCAGGGTTCAATAACCGCAGGCAGAAGAGTTGAAACCGGTGCAGCAGCACGACCAGGTGGACTGGGGACAGCTAGGAGTCATCAGGGCAGGTGGTCCTGAAGCATGGTCCTCCGGGTAGGCTCAGGTCCTCCGGGAGGGGAGGTAGAGTGGGAGAGAGAGAATTAGAGGGAGCATACTTAAATTCACAGAAGACACCGGATAATAACATCAGATTTAACAAACCCCAGCCCCCTGGCACATAGACTATTGCAGCATAGATACTGGAGGCTGAGACAGGGGGGGTCAGGAGACACTGTGGCCCCCTCCGACAATACCCAGACAATACCCCCGGACAGGGCCAAACCAGGCAGGATATAACCTCACCCACTCTGCCAAGCACAGCCCCTACACCAATAGAGGGATATCAACAACCACCAACTTAGCTCAGCCTTCAACACCATAGTACCCTCCAAGTTCATCATTAAGCTCGGGCCCTGGGTCTGAATCCTGGGAAAACTGAATCCTGGACTTCCTAACGGGCCGCCCCAGGTGGTGAAGGTAGGAAACAACACCTCCACTACGCTGATCCTCAAAACAGGGGCCCCACATGGGTGCGTGCTCAGGGGCCCTCCTGTACTCCCTTCACAGAACAGGCAAACTGTCTCTAACCAGAATAGAAAGAAGTGTGGGAGGCCTCGATGCGCAACTGAGCAAGAGGACAAGTACATTAGAGTGTCTAGTTTGAGATGCCTCACAAGTCCTCAACTGGCAGCTTCATTAAATAGTACCTGCAAAACACCAGTCTCAACGTCAACAGTGTAGAGGCGACACTGGGATGCTGGCCTTCTAGGCAGAGTTACAAAGAAAAAGCCATATCCCAGACTGGGGGGGGGGGGGAATCTTCACTGGTTATTTGGTTATTTAGAATTTCTGAAGGGGAGGGGACATTCCACCCGTAACTTGCAAAGCGAGAGTGTGGAGCTCCTTGTTCCGGTTTCCTCCTTGTTCTAGTAATCGAGCAGCTGAACAATTTACCTGGGTTAACCAAGATTACACATATCCCTTTGTTTGTCTGTAATATTAACTCATGATACACAAACCTTTACCTTTGTGCATGAATGTGTTTCAGCATGTCTGTCTGCCTGCCTGCCTGTTTGTCTGTCTGTCTGTCTGTCTGTCTGCCTGCCTGTCTGTCTGTCTGCAGCTGACTGTCTGTCTGCAGCTCTGTGGTTTACGTTGACATCATCAATTTGTTGATTGTGGAGATCAAAATAATCCAAAACCCACCACTAGATGTCATGAGAACTCTTAAAGTACTGCTTATCCTCCATCTCTCCTCCCTCTCTTTTGGTGAGAATTTAAATAAATATGTTACTTGTTCTTTAACTCTTGAGTGTTGTAGTACAATCACATACAGTAGGCTAGTTAATGTGTATGTGTGTAGAATGAAAGAAAGATGGTAGAAGAGGCAAATAATATCTGCATATAGAAAGAGGCAGTTCATTACTGCAGTGGGATAAATCGGGGTCAACAGTGTTTCCTCGTAGTCTTAAACAAATCTACTTTGAAACAAAAGTACACACCTAACACACATGGTTATGGGCTTAAAAAAAGAAGACACCTGTGTCAGATATAGAGTTAAAATGTGTTTTCATCCCAATATTACACTTTATATACATCATAGAAGACTGAACTATGACAAAACCTTTTGACATAAAAACAATGGATTTTCGTTGTTTTAATTTGTATTTATTTATTATTAATTATGAAATTATGAAAAATATTAATAATATTCCACCCATGAGACCACTAGGGGTGCTTTTGGTCATTTGACTGCAGGAAAGGCTACTTATACTCCTGTATGTAACACAAGACCCAGAAGACGGATAGTTGATTCTCATGAGTATCAAAATCAAATCAAATCAAACCTTTATTTGTCACATGCGCCGAATACAACAGGTGTAGACCTTACAGTGAAATGCTTACTTACAAGCCCTTAACCAACAATGCAGTTCAAGAAAGAGTAAAAATAAAATAAAATAATAAAAAGTAACACAATAAAATAACAGTAACGAGGCTATATACAGGGGGTACTGGTACCGAGTCAATGTGCAGGGGTACCAGGTAGTTGAGGTAATTGAGGTAATATGTACATCGGTAGGGGTAAAAGTGTTTAGGCAATCAGGATAGATAATAAACAGAGTAGCAGCATCGTATGTGAAGAGTGGGGGAGTGTCTATGTGTGAGTGTGTGTGGCATCAATATGCTTGTGTGTGTGAGTGTATGTTGTGTGTGTGTATATATGTGTTGGAGTGTCAGTGTAGTGTGTGTGGGTAGTGTCCAGTGAGTGACTATGCATAGATAATAGTGACTGGCTGTGTTGTTCTAATGCTGTGGAAGCAATAGTACAGCAGCTTGGGATATCCATCAAATATGTGTCAGAAAAACACATGCTTTACCTATTACTTACACACAGGTTTCTTCTTCTGGTCAGTAGGACTACTGTATACTGTATTAAACTGATGATGCCAAACATTATCAATATACAGTCAACTCCTGATAAGTGTGACTAGTGCATTGCAGTTGACCAATCTTCATTTTGGTGATTGTGTTGCTTTTTATCTGTATCTGTTTGTGCCAGTTAAATGCACGCATTCATGACAGTCTCAAAGCCAATGCTAGGCCTACATTAGGAGTTGAGTCCGAAGTGGCGTATGCGTTTTTCCTGTTTCTCGGCATGTTTCAGCCTGCATGAGAGAGTCATGCTTAAGGAATGCAGAGCACAGATGAACACAACCATTAGGGCATGTACTCTGTTCCCTTGACAGCAGGGACACACCCTATCTAAACTCCACACATACTTTCCCCCACCCAATATCATCATGGATAGTTTTGTCAATGCTATTAGAATATAATACACAGCCAAGTGGTTATTGATGGTGGTCATGTTTACATTGTTATTGTCATGCCAGCCTCTTCCACAGTAGCTCCTGTACTGTTCTCTGTATGGTGTTGCCAAGCCAACTGTGTTATAGAATAGAATAGAATAGATACTGATCTGCTTGACTCTGTTCCATAACACACAGGGAGTGGTAGGCTACAGTGGGCTGAGGCTAAGGACATACTGTAACAATACAATAGAGGTGGTGGACAAAAGGGAGAGAGGTGAGCCATAAAGGGAACAGCAGTAGTGACTCTCCAACTGATCTAAATGTGTTATCTCTCTGGGGACATCAAGCCTAAACTCTAACTTCCTCTCTCCTCTCCGTCCTTCTCTCCCTCCCTCTCTCTCCCTCTCTCTCACACACACACCCTCGCTCTAGGCTACACACACTCACAATTAGACGGGCGTTGCCTGTTCTCTATAAATTCCTGAACATACTTTCTCACAGCTCTTGCGTAGTACGCTACTTCCCCACCCTGTTCTGTTAGCAGCTCTCCTCTGTTCTGTAAGTAACCGTTTTTAACTTATTCTACAATTACTATTGGTGTCTTTGGTTTAACGGATCAGGTTATCTAATGTAATAAACAGGTCTCACACAACTGGAATAACTGTTTTGACTTGTGACTAACTTTTGATCTGTCTTGTCCGGCAAACTTGTAGGCTAAAATGTAAATTAGTCTTCACAAAATCTCTTATTCTATGGTTTGCTATGCAGGTTGATGGGCCATACGATTAACTGATTATGACATAATGTAGTCTATATATAGGCTATCATTTTCATGTTTCATTGAATCAATAATTTTTTTTAAACTCTATTAGGCCTACAAAAGTTTTACTCACCAATTGTCAACAGCCTGATTTCTTTACACTGAACTGTTGCAAACCCTTTCCTCTGCTGTCACACCCCCTCTCACTCCCCAAATCCCCAAACTTTGACGGTTATGATGATGTGTCACATGGTCAAGCTATGAAAAAGGTTAAATGACAGTCTACACAGCTAGAGGATGTTGGATGTTCCCAAAGAAAGGGGGAGGCACCAAAAGAAAGAGGAGGGGTCGGAGGTAGGGGGAATATGTAAAGAGTGGAAGATGACAGTTTAAATGCCAGAAAGTAACAGCAGCCAAAGACTGTGTTTACAGAGACAAAGAAAGCCAACTCCCATCCTCCCTAAATGTGCATTGTTAATTAGTTTGCTGCAAAGGGATAGTTTGCTATTAGTCAGCATTAGTGCCATCAAGACGCTCACTGTACTGAGTATGTACCTGCCACAGTAATTTACACCCCCCTCCCCTCCCTCCCCCTCTCTCCTCCCCTCCCCTCCCAACCCCCCACCCCCCTCTCCCCTCTTCAGTGTTTCCTTCTCTCTGCAGCCATGCCGTCTCAGTTGGAGAGTTCCATGGAGTCCCTGATCACGGTGTTCCATCGCTATGCCGACAAGGACGGTGACGGCAACACACTGAGCAACAAGGAGCTGAAAGAACTCATGCAGACAGAACTGGCCAGCTTCCTCAAGGTACCAGAGACCTCCCTCTCTCTCTCTCTCTCTCTATTTTCTATCCCTCTGTTTTTATCTCACTGTCCCACTACACTTTCTGTCTTACTTGTCTCACCCTTTTTCCCCTCTCTTTCTGAGTTTTCTCTCTCTTTGTTAGAATAAAGAATATCCAAAGTTACTCTACCCCCCATCTCTCTCTCTCTCTTTCTCTCTCTCTCTCTCTCTCTCTTACTCATTCTCTTCGTCTCTTTCCATCTCTCCTTCCCTCTCAGTCCCAGAAGGACCCAGCCGCCATAGATAAGATCATGAAGGATCTGGACCAGAATGGTGATGGGAAGGTGAACTTTGAGGAGTTTGTCTCTCTGGTGGTAGGCCTCTCCATTGCCTGCGAACAGATCTACCAGCTCCACATCATGAAGACTGCCGCCAAGAAGTGAGGGAGGACAGGACTAGGAGAAAGAGAAGCAGAGATGGCTGTTTTTATATATGTCATTTTTATAAATAAGTCTTACTGTTGTGAATAAACACTGGCTTTCCTAAACTGTATCTCTGTCACATTTGTCTGACCTGTGTCTGTCTGTTGTATTTGACCTGTAATTTGTCACATAAGTGTAAGACAGAATAGACAGTGCCGGTCACGATCCATCCATCCTCAGTTTTCTCCTATCACAGCCATTAAACTCTAACTGTTTTAAAGTCACCATTGGCCTCATGTTGAAATTGGTTTCCGTCCTCTCCAGCAACTGAGTTAGGAAGGACGCCTCTATCTTTGTAGTGACTGGGTGTATTGATACCCTATCCAAAGTGTAATTAATAACTTCACCATGCTCAAAGGGATATTCAATGTGTGCTTTATTTTTAATTTTTACCCGTCTACCACTTGGTAACATTCTTTGCGAAACATTGGAAAACCTCCCTGGTCTTTGTGGTTGAATCTGTGTTTGATATTCACTGCTCGACTGAGGGACCTTACAGATTTTTTTGTACAGATTTTTTTTTTTACAATATAATTATTTACATTTTTACAATTTAACAATAATCAGCAAAATATCACAATCAGATAATGCCCCATTATTCCCCCCATTCTTACAGAAAATTGTATATGTGGGGTACAGAGATGAGGTAGTTATTCAAAACTAATGTTAAACACTATTACTGCACACAGATGCCATGCAACTTATTATGTGACTTGTTAAGCACGTTCTTACTCCTGAACTTATTTAGGCTTGCCATAACAAAGGGGTTGAATACTTATTGACTGAAGACATTTCAGCTTTTCATTTTTAATTAATTTGTAAACATTTCTACAAATAATAATTCCACTATTCACCAAGATAGGCTCCTTAAGTTGTTTTTGTCAGCTGTTGTGACTAATTCCCCTCTTCCGTTTTGTGTGTTCAGGATCGTAAAGTTAACCTTTGAGAAACATGCTGCTCCTGACATCTAGTTTGAAAACGAATAAGGCAGCTGAATCTAAATGACCAGTTGAGGAAGAGCCAGGTGGTGTTGGCAAGTCAAGTACATGATTCGTCACTCAAAGGAATGAATGATACGAAGCAGAAGGTTTTAAGGCTGAACATGTGTACTATTTTCAGTTTGGAAACCAAAACCCGGACTACTCTACACCTAGGAATAAACACAGGATCTCTCTCTACAAATTGGACAGCATCATCGTGGACTGTCGGAGTGTGAGAGTAGGGATTTTGAATTTTAGAAAAGTTACTGGAATTTAGCAAACCTAACAGTATGTTACGTAATAGTGTTTTGCATCCCAGGTCCTGAGGTGGCTGCTCTGGAGAAGGTTAGGCTGCGGAGCTGATTGGCTGTGAGTGGAGCAGCATGATCTTATTCCTGACCACCCCAGAGGAATGTCTGCGGCTCTGCACACAGGTCAAGATGACCCACGTCAAGGGAGGCCTGTGGTACAACTGTGCCAGCAACGGTGAGGAATGCAGACGCTCTACAGTACGAAAAAAGTATGAACGCTCTGGATAAGAGCGTCTGCTAAATGACAAAAATGTAAAATGCAAAATGTCAGATGTCAATAGAACTGTGAAGAACCCATGCCCGTTGCTAACATCAGTAGTCTGTACATAGATTGTTATTTACAAAACTTGTCAAAAGTGACTCTCTGTTTGGAGAATCCTTTCTATGACATATGTTTTTGCTAAATAAACCAAGTCTGTGACCTCACGTTACCTGTGACCTCACGTTCAACAAAATGTCAACAAGTCTTGTTGCTGTCCCTTCTCAGACTCTGATGAGAAGTACATCGTGCTGATCTGTCCCTTCTGTCCTCAGACTGATGAGAAGTACATCGTGCTGATCTGTCCCTTCTGTCCTCAGACTGATGAGAAGTACATCGTGCTGATCTGTCCCTTCTGTCCTCAGACTGATGAGAAGTACATCGTGCTGATCTGTCCCTTCTGTCCTCAGACTGATGAGAAGTACATCGTGTTGATCTTTGAGAACGGGCTGTCGATGCACCAGTAGATTATTCTCAGGAGAGTGTTTTCCCAACACGCAAACCACGCAATTGCTTGGGGCTCCGCCGTGAAGGGGGCCCCCTGCTGCCCGTAAACAGACATTACAAGCAGAATTACAATAAAATAATCTTTGCCATAAAAACATATAAAAAATATATAAAATATATTACAATTATGTAATTTACACACACTTGCTTTTGCACCTAATTTCAAAGATTTATTAGACCACACACACCATGCCTGCGCATCACAGGGTCTATTAATTAAACGCAATTCGTGACACTTCTGAGCTACGTAAATAGCCAACTGACAGACAGTACTAGCTAGCTTCAGTCAGTCACAAAAAAATTTAATGCACAATGAAGCGAACATATCCAAGTGGGGCTCAAAAACGAAAAAATGTTAAAGAAACAACAACTCAACAGGAAAATTTACAAATGTTAACCAGTTTCTTCAGAAGCACTACTGAAAAGGAATCGGATGGAGATACTGCCGGTAATTTTGCAACTACAAGTTGTAGTTGCACAGACCTACCCGCTAATGCTACAGCGGCTCGCTCGGAGGCTGCTCCCGCCACAGAGCTTGACACTCGCCTGATGACGTACCTGTAAATGCAGGTTTGGTGAGTGAAAGTGGTGAAACTGCCGAAAATAAATTACCAAACGAAAATGAAAAATAAAAGAAATACCCCGTAACTGGTTAGTTTATTCTATGAGCAGTGATTCTGTTTTTTGTTTTTGCTGCAAGAGGGACAACATATACACTGAGCAGCAGTGGCTTTCGATTGTGGATGAATATTCATAGCCACTTGAAAGAGCACGAGAACCATTGACAGTGCCAGTCAGGAAATGCAGTCTCTGGAAGAACAGCACTGGAGGGCTGTATTAAGCAGAATAATTGCTATTGTTTGCCATTTAGCAGAAAGAAGCCAGGCGTTAAGAGGACACTCTGAAAAACGTTTTGAGCCACATAGAGCTGTTAGCACAGTTTGATCCTATAATGAGCGAACATCTTAGAACGATTGACAAAAAATAAATAAAATATCACTACTTGAGTAACACAATCCAAAACGAGCTTATTGCATTAGTTGGACAGAAAACATCTGATGCAATTGTGCACAATGTGAAAAGGGCCAAGTATTTTTCAGTCATAATGGATTGTACCCCTGATATCAGCCACACAGAACAACTATCATTGGTGCTACGTATTGTGAACTGTGAGTCATCTGTAGGGGCCTCCATCTTAGAGCACTTTGTTGGCTTCATCAGCGTTGCTGATACCACAGGAAAAGGCCTGTGTAATACTCTCCTTGAACAGCTTAATGACATGACATTGAACATCGCAGACTGTTGTGGGCAATCCTATGATAATGGGAGTAACATGATGGGACACAAGCAGGGTGTCCAGGCAAGAGTGCTTGAACTGAACAAGAAGGCAATGTGTGTTCCCTGCAGCAGTCACACACTCAACCTCGTCGTGGCTGATGCAGCCAAGTCATCAGTTCTCTCTGTGAGCATTTTTGGCATTCTTCAGCCCTCTTCAGCTCTCCAATACAGCGCTGGTCAATTCTACTACTTCATGTAAACCTGACAGTGAAAAGCCTGTCAACAACAAGATGGGAGTGTCGCATTGACAGTGTAAAAGCACTTCGCTACCAAATGCCAGAAGTTGTGGAGGCCTTAACAGAACTCAGTGCTTCAGGTGAGAGGAGTTTCTCCTCATTGAAGCTCATAAAAACGTACTTGCGGTCAACCATGTCACAAGAAAGACTTAATGGCTTAGCAATGATCTCCATTGAGCAGAGGGTCCGTAGATCCTTGAACTTAGAGGACATAATTAAAGCTTTTGCCGAGGCCAAAGCCAGGATGGTTAGATTCTGATTGCAGCCAGAACTATTATAAGGTAAGAAAACTGTCTTTCACTGTCCTATTTTAACTGACAAGAGAACACTTTAGTTCAAGGGAAATGATAATACTAGCTAATCAAAAGTATAATGACAGGATTTTGGCATTGGTGTGTGCTATCAAATAAATTGTCATGATATACAAGGGGCCTCTAAAGCAAGCTTTGAATGGGGCCACAAAATTGGCAAACACACCCCTGATGATTCTAGATCCCCACCAAGCTGTCATTTGATGAAGTTGCCAGGAGATTTCTCAACTACAACAAAGAAAAGGTGGGCCATCTCTCCATGGAAGATTAGCATCTTAGAGACTTTAGAGACTAGTTAACTAAATATGTTGCTGGTGTTGCCTTTCTTCAACATCAGATTTTCAACAAACAGTTTCTTTTAAACAATCCCTTCACCAAGATATGTTGGTTGCATCACTTTAATTTAGGTAAACTACAACCACACAACAACAACAACTACACTAAAACTAATAACACATCAGCTCCAACGGTGCGGAGGCGCATGGCCACACAGCAGCAGACCATCACTTTCTTTGATGATGATGAAGACAATGACATGGCCAAGCTCCAACCCATCTTCACTGGACCAATCATAAAGTATGAGGTTTAACTATATACTACTCCTGGGTCATGTTTATTAGGCACCAAACAGAAGAAAATGGACTGATCTTGTCACTTAAGAAATGCTCGTTTTTATTTTCTGTTGCAAAGCATTTTGCTTCCGTGGGCCCTAATGAATACATAAGTAGAATTCTAATTTGTTTGTGTGTTCTTGATGACAACCAATGGATGGTTGTGTTGTAGGTTGATGGTGTACCCCCCTCCTCTGGGGGGGCTTATCGGTGACTAATGAAGACCTCCAACAAATTCTTTGAAGAATTTGAATAAAGCAATTACTTAATTACTAACCAAGAAGAGAAAGTTTGAAAACCTATTCTCTATTGCACTGTGCTGCAACTGCAATGTGATTCATTTACCAGCAAGAAAAAAGCAACATGAAGTTTCCAGGATGTATATTATTACAGCTCATTCAGCAGCTCATCCCACAGCTTTTTCAAATGATTGGACAATAGTTAAATATTCCTTCAATGTTTCTCTCTTATATGGGACCTCCCCATGTATGTCAGTAGGTTACATACTTTCCATTTAATTTAGGACTGGCCTCATTGTGTTTGAGGTGCACTTACTTCTCTACTTAAATGTTGTTTGCTCGTCCATGTGTCCAGGTCCAGATTCACATTTTCCTGAAATGACATCCTATTAAATAATATTCATAGCATTGCTAAGGATCAGTTTGGCCTCTGTCATGTCTCTGTTCAGCTGTAAATCTAAACTGTTCAAAAAAGGCTTGTCTGTTTCATAGGTACAGTATAGCAGCGCTATTATCACTGGCTCAAAATCCCACGTAGGGTGCTCTATGTATCAATCGTCTTATATTAGAAATGCTGATTAAGGATCAGTTTTGCCTTTTTAGATCACAATTAATTAAATTACATGGACAGTGGGACCTGATCCTAGATCAGCACCCTTAATCTGAGATGCTTTATATATACAACCCCAGGGCCCTCGGGCTATAACAACTGTATTTGGCCGTATTATCATTATTCATTCATCCTGCAGGATTGTAATCACAGCAGGCCTGTTCTGATAAACATCTTCCAAAAACGCCTGTAATGTGGGCAATGAAGAGTAGTTGGTAAAATTCCCATCCTCCTTTGTGAATGTGAGGGCAGTCAGTACTGTATATTGTCCACAAGAGGGTGGGAAAGCTTCAGGAATCACTGCTTCCCTTCCATTCCTAGGGGTTTTCTTGTTTGGGCAAAAGTCCGTCCTCTCTCCTCTGTCCTCTTCTCTGTGTCCCGGAAACCGATAAGTGGTCGAGGAGTGTGTCAATTCATCATTAAGCAAATGGAAGACGGTCCTCCCCTCCTCGATAGCCTCCTTTTGCGAGGAAACACAAGTGTATCGTAACGAAGAATAGTTTTGATATCAGACACACCCCCCTTTGAATTGGCTGTTTCCATCCACGTTCCGCTCCTCTCATCGATTTACCTTTGACCTTTTTCAAAAGGAGGCAAGGTAAGGACTGAGGAGTTAGCTAAACCAATTGAGAAAAGGCCCTTGTCAAAATATATTGTGGCCAGCCTTCTTGAGATGGAGTAATAACATCTGACATGGTTGATTCAGGTGTATAAGCTATATGTGTGTGTAGATGTATCAGCTATATAGGTGGATCCCTGTTTACACCTATTTGTGTTAACTTGGATCTAACACCTTGTTATCAAAGATCACTTCAAAGAAGAGAGGAAGGAAGGATGCTGTTCGAACAGGACCCGATTATCTTTTGTAGGCTGAAACATTAAAACACTATCAACGGTAGCCATAGGCTATATCTTGCTTATTGAGAATGTGCCTCACACATTTGCCAATTTACGGGAGCCATTTGATTACCTGTTCAGGAGTCTTATGGCTTGGGGGTAGAAGCTGTTGAGAAGCCTTTTGGACATAGACTTGGTGCTCCAGTACCGCTTGCCATGCGGTAGCAGAGAGAACAGTCTATGACTAGGGTGGCTGGAGTCTTTGACAATTTTCCTCTGACACAGCCTTGTATAGAGGTCCTGGATGGCAGGAAGCTCGTACGCACTACCCTCTGTAGTGCCTTGCGGTCGGAGGCCAGGCAGTTGCCATACCAGGCAGTGATGCAACCAGTCAGGATGCTCTCGATGGTGCAACTGTAGAACTTTTGAGGACCCATGCCAAATCTTTTCAGTCTCCTGAGGGGGAATATACTTTGTCGTGCCCTCTTCACAACTGTCTTGGTGTGTTTGGACCATGATAGTTTGTTGGTGATGTGGACACCAAGGAACTTGAAGCTCTCAACCTGTTCCACTACAGCCCCATCGATGAGAATGGGGGCGTACTCGGTCCTCCTTCCTGTAGTCCACAATTATCTCCTTTGTCTTGATCACGTTGAGGGAGAGGTTGTTATCCTGGCACCACACGGCCAGGTCTCTGACCTCCTCGCTATAGTCTTATCGTTGTCGGTGATGTGTCGTCGGCAAACTTAATTATGGTGTCGGAATCGTGCCTGGCCATGCAGTCATGGGTGAACAGGGAGTACAGGAGGGGACTGAGCACAGACCCCTGAGGGGCCCCCGTGTTGAGGATCAGCGTGGCTGATGTGTTGTAACCTAGCCTTACCACCTGGGGTTGACCCATCAGGAAGTCCAGGATCCAGTTGCAGTTTTATTTGGGTATTTGGTATTACAAATATATTTTTTGTATATTTTTGGATTTTCAAATATACAGCCCAAAACAAGTACTTTTCTTTGAGTATTTGAATGGTTATTTGTAAAAGCCAAATAGTCGACCCAATTGTATTTAAGAGGCTTTTCAAATACTTATTTCAAATGCTATTTTCAAATACCTGCGTTGAATTTCAAAGTATTAAAAATTTTCCAATTATTTCCAAATAAATAAACATTTTCAACTGAATGCTTACAGTGCATTCGGAAAGTATTCAGACCCCTTGACTTTTTCCCTTGACTTTTTACACATTACAGCCTTATTATATAATGGATAAAATAAAAAAATAAAAAATATCACAATCAGATAATTCAATCTACACACCCCATAATGACAAAGCAAAACAGTTGTTTTGACATTTTTGCAAATGTATTAAAAATAAAAAACGGAAATATCATATTTAAATAAGTATTCATACCCTTTACTCAGTACTTTGTTGAAGAACCTTTGGCAGCGATTACAGACTTGAGTCTTCTTGGGTATGACGCTACAAGCTTGGCACACCTGTATTTGGGGAGTTTCTCCCATTCTTCTCTGCAGAGCTCCTCTCAAGCTCTGTCAGTTTGGCTGGGGAGCGTCACTGCACAGCTACAGTGCATTCGGAAAGAATTCAGCCCCCTTGACTTTTTCCACATTTTGTTACATTACAGCCTTATTCTGATATTGATTAAATCATTTTTTCCCCTCATCTACACACAATACCCCATAATGACAAAGTGAAAACAGGTTTTTAGAAATATTAGCAAATTTCTTAAACATAAAAACAGAAATACCTTATTTACATATGTTTTCAGAGCCTTTGCTATGAGGCTGTGAAATTGAGCTCAGGTGCATCCTGTTTCCATTGATCCTCCTTGAGATGTTTCTACAACTTGATTGGAGTCCACCTGTGGAAAGGCACACACATGTCTATATAAGGTCCCACAGTTGACAATGCATGTCAGAGCAAAAACCAAGCCATGAGTTGGAATTAATTGTCCGTAGAGCTCAGAGACAGGATAGTGTTGAGGGACAGCACTGCTCCTACCCCCACCTCCAAAGCATTAACATCTACAACGAAGGGTAACTCGGGATTGGGGTGAGCCAGTACTGCCGAGGAGAACAGCACCTTCAGAGAGCGGAAGACACTGTCAGCCTCAGCTGACCATCGGAGCTTAGACGGCCCGGAGCTGTGATCGGACCTGCGACCTTTCCAAAGCCCTGAATGAACCTCCGTAAAAAAATTTGCGAACCGCTGTACTGCCTTTACCGTGGTTGGGGTCGGCCAATTACACACGGCTTCAATGCTCTCCTTTTCCATCTCTACCCCAGAGGTGGAAATACGAATGTTGGAAGAACCAGCATTTTTCCAATTTCACATACAGGTCATGTTCCAACAGCCTTTCATGCACCCGCCGCACCATGGCATCATGCTGGTCGCGGTTGGTGGAATACACCAATATATCATCGATGTAAACCACCACGCAACGTCCCAACATGTCCCGGAAGGTCTCGTTAACAAAGGATTGAAAGGCTGATGGAGCATACATGAGACCGTATGGCATCACAAGGTACTCATAATGACCCGTGGTGGTGATTACCCTCTTGTACTCGTCTCCCTCTCGGATACGCACCATATTATATGCACTCCGGAGGTCTAACTTTGAAAAAGTGGGCCCCATGCATCTGTTCTATGACGGTGCAAATAAGGGGTAGTGGATAGCTGAAACGTTTGGTAATTTGGTTAATGGGCCTATAATCGATGCAGGGGCGCAGGCCACCGTCCTTCTTTTTCACAAAGAAAAAACTACCAGAGGCGGGTGAAGAGGAAGGGCGTGTGAACCCCTGTCGTAGGGTTTCCGGGACGTATGCTTCCATAGCCTTGGTCTCCGCATGCGACAGGGGATACACATGACCCCGGGGCAGCACAGTGTCTGGCCGGAGTTCTATAGCACAATCCCAGGGTCGATGAGGGGGTAATTTAGTTGCCTGTGTTTTGGAGAAAACACGGGCGAGATCCTGAAATTCAATAGGGATGGGAATGAGGGCGACACTGTCCGGACTTTCCACCGAGGTAGCACTAACTAAAACCCCAAGACACCTTCCCTGACACTCCCGCGACCATCCAGATAGGGACCTAAGTGACCAGGATATGGAGGGGTCATGTAGGGATAACCAAGGGAGCCCTAACACTATGGGAAAAGTAGGGGAGTCTATTACATGAAAGGCGATCTGTTCAGTATGTATATTATGTGTGACCATGGTGATAGGGGATGTACTCTCATTCACCAGACCCGTGCCCAGAGGTTGTGCATCCAAGGCACGGACTGGCAACGGACGTGGGAGTGGGACTAACGGAATGCGGAAACTGTGTGCAAGATTCCTTTCTATGAAGTATTTGAACTCAGGTCTGGTAGAGAGGTACAGTGGGGAGAACAAGTATTTGATACACTGCCAATTTTGCAGGTTTTCCTACTTACAAAGCATGTAGAGGTCTGTAATTTTTATCATAGGTACACTTCAACTGTGAGAGACGGAATCTAAAACAAAAATCCAGAAAATCACATTGTATGATTTTTAAATAATTAATTTGCATTTTATTGCATGACATAAGTATTTGATCACCTACCAATCAGTAAGAATTCCGGCTCTCACAGACCTGTTAGTTTTTCTTTAAGAAGCCCTCCTGTTCTCCACTCATTACCTGTATTAACTGCACCTGTTTGAACTCGTTACCTGTATAAAAGACACCTGTCCACACACTCAATCAAACAGACTCCACACACTCAATCAAACAGCTGTGTAAGGACATCAGGGATAAAATTGGCTGGGATGGGCTACAGGACAATAGGCAAGCAGCTTGGTGAGAAGGCAACAACTGTTGGCGCAATTATTAGAAAATGGAAGAAGTTCAAGATGACGGTCAATCTCCCTTGGTCTGGGGCACCATGCAAGATCTCACCTCGTGGGGCATCAATGATCATGAGGAAGGTGAGGGATCAGCCCAGAACTACACGGCAGGACCTGGTCAATGACCTGAAGAGAGCTGGGACCACAGTCTCAAAGAAAACCATTAGTAACACACTGCGCCGTCATGGATTAAAATCCTGCAGCGCACGCAAGGTCCCCCTGCTCAAGCCAGCGCATGTCCAGGCCCGTCTGAAGTTTGCCAATGACCATCTGGATGATCCAGAGGAGGAATGGGAGAAGGTCATGTGGTCTGATGAGACAAAAATATAGCTTTTTGGTCTAAACTCCACTCGCCGTGTTTGGAGGAAGAAGAAGGATGAGTACAACCCCAAGAACACCATCCCAACCGTGAAGCATGGAGGTGGAAACATCATTCTTTGGGGATGCTTTTCTGCAAAGGGGACAGGACGACTGCACCGTATTGAGGGGAGGATGGATGGGGCCATGTATCGCGAGATCTTGGCCAACAACCTCCTTCCCTCAGTAAGAGCATTGAAGATGGGTCGTGGCTGGGTCTTCCAGCATGACAACGACCCGAAATACACAGCCAGGGCAACTAAGGAGTGGCTCCGTAAGAAGCATCTCAAGGTCCTGGAGTGGCCTAGCCAGTCTCCAGACCTGAACCAAATAGAAAATCTTTGGAGGGAGCTGAAAGTCCGTATTGCCCAGCGACAGCCCCGAAACCTGAAGGATCTGGATGGAGGAGTGGGCCAAAATCCCTGCTGCAGTGTGTGCAAACCTGGTCAAGAACTACAGGAAACGTATGATCTCTGTAATTGCAAACAAAGGTTTCTCTACCAAATATTAAGTTCTGCTTTTCTGATGTATCAAATACTTATGTCATGCAGTAAAATGCAAATTAATTACTTAAAAATCATACAATGTGATTTTCTGGATTTTTGTTTTAGATTCCGTCACTCACAGTTGAAGAGTACCTATGATAAAAATTACAGACTTCTACATGCTTTGTAAGTGGGAAAACCTGCAAAATCGGCAGTGTATCAAATACTTGTTCTCCCCACTGTATGTATCTTTTGACTGGACAGGGTACGACTAGTACAGGCAGGTTGAGTTGTGTGTGTGTGTAAAAATGTGCATAATTGCGTGGAGACAGGCCAGGTCAGTGCCATAAAAAACATAAAAATGTGGAGAAACCTGTCGACACCCACACCTTTCTTCCCCACCTATAATTAATCTGTCAAAAGTAAATCCTGTCAAAAGTCAGTATGCCCTGCCTTACTCCTGGTTTCATCCTCAGTTCAGTTCAATGTAACAGCCTTGATTTGACGGACCTCCTGCATTGACCCTTTCTGATAGGCTACACCCTCAAACAGTTGCAGCACGCTTTGCTTTTGAAAATAACACTTTAAAATATGTTTATTTTAATACCTGAAAAAATACAATTACAAAAGTGTTCAGAATAAAACACACACACTGAAACGCATTGTAGCAAGTATTTAATTTGTAGAATGAAACAGTGAAGTTTTGTGGGTGTTTCTTACTTAATTGTCTTTCTCCATACTAGTAGTAATACTACTATAGCACAACAGGCCATCTTCAGCTCTCTAACAGCAGTATTGTAGCCTAATGTACACGTCTCAGATTGTATAACGCTGACAAGAGGGGACAACTTTTTGGAATGAAAATGCAGCCCAGGGTTTTGTAGCAGAGCGATGGAAAAAAGTGGTTAGGTTACGCAACAGTTGGGCTAGATAAACAAGAGGCATTCTCTGTGGTAATATGAACAGGGGCATACGCAAACA
Source organism: Thymallus thymallus (assembly GCA_023634145.1). Classification (NCBI taxonomy): domain Eukaryota; kingdom Metazoa; phylum Chordata; class Actinopteri; order Salmoniformes; family Salmonidae; genus Thymallus; species Thymallus thymallus. The sequence continues at coordinate 12,342,323 of CM042416.1, forward strand.
TACACACACACACACACACACATAAGGGCATGCCTCAGAGCCGTGACTCATATTACCCATTTTTAGAGCAGTCTGGAATCTCCACAGCTCCTTCCACAACCCTGGGTTTGTGGAAGGCAACACAGAGGGTTACAACATGTTGAAGGGTTATAACATAGAGTGTTACTACAGCTGGGGCCTGGCCTATTTAACAAGCAAATACATGGCGAATACAATTCAATTCTTTCCCACCCTCAAAACAAGTGTGAACATAATCTAGACCTTTAAAACATGAATTAATGCAAATGATGGCATTTGTACAGCATGACCACTTGAGATCAAGTCTGGTGGAGCAGATTAGGGTCTAGCTGGCCTCATCTTCAGGGAATGAGTCACTGCTTGTGGGCTTATAATGTGTCTGCTCTGCTTGAGGGTGTGGTTTTTTAGTTTTAAGAGGAGGCTTTTCTTCTCTCTGTCTCACAACAGTCTCATGTCAGGACCCAGCCAGTCAGTTACAGGCATCATAGATCTTGTCGTCTTCTGAACACTCATCGGCTACTCTGAGGTGAGTAGAGAGGGAGGGAGGGGGGAGTGGGGAGTGGGAGCGTGGCAACTAGGAGGAGCATATAGGAGGGAAGGAGCAAGGAGGAAGGAGAGAGTTGGGAACATAGAGATAGAACTGTTCTATTATATATGGTTAGGAACATAGAACTGTTCTATTATATATGGTTAGGAACATAGAGATAGAACTGTTCTATTATATATGGTTAGGAACATAGAGATAGAACTGTTCTATTATATATGGTTAGGAACATAGAGATAGAACTGTTCTATTATATATGGTTAGGAACATAGAGATAGAACTGTTATATTATATATGGTTAGGATCAGGGAGATATAACTGTTCTATTATATATGGTTAGGAACATAGAACTGTTCTATTATATATGGTTAGGAACTTAGAGATAGAACTGTTCTATTAAATTGTTAGGAACAAAGAGATAGAACTGTTCTATTATATTGTTAGGAACAAAGAGATAGAACTGTTCTATTACATATGGTTAGGAACATAGAACTGTTCTATTATATTGTTAGGAACAAAGAGATAGAACTGTTATATTATGTATGGTTAGGAACATCAAAACATAACTGCTATTATACATTTGATGGTTAGTTTGACTCAGGGAATGATAGAAAGTGAATGAGAGAGATGAGAATTTGATAGATGGTAGAGGGGTGGGACATGTTGAATGGACTGAATACACAGCATAGCAATGTGTGTATTTGTTTGTTTGTCTGTGTCTGTGTGTGATGGGTGAGGGGTGAATGAATAACAGATTAATCAGCCATTGCATTATAAAGTACCAATAACGTTTGCAGCTGTTTGCCAAATCAATGTGTTTCAATGTGATCCTTTCAGACGTTGTATTTATTTATTCAAGAAATACCAGCTGTAAACAGACTGTAAAACAACGTGGTCTAGACCTTAGGACATTCCATTCCCTGGATCTTATGACATGAAACATGCTTTCATATTTAGTGTACCTGAGCCATCTGATCTTCCTCTCTCTTGTTGTGAATCATATGTTCCATTGTAATAACCAGGCAAAGACAGGACGAATACTCACGTCACTCTCATCCTGTCCTTTCTTCACCAAGACAGGACGAATACTCACGTCACTCTCATCCTGTCCTTTCTTCACCAAGACAGGACAAATACTCACGTCACTCTCATCCTGTCCTTTCTTCTCTCTTCTCCTCCTTCCCTCTAATCCAATACTCTTCCTCCCTCTGATTTCCTCACTCTTAACTTCCCCTCCACTTGCTCTCCTCCCTCCTCTCTTCCTCTCTTCCTTTCTTCCCCCCTTTCCCCTCTCTTTTTTCTCCTCCCCCCACACCCCTGCCTCCCACTCTCTCTTACCCTCTTTCCTACTCTCGCTCCGTCCACCTGCCTCCCTCTCTCTCTCCCCCAGATACAGTATGTCTCGTCTGGAGAAGGCCATTGTATCCATGGTGGAAGTATTTGAGGAGTATGCTACAAAGGATGAAAAGAGTCGCCAGCTTAGCGGTGCAGAGCTCGCAGAGCTGATGGAGAAAGAGTTGGCCAGCCCAGAGTTCAGAGTAAGGCACACACAAACACCAATTACACATAGACACACACTCTCAGTGTTGTCCTGTATGGCTCAGTTGGTAGCGCATGTTGCAAGCACGCCCGGATTGTGGGTTTGATTGCCGGGGCTACCCATACAAAAAATCAATGCACGCATAACTGTATGTCGCTTTGGATAAAAGTATCTGCTCAATGGCCTATTATTATATTATCACTTACACACAGACAGCATATCCATACCACAACATAGTATAAACATTTTATTAAAATACACATACCAATGCATAATGATGTCTACAAAATACCTATAAAACCTACATACCTTAATGTGTGTGTGTGTGTGTGTGTGTGTGTGTGTGTGTGTGTGTGTGTGTGTGTGTGTGTGTGTGTGTCTGTGTGTGTCTATGTGTGTCTATGTGTGTGTATTTGCATGTCTCAGGGAAAGGTGGAACCAGCAGTGCTCCAGGAGGCGATGACCAACCTGGATAAGAACTACGATGGGGAGGTCAACTTCAGAGAGTTCTCCATGTTCTTGGCCACTCTGGCCAGAGGCTACTACAGAGCCAGAAACAAGGGCAAGCAGGGCAACCAGGGCAACCAGGGCAAGCCTGAATGAGGGGCAAAAATAACCTGATGACAGGTGTGGCCAGTATCCACACACACCACACACTGCTTGTCTATGATAAAAGAGAGAAAATGGCACTCTTACTGTAACTTGTATGGTGCTTTCAAGATGTCTTCTCAACCTTTCCCCACGTTAAAAATAAAATTTGACTTGATTACTAGTTGTTGTTCTGTTGGGTTTTATTTTTTGTGATGGAGTTGGAACTATAGAATCAGAGAGAAAAGCACAGAATTCCTCCAGATGACGTGATGAGCACCAATTCTCAGACGTTACAGCTGGTACACCCGGTACACACATTAAAGGGATACTGTGAGATTCTGCCAATTAAGCCGTTTCAGATGTGTTTCTACGTGCAGTCTCTGGACTAGTTAGAATTGCCACACGAAACAACCTATAACTTCCTTCATACTGCTCACAGAGACTGTCTGATGCACAAGTTCATCAGCCTATGGGTAAGTAGAAAAACGGACAGAATCTTAATTTCCAGAATCTTGCAGTGTCCATCCATCCACCCACCACGCTTTCAGTAGGAATGTCTGTTACTCTGTTCTACTCATTCTAGGGTGAGAACCCTCCTCAGGTGTAGGAATGTCTGTTACTCTGTTCTACTCATTCTCCCCGCACTCGCCCTGAAGTGCGTGTCACCAGTCCAGTGCAACCCGTGCCGGCTCCACGCACCAGGCCTCCAGTGCGCCTCTCCAGTCCGGTACGCCCAGTGCCGGCTCCCCACACCCGACCTCCAGTGTGTGCGCCTCCCAAGTCCGGTACGCCCAGTGCCGGCTCCCCGCACCCGACCTCCAGTGTGTGCGGCCAGCCAGGTGCCTCCAGTGCCGGCTCCACGCACCCAACCTCCGGTGCGTCTCCCCAGTCCGGTACGCCCAGTGCCGGCTCCCCGCACCCGACCTCCAGTGCGTGCGCCCAGCCAGGTGCCTCCAGTGCCGGCTCCACGCACCCGACCTCCAGTGCGTCTCCCCAGTCCGGTACGCCCAGTGCCGGCTCCCCGCACTCGACCTCCTGTGATGGTCCACAGCCTGGAGCCTCCTGTTACGGTCCACAGCCCAGAGCCTCCTGTGACGGTCCACAGCCCGGAGCCTCCCGTGATGGTCCACAGACCAGAGCCTTCCGCTGTACTGGTGCCCAGTCCGGGCCCGGTCGTCTGTCCCGCTCCAGAGCCGGAGTCGCCTGCCACACCGGTGCCCAGTCCAGGACCGGTTGTCTGCCACGCTCCATGGCCGGAGCCGTTTGCTACACCGGTGCCCATTCCAGGACCGGTCATCAGACTGGATACAGGGAGGAAACTGTCCACTTTGTGTGGTTAATTGTTGTGTATGTCAGTCTGGAGAAGTAAGTGTATTTACATTTGTTATATGTTCTTGTTGTTTGTATAGTTCTTCATTAAAACATTATGTCGAACTATCACTGCACTGCACTGCGCCTTGGTAGCTTTACACACCCAGGCGTGACATATGGTGAGAACCAGCCTCAGGTGTAGGAATGTCTGTTACTCTGTTCTACTCATTCTATGGTGAGAACCAGCCTCAGGTGTAGGAATGTCTGTTACTCTGTTCTACTTATTCTATGGTGAGAACCAGTCTCAGGTGTAGGAATGTCTGTTACTCTGTTCTACTCATTCTATGGTGAGAACCAGCCTCAGGTGTAGGAATGTCTGTTACTCTGTTCTACTCATTCTATTCTTCCCCTCTTTACACACCCTCTCATCTTCTCTTCCTCTCTTCCTCTCATCCTCTCATCCTTCCATCCAGCCCGTGTCCTGAGGACTCAGTGTGTCTCAGTGTGTTAGTGTCAGAGTGTTAGATTAGAGGACAGGTATAATGTTGAGATTAAAGGTAGATAGAACCCTGATTATGACCTAATGCTTTATGGTCTGGTGATTCCATTCACCTTATTCTCATACCATGTTCCTCACAATAGACTAGAGCCCACAGCTGGTGCAACAAATATAGGCTGAATTCACCCTGTCATGAAGCCCCTCAACAATGATCAGTGTGTTGTCTCCTCTTAAGGTGAAAGCACTAAATAAATAAAGCACTAAATAAACTTCAATTAGTGCTAAACACGGCTGCTAGAATCCTGACTAGAACCAAAAGATTTGATCATATTACTCCCGTGCTAGCCTCTCTACACTGGCTTCCTGTTAAGGCTAGGGCTGATTTCAAGGTTTTACTGCTAACCTACAAAGCATTACATGGGCTTGCTCCTACTTATCTCTCAGATTTGGTCCTGCCGTACATACCTACACATACGCTCCGGTCACAAGACGCAGGCCTCCTTATTGTCCCTAGAATCTCTAAGCAAACAGGTGGAGGTAGGGCTTTCTCCTATAGAGCTTCAATTTTATGGAATGGTCTGCCTATCCATGTGAGAGACGCAGACTCAGTCTCAACCTTTAAGTCTTTACTGAAGACTCACCTCTTCAGTATGTCCTATGATTGAGTGTAGTCTGGCCCAGGGGTGCAAGGGTGAACGGCAAGGCTCTGGAGCGACGAACCACCCTTGCTGTCTCTGCCTGGCCGGTTCCCGTCACTCCATTGGGATTCTCTGCCTCTGACCCTATTACGGGGGCTGAGTCACTGGCTTACTGGTGCTTTCCATGCCATTCCTAGGAGGGGTGCGTCACATCCTGTCCGGTTTGTCGCCCCCTCTGGCTTGTGCAGTGGAGTATTGTCTGGGTATTGTCGGAGGGGGCCACAGTGTCTCCTGACCCCCCTGTCTCAGCCTCCAGTATCTATGCTGCAATAGTCTATGTGCCGGGGGGCTAGGGTCAGTTTGTTAAATCTGATGTTATTATCCAGTGTCTTGTGTGAATTTAAGTATGCTCCCTCTAATTCTCTCTCTCTCCCACTCTACCTCCTCTCCCGGAGGACCTGAGCCTACCCGGAGGACCATGCTTCAGGACCACCTGCCCTGATGACTCCTAGCTGTCCCCAGTCCACCTGGTCGTGCTGCTGCACCGGTTTCAACTCCTCTGCCTGCGGTTATGGAACCCTGACCTGTTCATTGGACGTGCCACCTTGTCCCAGACCTGCTGTTTTCACCTCGCTCTATTGCACTGAAAAACCAAGTGACATTCACTCCTGATGTATTTACCTGTTGCAACCTCCACAACTACTTTTATTATTATTTGACCCTGCTGGTCATCTATGAACATTTGAACATCTTGGAGAAAGAACTGGCCTTAATGGCCATAAATTGTTATAATCTCCACCCGGCACAGCCAGAAGAGGACTGGCCACCCCTCAGAGCCTGGTTCCTCTCTAGGTTTCTTCCTAGGTTTTTCCTTTCTAGGGAGTTTTTCCTAGCCACCGTGCTTCTACATCTGCATTGCTTGCTGTTTGGGGTTTTAGGCTGGGTTTCTGTATAGCACTTTGTGACATCGGCTGATGTAAAAAGCGCTTTATAAATACATTTGATTGATTGATTGATTGATTGATTAAGGTTAGGATTAGGGGAAGGTGAACTGATCCTAGATCTGTACCTAATGGACTACTTGGAGCCCTGTTTCAACGTTCTAATCAGGTAGTTCCAAAACTAGAATAAGGGTGCACAGGTAAAAAATATTTGTTTTTAAAATCTTCTTTCTTCTTTTTGTTTATTTATTGAATTTAATATCTAAGTTCAATACCTTTTTGGAAGTGTGCACCCTTGTTCTACTACTTGATCTACAGTCTACAATACTTTTTCTAGGTATGCACCGTAGCTCATATACAGCTCATATAACAATACTTTTTCTGGGTAAGCACCGTAGCTCATATACACCTCAACTCCTGAACAGAATGTTCTGATCAGGACAGGGTGATTCTACGGACACTACTGCTGCATTGTGGCTCACTATCTGGATGAAATTCTTTGTCACAAAACACATCCCTCAGCCTCTAGGCTCAAATGAGAGAACACCTCCCTCAGCCTCTAGCTTCAAATGGGAGAACACCTCCATCAGCCTCTAGGATCAAATGGGAGAACACCTCCCTCAGTCTCTAGGATCAAATGGGAGAACGCCTCCCTCAGTCTCTAGGATCAAATGGGAGAACACCTCCCTCAGCCTCTAAGATCAAATGGGAGAACACCTCCCTCTCAGTCTCTAGGATCAAATGGGAGAACACCTCCCTCAGTCTCTAGGATCAAATGGGAGAACACCTCCCTCAGTCTCTAGGATCAAATGGGAGAACACCTCCCTCGGCCTCTAGGATAAAATGGGAGAACGCCTCCCTCAGCCTCTAGGATCAAATGGAAGAACACCTCCCTCGGCCTCTAGGATCAAATGGGAGAACACCTTTTTTTAGACAGACAACGAAAAATGAATGATCTTTTCAGTGTTATCCTATCTTATACTATATTAGTAGTTTTGTCAAGTACTACTTTTTTTTTTAACTCACGCTTTTTGGCTACTAATCATGTGTTGTAATTGATCTACTCATAGACAGATGATGGTATTGTATCAGAAGTATCAGAAGTGTGCAACTCCCAACTGTAATGTTACTTATAGACCAGTCTTCTTCACTCCTGGTCCTTGAGAGCTCATAGTGCGTGTCAGATGTATTTCCTGCCCAGTACTAACACTCCTGATTCTACTAATCATTGGTCTAGGCAAGTCTGTTAAGAACAAATTCGGACGACGCTGGGCCAATTGTGCGCCGCCCTATGGGACTTCCAAACACGGACACACGCACAAACACGCGCACACATACACACACATGCGCACGTGCACACACACACACACACAAGCACACACACATATACGCACACATACACGCACACACACACAAACACACACCAAACACATGTATGTGTTAGTGCATTCTCTTTCTGTGTAGGTAGGCGCTTCATCTCAGTGAGGGTGGGAGTGTCTAGTGGTAGGTACACGAGACACAGAGGCCTCAGGGGAGAACAGTGATGTTTGTTGTGGTGGGGCCTTGGCGTGTTGTTTACATTTTAAAGAAACTGATGGCTCATCGGCCACGTCACCCTGAAGAAGGCGCAGGGATGCCGAAACGTTGGTGATTTACCCAATAAATTACTGGGAGTTTATACATAGAGTGTGCAACTCTCTTTATTATTTGTATAGCTTGTAGTTTATGTGCACCTCTACATATAATAATTTTCTCCGGGTGTGTGCCAGCTCATGTTTTTTATTCGGCCACGACAGCCGCACAATGTGTCTTTGTATGACTGTGAGAAATAACTGCATCTGAATGGATCCGTTTCTCTGAGGCGTGAACCATGTTTTGTTTCATATATTAATGTATATCAATAGGTAGTTATGAATGTAAGTACAGTAACCACTACTTTACTTCACCATTTGGATCATCACTCATATGTTAATGACCATCATTAAAGCACTATATATTTGTACTATCTATCTATTCATTGCTCATTGCTTTGACCGCAATGTCAACATGACCATGGCAATAAAGTTTGTTAGGTTTGAATCACTAGGTGTGGTTCTTGCTCCCAGTGTGTGGGTGTAGGGTGTGTGAAATCCAAGCGACCCAAGCCCAGCTCCAAGCCACAGCGTGAAAGGGATACAACCCCCTGTGAGCAGTGTGTTTGTTTCAACAAACCAGCCTGTCTTCATGTCAGGGTGTCAGAGCAACAGAACAGAGACAGACCTTTACAGCTAATAGGCCTACATGAAACAAACATGCTGCAGCTTGTATTGTCTACACCATAAAATGTGTGTCAAGCCAGTAAAGGTTATTCCAAAAGGAATGCCATGGTTGCATGTTTTACTCAAGATACTGTATATACAACCCATAGCCATAATCATACTTTTAAATGTTTTATTAACTAAGTTGCTACAACTCTCTGTGTCATATTTTACTACAGGCCTCTGTCTGTTGCTATGTAAACGGAAATCAATTGTTTACTGCTGTGTCATTGACATGATTCATGTTTGTAAATGTCAGCCTTTCCCAGAGGGATCTTTGGAACCAGTCAGTCAGCAAGTAGTCCTGCAGGTTACTGTTTTACCATGTTGGAGAATCCTTCAGTGCTACGTCTACAGAAATGCCCCTATACCACAATAAACACTATAATCACTGCAGTTATTCACACTATTAAGACTATGCTGCTATACAGACACTGACTCACACACTCACCCTGAATCACATGGTCTGTGTGCGTGTGTGTGTGTTACTTTCCCTATGATTCAACACCATGTCACAATCAACCTGATTTCCTGACCATCAACTCTCCCTATTGTTTGTGGAAATACAGTCCCTGCCCTATCTTGACAGTATTGGCCTGTGTTCCTAGTCATACAGTAGTCTTTATGTGTGGACCTAGGATAGTGTCAGGTCGCAGTTGCAAATGAGAACTTGTTCTCAACTGACCTACCTGGTTAAATAAAGGTGAAATAAAAAAATATATATATAAATAAAATTGTGTTGGGCTGTTATGGAGGGAGCTCTGTAGTGCCATGCAAAACTAGCAAGCCTCTGTCGGAGCTGTGTAACCTGAGCTAATTTAACCTGCTCCTAGTAGTGCCTGCAGGCCTTAGAGCTAGGCTACAGTACCTCATACCTCACCAAACTGGTAAAGCAATAATTTATTTGTTTTGTATAATTGAGTCAGAGGTTGTTTGCATTTGGCTTTTAGCCTCTATTGCGTTAATGCAAAGCAGAATAAGTTGTCAACTGAGCCATGTTTGGTTTGGCAAGGAGCAATGGAGTTGGCAAGAGAATAAATGAGTGTAACGAGACATAACACTGAGAGGAAACAGAGATAACCCTGAGAGGAAACAGAGGTAACCCTGAGAGAAAACAGAGTTAACCCTAAGAGGAAACAGAGAGTACCCTGAGAGGAAACGGAGACATAACCCTGAGAGGAAACGGAGACATAACCCTGAGAGGAAACAGAGAGTACCCTTAGTGGAAACAGACATAACCCTGAGAGGAAACAGACATAACCCTGAGAGGAAACAGAGACATAACCCTGAGAGAAAACAGACATAACCCTTAGAGGAAACAGAGAAACCCTGAGAGGAAACAAAGAGAACCCTGAGAGGAAAAAAAGAGAACCCTGAGAGGAAACAGAGTAACCCTGAGAGGAAACAGAGGTAACCCTGAGAGAAAACAGAGTTAACCCTAAGAGGAAACAGAGAGTACCCTGAGAGGAAACGGAGACATAACCCTGAGAGGAAACAGAGACATAACCCTGAGAGAAAACAGACATAACCCTTAGAGGAAACAGAGAAACCCTGAGAGGAAACAAAGAGAACCCTGAGAGGAAACAAAGAGAACCCTGAGAGGAAACAGAGTAACCCTGAGTGGAAACAGAGATAACCCTGAGAGGAAACAGAGGTAACCCTGAGAGAAAACAGAGTTAACCCTAAGAGGAAACAGAGAGTACCCTGAGAGGAAACGGAGACATAACCCTGAGAGGAAACAGACATAACCCTGAGAGGAAACAGAGACATAACCCTGAGAGGAAACAGACATAACCCTGAGAGGAAACAGAGAAACCCTGAGAGGAAACAAAGAGAACCCTGAGAGGAAACAGAGTAACCCTGAGAGGAAACAGAGATAACCCTGAGAGGAAACAGAGGTAACCCTGAGAGAAAACAGAGTTAACCCTAAGAGGAAACAGAGAGTACCCTGAGAGGAAACGGAGACATAACCCTTAGAGGAAACAGACATAACCCTGAGAGGAAACAGAGACATAACCCTGAGAGGAAACAGACATAACCCTGAGAGGAAACAGAGAAACCCTGAGAGGAAACAAAGAGAACCCTGAGAGGAAACAGAGTAACCCTGAGAGGAAACAGAGATAACCCTGAGAGGAAACAGTAACCCTGAGAGGAAACAGAGTAACCCTGAGAGGAATTATAAATAATCCTGAGAGGAAACAGAGGGAACCCTGAGAGGAAAAAGAGATAACCCTGAGAGGAAACAGAGAGAACCCTGAGAGGAAACAGAGAGAACCCTGAGAGGAAACAGAGATAACCCTGAGAGGAAACAGAGATAGCCCTGAGAGGAAACAGAGATAACCCTGAGAGGAAAGAGAGGAAACCCTGAGAGGAAATATAAATAATCCTGAGTAGGATAGTCAGTTTTACGAGGGCATGTTTGGCAGCATGAGTGAAGGAGGCTTTGTATCGAAATAGAGACGCCTAGGTATTTGTAGGTGTCCACGTATTCTAAGTCAGACCCGTCGAGAGTAGTGATGATAGTCCGGTGGGCGGGTGCGGGCAGCGTTCGATTGAAGAGCATGCATTTAGTTTTACTAGCATTTAAGAGCAGTTGGAGGCCACGGAAGGAGTGTTGTATGGCATTGAAGCTCGTTTGGAGGTTTGTTAACACAGTGTCCAGAGAGTCACCAGCAGCGAGAGCGACATCATTGATATATATAGAGAATAGAGTCTGCCCAAGAATTGAACCCTGTGGCACCCCCATAGAGACTGCCAGAGGACCGGTGCTCTTATTCTCCATGGACTTTACAGTGTCCCAGAACTTTTTGGAATTAGTACTACAGGATGCAAATTTCTGTTTGAAAAAGCTAGCCTTTGCTTTTCTAACTGACTGTGTATATTGGCTCCTGATTTCCCTGAAAAGTTGCATATCGCGGGGGCTATTTGATGCTAATACAGTACGCCACAGGATGTTTTTGTGCTGGTCAAGGGTAGTCAAGTCTGGAGGAAACCAAGGGCTATATCTGTTCTTAGTTCTAAATGTTTTGAATGGGGCATGCTTATTTAAGATGGTGAGGAAAGCACTTTTAAAGAACAACCAGGCATCGTCTACTGACGGGATGAGGCCAATATCCTTCCAGAATACCCGGTGCAGATCGATTAGAAAGGCCTGCTCACTGAAGTGTTTTAGGGAGCGTTTGACAGTCATAAGGGGTGGTCGTTTGACCGCGGACCCATTACGGACGCAGGCAATGAGGCAGTGATTGTTGAGATCCTGGTTGAAAACAGAGGTGCATTTGGAGGGCAAGTTAGTCAGGATGATATCTATGATGGTGCCCATGTTTACGGATTTAGGGTTGTACCTGGTAGGTTCCTTGATAATTTGTGTGAGATTGAGGGCATCTAGCTTAGATTGAAGGGCGGCCGGGGTGTTAAGCATTTCCCCGTTTAAGTCACCTAACAGTAAAAACTCTGAAGATAGATGGGGAGCAATCAATTCACATATGGTGTCCAGGGCACAGCTGGGGGCTGAGGGGGGTCTGTAACAAACGGCAACAGTGAGAGACTTATTTCTGGAAAGGTGGATTTTTAAAAGTTTGGGCACAGACCTGGATAGTATGACAGAACTCTGCAGGCTATCTCTGCAGTAGATTGTAACTCCGCCTTAACTTTGGCAGTTCTATCTTGACGGGAAATATTGTAGTTGGGGATGTAAATTTCAGAATTTTTGGTGGCCTTCTAAGCCTTCCTAAGCCAGGATTCAGACACAGCTAGGACATCAGAGTGAGAGAAAGAATATGAGCGGGTGTGAGTGAGAGAGAAAATAGCTTTACATTCTCAACTAATTAGGCAAGTTGGGGGAGAGAAAAAGAGAGACAGAGTGTGCAGGCTAAAATTGTCTTTTGAGGATATCCTCTGCTATGCTGCTGTGTTCGCACCAGTGAGCTCTGTTATCGTGCCAAGGTGCTAGGGGAGGAGGAAGGGGTGGTAGTTGGCATCCATGCAATAGGATTTATGGGAAGGCAGGGGGAGGCAGAGGAGGAAGGGGGAGGCAGGGGGAGGCAGGTTTGTATTAGTTGGCATGGCCAGGGGAGGTTGTGGGAGGAGGGTTGGTGCTAGTTGGCATGGCCAGGGGAGGTTGTGGGAGGAGGGTTGGTGCTAGTTGGCATGGCCAGGGGAGGTTGTGGGAGGCAGGTTTGTATTAGTTTGCATGGCCAGGGGAGGTTGTGGGAGGAGGGTTGGTGTTAGTTGGCATGGCCAGGGGAGGTTGTGGGAGGAGGGTTGATGTTTAGTTGGCATGGCCAGGGGAGACATTGGGGCAGGGACTGGCATCAGGAAGTCTTTAAGAGGAGTGATAACAACTGCCTCTGTTTTTGGACGAGAGAGAGAAAGAGAAAAAGAGAGAGAAATAGAGAAAGAGAAGCAGATAGAGTTGAACACGGGGGCAAACGGGGACAGAGTGAGTGAGTGACTTTGTAGGATTTAAACAACAGACTGTTCAAATTGTTGTTTGGTTTGACTGAAGAGATTTACTTTACCAAGAAAGAAGGAAGAGAGAAAAGAGAGAACAGCAGAGAGAGAGGGAGAGAGAAAGAGGGAGGGAGGGAACGGGAAGGAGAAAGAAAAAAGTGGAGTTAGAGAGAGGGAGGGAGGGAGGGAGGGAGGGAGGGAGGGAGGGAGGGGATAGTTGTAGTTTTCCACAGTGAGAGAGAGAGAGGAAGCTGACAGTCTCAGTCCCTGCACACAAATATTCCCAGGCCTGTTTTCCAACAAAAGGCACGCACCATGACTACCATGACTCATGACTCCTACCACAAGGATATGGCTGGACATAAACATGCACAGCACATTGCATGCACGCATACACACAAAAACACACACTATAATATATGCCATTTAGCAGCACGGAGCACAGACACACACATACACTCTCTCACACACACACACACACACACACACACACACACACACACACACACAATATACAAAACATACACAATAGTGTCATCAATATAGCTTGCTACCTTGTCCCTCCTTTTCAGTAAACATTACCGTCTCTCCACTGTGTGTGTATGCACGTGTTTGTGTGTGTGTATGCGTGCGTGTGTGAGAGCTCACCGTTTTACCGGCACCTACAGTGAACAAACAGAGAGACCATTGAGGTACAGTACGTCTCATGCCTGTTCTCTGGTTGCAGCTCTCATTGAACCTGGATAAATAAAGGGAAGGTTGTATTTCTCTACTACAATAACCACAACACAGTGTAGTGACATCATATTCCAGGGGCAGATAGAGCCAAAAACACAGCTAATAAAATAGTAATGAACTCAGGCAGTTGAACAGGTTTTGCACATGTAGGGGGTGTTGGCCTACTGCAGTGTTTATGAGTACTTAGAGAGGGCAGAGCAAAGTTGACTTTAGCTTTAGTGTTCACAAAATAATAGATGAAAAATGTCTGTACAGACACACCCACCATTGAAAGAGAAAGAAAGAGAGTGAGTGGAGAAGAGACTGGAGTGGAGAGAGGAGAGAACCCCAACTCTCATCTGTCTTTCATTTAGCTGAAGACATGTTCCAATTTGACTCAGATTCTTCAATTTGTAATTAAGCCTCTTTGTGTGTATAAACCAGTGGCGTGACTATTGGCGTGACTATTGGAGCTAGGCCCTCAGTTGCGGAAAAAGACCTGACGTCATACATATAGATAGAGAACTCTGATGCCTGTGTATACAGAGCATGACTTGAGACCTTTCTTTTGCAGACCTATGTAGGAGAAGCAATTATTTGATGACAGAGTCAAATGGTCCTAACCACGCCTCGGCTGTGGCTCACAGAAGCAGCACACGTACACAACGGTTGCAAATATCGATAGCAGGAATCACGTTAGAAGAAAATACGTTTTTATTTGCCAAAACAAACAGTCACTCAAATAGTGGCGGAATAAATTCAACCACACAACTACTCACATTGTTTCAAGACCACGGACAGTATATGGTGTCAGAGAGAAAAAAGTTGCGCTGTATTCAATGTTCTATCTCCAGCATGCTACAAAAAACAAAATGCACCACAACACGAAATGTCATGTACCCAGTACTTCCAATTGCAACGTCATTACTAAAGTTGAAATAATATTTTACACATTGTATTCAAAATGATATGAACGAGAGAGCAGCAAAAAGCAAGCTGTAGATGAAAACAAAAAGTCCACTCACTATTATGATTATAATTTAAAAACGAAGTCCATTCTCCTGTCGTTCTTTATGAAATGGTCATTGGAAGGTTCATATAGCTTGTCTTTTGATTTTAAATCTGAAATAAGTTATTTTTCGATTGAGATCAAAGCCAGGGCTCACAGTCAATTTAACTTTTCATTAAAAGTTAGTCTTGAAAAGTGCGATGCTGTCCTCGATTACTCTCTCTGCAGTTGCCATCGCCATCGTGTCACGAGTGGGTTGAAGGAGAGACCAAGACGCAGCGCAGGGATAGTAGTTTGACATTTTATTGCACTATACTATGTATATATACAATACTATGTATAATGCAACCAACAGAAATGACGAACTAAACTACACCGAAAACAAACACTACAGACAAAACGTCACGTTCACAAAAAACAAACACGAATGAACGGACGTAAAAAAGGCACACTTACTTTCACCGTGACTGGAGAATTACATCGACAACGACCCACACCAGAGTGAAGGACAGACCAACATATATAGGATCCCTAATTAGAGACAATGCGGTGCAGCTGCCTCTAATTAGGGATCCAACCCAAAACCCACACAGAAAAGAAAGACACTGTCAGACTCTGACCCTAGCTACATAGAGAAGCAAATAGGCTTCTCTATGGCCAGAGCCTGACACATCGTTACATACACTCACTGCATAAAGCTAGCTAGCTAGCTAGGCTCAAGCGTTAGAAAACAAGATAAGGCTCGCTATTGGCTCTGAGGCATCATACAATTGTCCCACCTATTACAAGACAATTTGTGATTGGTTGATTCTACTGTCATTCCAAAATGCTTCTCTAATTGAAGTCAATGTCAATGACGTTGGCTGGTGCCTTCTATTCAAAGTCTGAGGGCCTAGCCAATGAGCTTTGAGCCCAGCTAGATTATTTCTACCAAATAATTGTTTTTTCTCTTGGATATTAACCCTTCTTTTTCCAACACAAACTGAAGAAATTCAAATTCAATAGGAAGATCATTACAATTAAGACAAAAAAATTAAAATCTATGAAAACAAAATTACAAATTATAATATATACAAATATATACAGATTTGTATCTATTCTTAGGCCCTCTCTGAGGGTGTAGAGGGCCCTGATGGTTCCCCACTGGTATAAACCTCTGGCTGACACACATACACACACACACACACACAAAGGTTGGCACCAAACTGGTTGTAGTGAAACATTTTCAATCCTCAGATCCACAACACACGCCCCAACTGTAGTGGATGTTTAGTGAACCATGTCCATTGACAGCAATTAACAGTAATGTTACCATGTCGTATTTTGCTACAAACCAAACTGAGACCAGTCTAAGATATCTGACTGTCAATGTTCGTTGGCTGAGAACGTTTTACAGGGTAACAGCCAGAACAGAGCAGCAGACCAGACTGTTAAGAGCATTCCTGTTGTTGTTCATTGTAGTTCCATGCTGTGGTTGTAGTTCATTGTAGTTCATATGTTTTCTGTTTGTAACATTTTGTTTAGTTTTAATGGAACAGGAATGTCACTGATAGTTTTCTGACTGTCAGGGCAGCTTACAGTCAAATCACGGATAATTTGTTTAACCCATGGATTTCTCCACTTCATGGGTGATACTGTGTTAGAGTTGTCTACTACTGCTACTATTATGCTCCCTGGCAGCCCAGAAGGGGTTCTAAAATAAAGGTATTCTATTAGACTGGCTGTCCCACCCTGGAATTCAAATCCTCGCTGTTTCATGTTTAAACATCAACCAGTCTCAACCCCAAACCACATGAAAGGTGTAAATGCATGCGAGTGTGTGTTTGTGTGTGTTTGGGCAAACAGTAGAGCACAAGGCAAACAGGTAGACTCCATTCCTCTTTCTCTACACTTTTAGAAAAAAAGGTTCTGGATAGAACCAAAAAGGGTTCTATTGCTGAACCCCCTTTTGTAGGGTTCTTTCATAAAAACCTGAGTGGTTCTTCTTCACTGAACCAAAATAGTTTCCATATAGAATCCTTAGAACCTTAAGGGGTTCCGTATGAAGCAAGCATTGAACCCTTTTTGGCTCTATCCAGAATATTTTTTTCTAAGAGTGTTGATTCTTCTTTCTCTAGAGCTGAGATGGGTTGGGTTCCAGGAAGCTCCTGCACCTAAATATTAACAGTACCAGCACCCAAAATGAGTACCGGAACCTACAGTATTTCACTCCAAGTCACACCAACGTGTGTATGATGCCTCCGCTCACAGAGTGTTGTGTGTGTGTCTGTCTGTGTTTGTATGTATTTCACAGGGCGTGTCACCTGTAGTCACTAGATGACCATGTTAAACAGGACAAAAGTGTATGATGTGGTTTATACACCCAGGGCCTCATTCAATCAAAACCTCAATAAAAAATATATATTTCTACTTTAGAATAGTAAGGTTGACAATTTCCCTGAGGGGTCCATGGAACCAGTCAGCCAGTAAGGTAGCCCTTCAGGTTAGTTTCAATTAAGGTTAAGGTTCAATCACTTGTTGTAGAATACTTTAACTGAAGAGTTGTTGGATGGATAACTACAGTCAGAATACGATGTATTCACTCTCATTAAAAGACATTAGACATATGCAGGGATCTCTCCTCTGTGTGTTTTGGTGTTGCTGTTGTTGTTTCTTTACAGGGGAAGTCCAGGAAGCACCAGAGCAAAATGGTTGTTTGGTTACTATGGTGATACATTCATGTGAAGTAATTATTAACTTTTGAAAATATATATGCCTACTATAATTTATGTTACTGTGAAAAACTCTGATTTGTAAATATAATTTAGTTTACATGAAGAAAGGAACAGAACATTTCAGTTTCCATTTCCCCTCAGATAAAGATATAAAAGGAGAGGGGAGGGGCGGGGCGGGGAGAGAGAGTGGGGTGTGGTAATCACTGTTAAAAACCAACAGCCCATCCTTCTCATCCTCACTTCCTCTCTCTCTCTCTCTCTTTCTCTGACTCTGCCCAACTCCTCGCACAACTTCGGTGAGTGAAAACTAAACCTAAACATACCTGAGTGCCTTGCTGCTGAAATGCTTTAGCTGTGTTTTTGCTGTGTGTCTCTGATGCGTTAGATGTACAGACTTATACATTCTCATTGGGTGGTATACAACATTTATTTGCAATTGTGTATAGTTTAATGTTTTATAGTGATTAATACTTTGAATGACTTGAGGGTGTGCTTTGCAACAGTTAGTAATTACCTGTCTGCACTGTTTGTGATCTCGAGCCAAGCTCTGGGGAGGGCTTAACTCTGTCTGCCTGTCCATTCAAACATGTGTGGGTAATACTGAGAGAACTACGCAGTTTAGATGAAAGAATCCCTCTCCTCCCCTCTCTCTCTTCCTCAAACCTTCCGTAGTGCAGAACACTACCTCTTTCTATACTCCACACACCCCTCTCACTCTCTCTCTTTCCTTCACTCTGTCCTTACCATAAACTCTCTCTCTCCCTTGCTCTGACCATTCTGTAAGTAGAGTGTGTTTCTAGTTATCGGATAGGTGGTAAGAAGGTGTGTCTGGTTGGCTGCCTGCCAGTCCTGGGGCTGCTGACAGTGACTCCGAAAGAAATCAGTGGAGTCCAGCACAGTGACTGGCATTGTTCCTTACAACTATATTTTTGTGCTTACCATGCTCATACTGTATGGTTGCTTCAGGGTCCTTATATGACCGCACTTACTGCAAGTCTCTCTGGAGGGTCAGCTAAATTAGGGATTCACGTTACAGATGCGTCCTTAAACTCAGAAGCTTCACCCCAGCTAGACTATGGGTAGGCAGAGAAAGAGTGGAGAGGGAGAGACTAACCTCCATACATAGTGCCGAGATATGTCAAAGGACAGAGTGAAGAGACACACCTTAACCAAACTGGACAGAGTGAAGAGACACACCTTAACCAAACTGGACAGAGTGAAGAGACACACCTTAACCAAACTGGACAGAGTGAAGAGACACACCTTAACCAAACTGGACAGAGGGTGGAGACAGGTTAGGGGTGGGGGAGGGGCTGGGATTTCTATGTTATTTTTGGCGTTAAATTATCAACGCGCCTTTCAGTCTATCCACCAATTTCCTCCTTTCTGTCTGTGTGTCTGTCCCATCTCTCTCTCTCTCTATCCTTTCTTTCTTTCTTTCTCTCTCTCTCTCTCTTTCTCTTTTTAAAATCCCCCCAGAGTTAATGAGATACATGCAAGGGCGTTGGCTAGACCCATGGCTGTTTGTTTAAACAACTCACCCCCCCTCTTCTATTCCTTTCTTCCCTCCATATCCGCCTCTCTCTCTTCCTTCTCTCGCTCTGTCTCCATCTCTAACCCTCTCCGACTCTCTCCCTCTCTAATTGACTCTGTTGCATTGCTCTCTATCTCTCCTCCCCCTCTCCATCTCTCCTCCCCCTCTACATCTCCCCCCCCCCCCCCTCTACATCTCTCCTCCCCCTCTCTTTCTTGTCCTCCCTTTGTGGTAGAGAGGTAGAACTTGTTTTCAGTAGTGGGCCGTGTTGTGTGTGTAGTTAAGTCTTTGCTTTGTGTGCAGCAACAGTTAATACTCTTTAAACCCTCTATTCAACCTGAACCTTATGTTTAAACACAACATGATTAAACCAGTGCCAACATGACTTTATTTCCCATACATTTATGGAATGGTAACCCGGATGTAAGATAACTTGGATTATTTAGTCAACAATAAGAAATGTATCCCTTTAACGTAACTTCTGGGATTTCACATTTCAAAAAGTCAAATAATTAATATAATTTTGGACATCATGTCCACTAGCATCCTGCTATCATAATTAAACATTGATAATTGATAATAACCTAAATCTGTACCTCCATTCTGTGTGTGTGTGTTGTTGTAGTCACCATGTCACAGGTCCAGCAGGCTATGGCATTGCTCATCTCAGCCTTCCACAAGTACTCTGGCAAGGAGGGTGACAAGACCACCCTGAGCAAGGGAGAACTCAAAGATCTGCTCAACGCTGAGCTTGGAGAGATCATGGGGGTGAGTGGATCCTAGGAACAGTTCAGTTCAATCATGTTTTATTAGCAGCATTACCAAATACAATATTGCTAAAGACAGACACTATTGAAATATTGAATTGCTCGGAACATCCCAAACACCTGACCCGCCTCATCCAATAGAATAACTTAATCCCTGACAGCTTTCTAAACAAATACCTGTGTGTACTCTAGTTTTAACTGCTGAAATCAAAGTCTCACCCATTACCTCTCTGTCTCTCTCTCTCTGTCTAATCACTATAACAGAAAAACACTGACCAGGCAAAGGTTGACAAGATCTTCAAAGATCTGGACCACAACGCAGACGGCACTGTGGACTTCCAGGAGTACGTTACACTGGTGGCCTGCCTCACAATGATGTGCAATGAGTTCTTCACCAAGAAGTGAAACAACTCCCCCTAGCCACACTCCACAGAACTGCAGCGCAAGCTCCATGAGTGAACTATAAGATTATCAAGATCCTCAATGCAGGTTCAGAGGGACAGAGATGCAGGTTTACATATATACACAGAAATAGGGTTGGGTTGGTTATACACACCACACATAGACAGACAGGTAAAGGACACAGACACTGACCTGTACAAATACAGACATATAGGCTATTATCTCATGATAGAGAGGAAGCTCTTTGGTTTGTTTAAAGTGAAAAATAAACTATTTTAATATGTTTGGAAGAAAGCTGACTCATCGTTTGTGCAAGTGTGTGTGTGTTTGTGCATGTATGGTTGCAAAATATGTTGTCCTAAATATGATACAGCAAGCAACATGAATCAAACATTACCTTTTGTATTCAGATAACTGGTGAAATAATACAATTTGTTGATTATATCAACGTAAACCAAACATACAATGAAATTAGGGGTTATGAGGCATACGCTATATTTGACAACTTAATTACGTCACAATACTGTTATCTACTCCAGAGCCAGTAAGAATACAGGAAGTCAACTGTTACTGTGAAGGTCCAATAGAGCCACATGTAGAACCTCCTCCAAGATGAATCCTCCTACCCAGCAACATGAAACAACAAAGATAATATACAAATAATGATACTGTATCTCAGGTCAGGTCTACATAGAAAACCTATAGGACAATACTGAAGATGAAAATGAAGATTAGCCATAGTCCAGCAATCGCCTAGTCCTAGATTAATCAAAACCAAGGCTGCGCAAGGATGTTTATACGTCTATCACCAGATGATCATCGCCACGAGCGAGAAGAGGAAGGTAGGGGAAAGCAGCAGTGGAGGGAGCAGCAGCTACATAACAATAATTGTGTGTAAAGTAGCACACGGTAGAAGGGAAGGTTGTTCAGGTATCAGGAAGAGGTGTCCTGAGAGTCTCTATGTTTCAAACGTCTCAGAGTAGGAGTGCTGATTTAGGATTAGTTTTGCCTTTTTAGATCACAATGAATGATATTACATGGACAGGGGTGGACCTGATCCTAGATCAGCACTCCTCCTCAGAGGCACTTGATACATACAGCCCCTGGTCACACAGCCACTCGGTTTAATCTAAAACATTTCTATGATGCATTAGTATTGATCAGAGTTGGGGTCAATTCCACTGAAATTCTAGTCTTGACTAAACTCCTATAGAGAACTTCCATGTCAAATTCAAATAATGGGAATTGAAATTGATTGACCATAACTCTGGTCTCAATAAAAATAACATTAGGCCTGCAGTAATCCAGGGTACTTGATGTGTGAGACTAGAAGCTGGATGTTGTTGATCTCCAGCCCAGTGCAGGAGGCCTTCACTGTTTACTGTTTGTGTATGTGTGAGTGTGTTCATTTTACAGAGTAGGTTGATTGAGAACACATTGTATTTTATATAGCACCAATTCCTTCTAGGCCTTCACCAGTTCTTGTGATTATTGAAAAGACAGGGCTCATTCAGGGAGATTCACCATCAGACCATTAGAGCTTGTGTTGGGATTCAATACTCTTCACAATCAACAACATACACAGATAGATTGGCTACACACATACATCTGAGATGTGTGAGCTGAATAATGTTACAACAAAAAACATACTTTGTTGATGAGATTGGAGAACATTGAAAGTGATTGGAACAGCCAGCAGTAATACTGTATTTTGGGCCTGTATTTTGGGTTGTGGAGGTTGGGGAGAATGCAGTCTGGGTGGTAGGTGGGGTCTGCCCAGAGGAAGGAGGACATATAGTGGACATATTTTCATGGAGGTCAATACTTGTCATACTGGGAAACTAATTAGCATATGCTCAGTGGCAGTGGGCAGGCAAAGAATGCCACAAACTTTGCCATTGGCTGAGGCAGTGAGTGGGCGGAGGTTGGAATCAGAGTGCTAGACAGTGAGGTGTATGTGGGAGAAGTAGAACAATCTCTCATAATGTGATAGCCCAAAGACACACACACACATGCTCCTCACCACGGAAACACTTCTCACCTCTGGGTCATCATGGAGACACTCCTCACCTGGACAGGAGACTCCACCCTGCATAAACCAGAACTATATAGATTAGCCAATCAGACACCTGGCGGCTGGATGGAAAAAGGAAGTAATCTGCATAGGCTAATCCTAATCCACAGACAAAGGCAGTTTTAATCTGAGATATTCTCGGCAGGCTGGGCTCAGTTGGCCTGGTCTGTGGGACTGATCTACCAAAGACAGTCTATTGGAATATACCCAGAATCTATTTCTCCAATAGGAATCCCAGATCACGCTTGTGATAGCACGCACATGGATCTAATCTTCCTCTCTCCCGTTGACTTCAATACAACCACATGGTGATCTGTTCAACTATCCTTGTTCTGTAGTTGTTTATGGAAGTAATCGTTGGTTGTGCCTCTAAGTTTGAACCCTCCCTGACTCTCTACCCACCACAGGTAGTGATCGGCTTTTGCACAGAAGGCTGTAGTGAATGGAGATGGATGGAAGAGCCTCTGATGTGGTTTAGATAATCTATTGTCTGCTGTTGGCTGTCTGGTGACAAGGAGGCTTTTTTTTGGTCAGTCATGTTCGGCAGTGTGAACAAAATCATCTCTCTGTTTGAGACTCGTCGGCAGCCTCTCCCCCTCTCAGGTCCAGTAAAAAAGCTCCCCAGTCCCCCTTAAAGAGACACTCCTCTCCTTCCACCTCCCTCTCTGGCTGACCATCCTCCCTCTCCCCACAGCCCAAACCGAGACCTCCCCTTACCACCCCCCCCCCCCCCCCCCCCACCTGTCCACCAACCACTACAACTTCCTGCTAGATGGAGAGGGGAGAAGGAAGCAGGGAGGGAGTGAATGATAGGGGTTGGGGTCATGCAGGGCTGAGAGGTCGTCGGGGGGGGGCAGGGTTAGGAGATTTGACAACGCTTTAGGACCGCAACAAAACCTCAACGACAGACCACTACTCAACCCCAACCTCAACTGCAGAACACTATTCAATCTCAACATCAACCCCAGACCACTGTTCAAACCCAACCTCAACCCCAGACCACTACTCAACCCCAACCTCAACCACAGACCACTATTCAACCCCATTATCAACCCCAGACCACTACTAAACCCCAATCACAGGCCACTACTCAAGCCCAGACCAATACTCAACCCGAACATCAACCGCAGACCACTACTTAACCTCAACCCCAGACCACTACTCAACCTCAACACCAGACCCTGGCCCCGCTCCCTCCCTGGTCGCTGTGTCTGAAGGGTACACCTTCGGTCCGGAACGCTGAGGCAACCTTCTTGTCCCTGCTGCTCTTCTGCCACAGGTAACCATGGAAATGACCTGGCCATTTGTGTGTTGGGCGGTGACTGTGTTCAGGAATAGACATCAATGTGAATCAGGGGCACTAACACACAATCTACTTTGTTTTTGTGGTTGTTGTTGCAGTGGCTCCAGTAGCAATAAGATTGCAAATGACAAGATTGAGCAAGCCATGGTAGGACAGTGTGTTTATGGTTATAATGTCTGTATTGTGTGGCATGGAAGGACTTGGTGAAGACCCATCTGTTGCAGATCAACCAGCTGTCAGAGAGGAACGCCCAGCTGGAGAGAGAGAACTACATACTGAGAGCACTGAGAGACCAACACAGACACTAACGCACGCATCCACGCACACACCAAAGCACGCATGCACACAGACACACACACACACAGAGAAGCTAACAGTATTAGTACATTCCTTTCATTTGCTATTTAAATTTGGAATAATCCTTTAACATTTCTTTATTTATTTAACCTTTATTTATCAAGGCGAGTCAATTAAGAACAAATTCATATTTACAATGACAGCCTGGCTATGATGATGATGATGATGATGATGATGATGATGATGATGATGATGTTGATGTAGTCTCTTGCAATGATGAAGCTGTAGTGATGAAGAGGCCTGGTTGCCAGTCTCTGTAACGTTCCACTTCTTAGCCTATTCCATGTAATGTGCCAATGGTAGATAATGAGTGGAACGTTAGCTAAACGTATACTGGTAACTAGGCAAATGAAGAGGGGTTCTGAAAGAGAAAGTGTGAAATGTGCATATTCTCTAATTCAGCAACAACAACAGAAATATGAGTCAAATAAATAACTGTTACTAAAGAAGAATTTGACTTGTGCCGTGGTATACCACTTACACAAGCACGCACAACGTAACATGCACACCTGGGGGCGCCATTGTGTAATTTCCTACTAATGAAGAAACCGGAACTGTGATTGTTTCGCATAGTTATAGACCCATAGCACTCACGTCGAATTTGTGTAAGTTAATGGAGAAGATGATTGTGAGTAGGTTGATGTATTATTTGGACATTAGGGGTTTGGTGAGTGAAGATCAGAGTGGGTTCAGGAGAGGCCGGTCAACTACGGATTCCCTGATTAAGGTTAGCACGGAGATAGCCAGTGCGTTGGCAAGGAAGGAAGTTATGTGTGTGACGTATTTTGATGT
The DNA here is from genome assembly GCA_023634145.1 of Thymallus thymallus. Lineage (NCBI taxonomy): Eukaryota > Metazoa > Chordata > Actinopteri > Salmoniformes > Salmonidae > Thymallus > Thymallus thymallus. The sequence goes on from CM042416.1 coordinate 12,366,823, forward strand.
GGAGAAAGCTTATGATACAATGTGGAGGGAGGGCTTGTTGATTAAGTTAGGTGCGATAGGTATTGGTGGTAGGATGTATAATTGGAGTGTGGATTCTCTATTTGGGAGAGTGTTTCGGGTGAAGGTCGAGGGAGTTTGAGGTGGAGAATGGGACGCCTCAGGGCAGTGTGGTAAGCCCGGGTTTGTTTACCATGATGATAGATGATGCCTTTAGAGAGGTGGGGCAGGGAATAGGGGTAGCATTGTATGGAGATGACGGGGCTATTTTGAAAAGAGGAAGGAATGTGAAGTATGTCATGAAGAAAATGCAGTGTGCGGTGACGACTGTGGAAGAAAGGTCAATGAAATGGGGATTTCGGATGTCGGTGGCTAAGTCGTGCTTCATGGGCTATTCGAATAGAAAAGTTAAGGATGTGAGTTTGCAGATATATGGGCAGGATATAGGCAGGGTGATGGCCTTTAAGTACTTGGGTCTGTGGTTTGACGAGAGGTTGACGTGGAGGAAGCATGTGGCGGCTGTGGAGGTGAAGTGTAGAAGGGCGTTGAACCTTATGAGAGCGGTGGTGGGAGTTAAATGGGGGGCTGACAGGCAGGCATTGCTGAGTGTGTATCAGGCGCTGATCAGGTTGGTGCTGGATTATGGGTGCTTTGTCTATGGGTCAGCAGCCAGGTTGTGCTTAGGCAGCGGTGCAGGTGGAGACGGGTGAGATGACATTGGCGTTGAGGCGGGATAAGCTGACTTTAGCGTATTGGGTGAGGCTGAAGGGGAGCTCGGTGAGGCATCCTGCTGTTGAGGTGGTGGGAAGATGCTGGGAGAGAGAAGGGGGAAAGATAAGAGCGTTTGGATGGGTGATAGAGAGGAAGGATGTCGGACCGGTGGGCGCGTTAGGTAGGGTACCACCTTGGTTGTTTCCTGTGCCGATGTTGACGTGAGGATGTTGGAGAGGCAGAAAGAGTTGGATGCAAACTGCATCAGTAGTTGTGTGGAGAGGTTTGTGAGTGAAGGGTACAGTGACTTTCTGAGGATATTTACTGATGGGTCGAAGGATCCAGTTAGTGGAAAGGTAGTAGCAGTGGTGTTTGTCCCAGAGTTTGAAGTAAGGATCGGTAAGAGGGTGACTTTTCATCTGTCAGTATATACTGCAGAGATGATGGCAATGATTTTGGGGCTTTGTTGGGTGGAGGAGGTTAGGCCGCTCAGGGTGGGGTGTGTTCGGATTTGGCTGCTGTGCTGAGAAGTATAATGTCGGGTAGGTCAGATAGAGGGGATTTGTTAGTGGAGTTGATGGTTCAGTTATTGGGGTTGGAGAGGATGGGGGTGGTGGTCTGGTTCTGTTGGGTTCCAGCGCATGTAGGGGTTGATGGTAATGAAGAGGTGGATAGGGTGGTGAAGTGTGCGTCACGGAAGGAGGGCGTGGATGTGAGGATACCGTATGGACGGGGGGAGGTGAAAGCGAAGATAAAGAGGGTGGGGTTGGAATTCTGGCAGAAACAGTGGGATGAGTGCAGGACAGGGAGGGGATATTATGGTGTACAGAAAACGGTAAGGGTGGAAGTTGGGAATAGGGGCTGTAGGAGGGATGAAGTAATCCGGAGTAGGTTGAGGTTTGGTCATACAGGTCTGAATGCGACGCTGAAGATGTTAGGGAGACATGAGACTGGATTGTGTGAGGGATGTATAGTGGAGGAAACAGTGGAACATGTATTGCTGTATTGCGAGTGGTATGATGAGGAACGGGAAAGGTTGTATGACAGGGTCAGGAGGGAAGGGAGGAGTTGGGGAATGGGTGGGGTGCTGGGAGGAGGGAGTGGTGACGGGATAGTGTAGAGGGAGCTGTTGCAATTGATCAAGGATACTGGTGTGGGTGCGAGAATTTAGGCCACCTACAGTAGGTGGCGGTGTATGCACCTTTCAGTTGGTTGCGATCCGCCATTAATCCAAAGAAGAAGAAGAAGAAGAAGAAGTGATTGTTTCGTTCTGAAGAAGGAGTTATGGTGGCGCCAGTGGAGGGAACTTCAAAAGTGAGCAGATCTTGCTAAATGGAGTCAATCTATCCTCATGTATTAACAGTGAAAACTACAAGAAACGCGTTAGCTCAGCTGTTATTCGGGCGCTTCCTCATAACAGTGAGCTGAGAATAAACGACATGATTGAATTTGGATAGCTTTAATTAACGTTAGCTAGCTAACTAGCCAAACAAACCCTATAGCTGGCTAGTTGTACAAGTAAAGTTTGCTGGTTATCTGACTGGTAAGCTTTCTAGCATGTCGGCTGTCGTCGTTAGTTAGCGGTCTGTGTGCTGAAAGCTCCCACTGTGAAGGGCATCTAGCTAGATAACGTCACATCTTTATATCTGGTTGGAAGTGAACACTACAGATCCAACAACGGCAAGGGACTGGACTGGGCATAGGACTCAAAATGTGTGAAGTTTAAGATATAAATTTGCTCCATCGGAAAGGTTAGGTTAGGGGGTGTTAACTTAAGGGTTAAGGTCAGGCATAGGGTTAGTGTATCAGCCATTCAGAACCATACAAAATATTCTGGTCGTTGACTGCCTTTGCCATATATTTCCTAACATCAGTAACAGATCTGTCACCCAAAGACAAAGATCCAGACTGGTGACCTAAGATGACCAGAGTAGGTCCCCTGCAATAGCGTCCTCTAGAAGGGTGCAGTGACCCAGACATCCAGCTGGTCCCCCTGCCCGCCCCTGGTCCCCACTAGCACCCTACGGTGCCTGGAAATGGAACTGTCCCTCCCCCTCAGCCCTGACCCTCCACGGCCAAATCCGGCTAGCCTGTTGAGAGGACGCAGCCACCGGCAGGTCAGTCTGACACAGACACACACACTCTGACGGACAGTCACAGATGGTGCTTTTCTCAGTTGTCAAGACAGCTGTAGAAGTGATGAGATATCTGTTTTTGGAGAGACATCACTGAAATGTGTGCCTCTGACTCTACAGGTGCAATTTGCCTCTGAGGAGCCTGTGGTTGTCATGGTGATAGCAGAGCCTAGCAACGACCCTCCACCTTGCCTTGTAACTGCTGGGCACTCCAGCAGTTACTCAAAGGGCAAAGGACTCCATGGTAACTAACCCTCCTGGTCAGGAATCTGATATGGTCATGTTCCACTGCACAGGTGTTGCATGCATCAACCAATGGTTGTGTGCCACGTCATCGACTGTGCCGTCGCACCAGATTGCTATAACATATGCTGTGGTTAGCTGATCGTAAAATACCTATCCAGGCGTTGTAAGATCTGGCATGAGTCAGCAACGTCTGAGCAGAGGAACACAACCTGTATGTATGTCTTCCAGATCTGTTTTCTGACTTGTCAATATCGCTTCCTGTATTCCTCTCATAGGTGGAGCACTGCGTAGTAGGGCAAGGTCAGCAACCAATGAGGAGGCTCCCTGTGAGGAGGGGTGGCAGCCTCCCAGAAGGGGCGGAGTTAAATACTACTCTGGCTCTGAGGGCTGAGCTAGATGACGTGGCAGGGGCAGAGTTTAACTCCCAGAAGGCCGTGCAGGAGCAACTACAGAAGTCAGCCAGAACCAAGAACAGCATCAGTGCCTGGGCTACAGAGGGTAACACACACGCATACATAGAAACACATGCAGACATAAACACACAGCACACACTAACAGAGTGTATGTCCTGTCTTTGTCTATAGGGGTGAACGTCCCTCCATCCCAGCACCTCTACAGGGCATTGGTCAGTGTGAATGTGGAGGAGGAGGAGCTTATCAGCCAGGCTCTACGTGACTGGCTGCAGCCATGGCAACAAGGCAGGTTCCTGTCACTGACCCCATCAGATTACGTGTGTGTGTGTGTGTGTGTGTGTGTGTAAGCAAGCAATATGTACATAATAGTGTGTGTAGAGTGAAAAGGCTCATGACCTGCAACTAGTCCATAACTTTATTTGTAAATCGCGTGTGAGCAGAAAGAGGAGAGAAGCCCCTTCTACCAGGGGAGGCCCACGGCCCGCACACACAACCTTCGACCTCTACCACAGACACACATGCTGGGAGGCTGGACCCTGACGCACAATCTGAGCCTCTAGACTGAAAGGCCCTGTCCCAATACTTAAGAAAAACATGATCCCTTCCTACTTCTGTAATTCTCAGATGTAAATAAATTAATTTAAACTAATTTAAGATATTAAAGGATTTAACCTGTATCTTCGTTTGTGCTTGCTTGCGTGTGTGTACGAGTTGTGGGGGATGGAGAGCGAGGGAGGAGGAGGTAGTGGTGGTAGAGGGATGAAGAGGTGAGGGAGAGATTGTCCAGGGATCTAAGACAGCTGTGAGGTGAGTACACACCTTTAATTCCCACTGCTGGGTGTGTAGTGTTTGTGTCTGTAACTGTGTATAGAGAGCAATAGTAATGGTGTCTTTTGTAGGCACTAACAGGCTAACTCTGCCATTGCTTAATGGCCAAAGCCTATGGGGATATGTATGGTTTTTTTGGAGGGTTTTGGGATAAATGCTGAAGCATTTATGCAATCAAAACAAGCACAAAGGCTTTATAACTTTAAAATGTCATGTTAGCTGACTTATATTATATGCATAAGATCTCCTAAGCCTGAGTTAACCTCTGAGCTTATTTTCTGCATTTATCCCAAAACTTCATTCTTTCCCCATTAATTTCCCCCATAGGAATGGCTGAACGAACCAGAGGTTAACTAGCTTCAGATTTTTAGAACTAAAGCTGGCGAGCTCTATAGTGTGTGTATAATGTAGTGTTTGTGTGTGTGTGTGTAACACATTGGTGTAACAGGGTGTGTGAGAGAGTTTTGTGTTGGTGTGTGATTGCTAACATCAAGCATGTCCTTTCACTACCACAGGATAGACATGTTTGTGTTTCAGTGGTGGGAACAATTCTATAATTCATTGAAAATGGTACTCCATCTCCCAAATTAACCCAATTGAAATGGAATTGACCCCAAATCACCTAGATGTGTTGTGTTTTCTATCTCCTGGATGTGTGGTTCAGGACCATCTCCGGTTAGAATCCATCAGCCTACGTCACCCTGTGCTGTAACCTGGGTGATGTAGACCATCCACACTTTCTCTCTCTCTCTCACACACACATGCTTCTACCGTCTCAGCTCATCTCTCGATCTCTCACACACACCCCAGTCTCTGAGCCCTGGGCATCTCTCTCTGACCATGGACGTGTCAGCGCTGGGCAGTGGGAGCGGCTGTTCAGAGGATTGTGGGGTAGGGTCTGGCTGTCTGGAGAACTGTGGGAACCAGAGTGACTGGATGGACTGGGAATGGGAGGACTTCAGTGAGGCTGAGCTGGTGTGTGTGACGGCTGTGTGTGTTCTGCTGCTGGCCCTGGGCATCACAGGAAATATGTTAACCATCCTGGTAGTTTGGCTCCGGCCACACCTGAGAAGCACCACCTACCTCTACCTGAGTAGTATGGCCGTCTCCGACCTCCTCATACTGCTACTGATGCCTTTAGATCTATACTACAAGGTAAGGGGTGGAGGGGGGGTCTCTCTCTAGCTATGGAGGCTCCCACCCTGAGTGTTAGGTTGCTAATGCTGTGTGTGTGACTTCTGTCTCTCTCTTGCTAGCTGTGGAGGTTCCAGCCCTGGTGTTAAATAATATAGTGTGTGTGTGTGTGTGTAACCTCTCTCTGTGTCCGTCCCTCTAGCTGTGAAGGTTCCGGCCCTGGGTGTTAAATAATATAGTGTGTGTGTGTGTAACCTCTCTCTGTGTCCATCCCTCTAGCTGTGGAGGTTCTGGCCCTGGGATCTGCGTGATACAGTGTGTAAGCTGAGCGTAACCTCTCTCTGTGTCCATCCCTCTAGCTGTGGAGGTTCTGGCCCTGTGATCTGCGTGATACAGTGTGTAAGCTGAGTGTAACCTCTCTCTGTGTCCGTCCCTCTAGCTGTGGGGAATTCGGCCCTGTGATCTGCGTGATACAGTGTGTAAGCTGAGTGTAACCTCTCTCTGTGTCCGTCCCTCTAGCTGTGGAGGTTCCGGCCCTGGGATCTGGGTGATACAGTGTGTAAGCTGAGTGTATTCGTTAGTGAGAGCTGTACCTACTCCTCTATCCTTCACATCACCGCCCTTTCTCTGGAACGCTACCTCGCCGTCTGTCGACCACTCACAGCCAAGACCCTGGTCACACGGACCCGCGTCCGCACTCTCATTGGCTGCCTGTGGGTTGTGGCCGTGATCAGCGCTGGGCCGGTATTTGCTATGGTGGGGGTAGAGGAGCTAGGGGGAGGAGAGGGAGAGAGTGAATGTCGCTGTACGGACTATGCCGTCTCCTCAGGCTTGCTGGGGGCCATGATGTGGCTCTCCAACCTCTACTTCCTGGTGCCGCTAGGCATTCTGGGAGTTGTGTATGGCCTGATCGGCAGGAAGCTGTGGCTCCGCCCACAACGCAGCAGCCGAGACCGTGCCCAGCGACACACCATCAAGATGCTAGGTGAGGCTGTGTGTGGGAGCGAGAGATTCAGTCTCTGTATTTTAAACTTTGAGTTGATTTAGTCATGGTATTTGGAGCTACGAAGGGTCCTCAGCAATACTAACGCTAAGCAGCTATTGTGAACCAACTATATATATATTCATTTTTATTTAACCAGGCAAGTCAGTTAAGAACAAATTCTTATTTACAATGACGGCCTATCACACATACAGTATTAATATGAGCTCTAATTTCAACTCTCTCTGTCTCTCCATCCCATAGGTATGATCGTGTTGGCGTTTGTTCTGTGTTGGCTGCCTTTCCACGTTGGTCGGACGTTGTTCTCTGTGACTCTGGGCTCCAGCGCTGATATGTACTACGTCTCTCAGTACTTTAACCTGGTCTCGTTTGTGTTGTTCTATCTCAGTGCTGCTGTCAACCCTATCCTCTACAACACCATGTCAGCACGCTACCGCCACGCTGTCCGCAGCCTGCTGCGCTCACACACACACTCACACCGCTCCCACCACCCCCCACTCACGCCACAACACTCTACCACCACTCTGTAACTCACGGACACACACACACAGAAAACCTTGGCGATGGATGGAGGAATAAGACTTTGTTTAGAGGCACATTTTCTGTAGTGAGACATATTGTCAGATGTATTGTATAATATTTGATTCATATATATTTTCCATTTTGATGACTGTTGGTTCTAAACCCCTGAAGGTGTGTGTGTGGATGTGTTCCCAGAGTGATGTGTAATAAACTTTTATTTCAGCCTGTCTGTCTTTGTGGTACTTTAGCTCTGGTCTGTGTGTGTGTCACCATGGTGACTGGTGAGGGTAACAATGGCCCCTGGGGAGTATTGGCGGGTTGGGAGATTGATTAGAGGGGGTTACTGTGATTATTGGTTAATGTGCGGGGGGGGGGATGTAAGGTGTGTGTGTGTGTGTATCAGTGGGAGGTTGGAGCCTTTGAGTTCCACTCAGTCTCATCACATACTGACTCTAGCTGTGGAGGTTCCGGCCCTGGGATCTGGGTGATACAGTGTGTAAGCTGAGTGTATTCGTTAGTGAGAGCTGTACCTACTCCTCTATCCTTCACATCACCGCCCTTTCTCTGGAACGCTACCTCGCCGTCTGTCGACCACTCACAGCCAAGACCCTGGTCACACGGACCCGCGTCCGCACTCTCATTGGCTGCCTGTGGGTTGTGGCCGTGATCAGCGCTGGGCCGGTATTTGCTATGGTGGGGGTAGAGGAGCTAGGGGGAGGAGAGGGAGAGAGTGAATGTCGCTGTACGGACTATGCCGTCTCCTCAGGCTTGCTGGGGGCCATGATGTGGCTCTCCAACCTCTACTTCCTGGTGCCGCTAGGCATTCTGGGAGTTGTGTATGGCCTGATCGGCAGGAAGCTGTGGCTCCGCCCACAACGCAGCAGCCGAGACCGTGCCCAGCGACACACCATCAAGATGCTAGGTGAGGCTGTGTGTGGGAGCGAGAGATTCAGTCTCTGTATTTTAAACTTTGAGTTGATTTAGTCATGGTATTTGGAGCTACGAAGGGTCCTCAGCAATACTAACGCTAAGCAGCTATTGTGAACCAACTATATATATATTCATTTTTATTTAACCAGGCAAGTCAGTTAAGAACAAATTCTTATTTACAATGACGGCCTATCACACATACAGTATTAATATGAGCTCTAATTTCAACTCTCTCTGTCTCTCCATCCCATAGGTATGATCGTGTTGGCGTTTGTTCTGTGTTGGCTGCCTTTCCACGTTGGTCGGACGTTGTTCTCTGTGACTCTGGGCTCCAGCGCTGATATGTACTACGTCTCTCAGTACTTTAACCTGGTCTCGTTTGTGTTGTTCTATCTCAGTGCTGCTGTCAACCCTATCCTCTACAACACCATGTCAGCACGCTACCGCCACGCTGTCCGCAGCCTGCTGCGCTCACACACACACTCACACCGCTCCCACCACCCCCCACTCACGCCACAACACTCTACCACCACTCTGTAACTCACGGACACACACACACAGAAAACCTTGGCGATGGATGGAGGAATAAGACTTTGTTTAGAGGCACATTTTCTGTAGTGAGACATATTGTCAGATGTATTGTATAATATTTGATTCATATATATTTTCCATTTTGATGACTGTTGGTTCTAAACCCCTGAAGGTGTGTGTGTGGATGTGTTCCCAGAGTGATGTGTAATAAACTTTTATTTCAGCCTGTCTGTCTTTGTGGTACTTTAGCTCTGGTCTGTGTGTGTGTCACCATGGTGACTGGTGAGGGTAACAATGGCCCCTGGGGAGTATTGGCGGGTTGGGAGATTGATTAGAGGGGGTTACTGTGATTATTGGTTAATGTGCGGGGGGGGGGATGTAAGGTGTGTGTGTGTGTGTATCAGTGGGAGGTTGGAGCCTTTGAGTTCCACTCAGTCTCATCACATACTGACTGATTTAGCAGACTTGACACCTGCAAGCCCACCCACCTCACACTCCTCTTGGAAGTTCCCTCCCTTTTGCTATGGACCATTCTAGGAAATCAGTGACATCAATTAACAAGTGAGACAAGGATACCAGTGTCTACTGCAGACCTCCAGGCTCAGATCTGAATATCACAGAAAAGTACAAATAGGTCCTTTTTTTTTCTTCACATCACAGTACAAAACATTCAGTCATCTACTGTGCAATTTGGAGTATTTTGTACTACTGTACATTTATAATTTGTGTTACATCTGATCTAAATAAAACATTTAAAGAGGTCAATGTAACTCAACCCAAACAATGGAGATGCCATGGAAACACGTGGGGGAAAAGATGCCAAATCTTATCACCCCCCCCCCAGAAAAATGTGCTTAGGCTATTGTTTATGTGTATTACCCACTATGTTGAGGTAAAAATCAGAGCATAATGCTTTTATGGATGTCAACCCCAACACATGTTCATGCCATCATCACCAATCAACTACATTGCAGTTAAAAACGTAGACTACAACGGTATGCTAGCTATGCTAACAGCTTATACAAATGGGAGTGCGCATTTAACAGTAATTTCTTATAAACTTGAATGGAACAACTTCTAAATGTTACAGTATGTGGCAAAAACAGCCAATATATCCAAATAGGACATTAGTAACCACATTGTGGGCCTGTTACAATGCATCAATAATGACGAATTTGACAAACATCCACTTTGTTAGATCAGATTTGTTTGAATGTGCGCCAATCCGGCATTCTTCTATCCCGAGGTCTGCGTTCCATTGACCTCTTTATCGCATCTATGGACAGACAAGGTAAGATTCTCATTTGAACAAAAGTCTGTCCTCTACTCGAAGTGGTCGAGGAGAATCAATTAAATAACAATAGCTGTAGCAACCTTGTGTTTATAAACATGGATATTGACTTCAGCTTCATGATTTTGTGGCACAGTCGATGCCACGCAGGGCTAACGGGCCAGAAGGTTGAGGGTTCGACGACCACCACGGACAAGCTCACTCTTCCTGCCGGTCTCACTACACTATGATCAGAGCCGACTGCAGACAATGTTCAGCTAGGGAGAAATCAGATTTTCAACATTTGGTGCTATATTTATAATTATATAAAATATCTGCAACACATTTTCGACCCAAAAATTCGCTAATGTACCTCACACAACCAATAAGCAACGCATAACTGCATACCAATTACTGACTTTGAGCGCTTATCATAATGGTTTGCGTTTTCAACACCACAATCAAGTAGAGTATGGAAATCTCGACAAACAGAAAATACGTCCCTCGCTACTCAGGATCGAAGGCTTAGTTTGACAATCTCCGAATGTCGTCAAACCTTCTGGAGTTTTGTACTAGACGTCCCTTTACAATAATCGAATGGCCGTTGCACAGTTTGGATGCTGGAATTATTTTAGAGTGGAGGGAATATGCGCAGGTAGCCTGTAGGAGACTTTTGAAGTTGCCTAAACAGATTGTGACTAGTTGTGTTGATGCCACACATAAAAGCTAATACATTTTAAAAGTTAAATGAAAAATGCTTAAGCTATATTGAAGCGTTAGGTTCTAGGTCAAGACAGCACATCAGTATCAGAAGTAAAATTCCAGCCAGACTGGCCTGCTACTGTCTTTCTATAGGAATATGTTGAGAGTAGACCCACAACTGATCCAATTAATAGAATTAACCATTCCAATAACAGTGTTTTTGCGCCATTATTCAAATTACATTTTCACTGCAGTTTATAGCCTAGAGTAGAATTGTACTGAATTGTACTCAATTGAAAACAATAATGCAATTATTCATTGGAGTGTGCTGATGTAGGCTAGTCTAGGTAGGATAACTGTATTGTCGCTAAACAAGATCAATAGGGGAGCTTTTTGAGTTGTGTGTCTTCACTGTTCTTTCATGTGCCTGGCCACTCTGCTGATTATCAGTTATTCTGATATCTTGGGGATTTAAATTGAAAATTGGTGCAGATTTGAATGGTTTTAGGTGTGGTATGATTGCTAGTTAACCTTTTGCTGATTTGGACAAATGATCCAAATACCACTATTGTCATTGTGGATAGAAAGTTGACTGGTAGACTGTATTGACCTGTGGTATAGTAAGCACATGGAAAAGTGTAGTGCTTAAGACAAGTACCAAAACACCTTGATAGGGGAGGCGCATGCAAGCAGAAGAGGAAATGTGGCTATATGGAAGACATTATATATTAAAGCCTGCAAAATGATGAATGTAAATTAGGGAAATAACTGGCATGACTCCCCAAAGCAAAAACAATAGACAACGCTCCCTTATTTTGGAGAGCGTGGTGAAATAGAGAAGACTCTGTCCTGCTGAGTTTTGATGCAGTGTCTTTACCCGACAAAGTCAAGTTAGGATGTGTCAGTTATCCCGTGAGAGCGTTTGTCCCTAACCCATTACAGTGTTTTAGGTGCCAAGCTTATGGTCATGTTGCAGCAGTGTTTAAGATGTGAGAAGTGTGCAGGAGGGCATGGGACAAAGGAATCGGTGGAAAAAGATGTGTGTGACAGTAGGGGTACCCATGTTGCTGGAGATCAAAAGTGTCTGATGAGAGAAAGGCAGGTCGAGGTTGCCATGATCAAAGTAGTACAGAAGGCAGTGAAGACAGTAGTAGATTATGGGTCCAGGGCGAGGGATCCTAGAGGCTCCCTGTGTGTCAGTAAGGTTGGCTTCTTAGCCTTCATAGCCATGGTTATCAACTGTATCCTAGAAATTTAACGTAAATCGCAGAAAATAGATGTTGCGGTGCAGAGGAGGCAGGTTGGAGGATCTATAGGAGGACAGGCTCATTGTAATAGCTAGAATGGAATGAATGGAACGGAGTCAAATGTAAAAAATACCAATTTATTCCATTCCAGCCATTACAATGAGTGTGTTCTCCTATAGCTCCTCCCACCAGCCTCCTCTGTTGTGGTGGCAGCTGCAGAGAAGTACTTGGGTGTACAAGATTTCACTGCAGATGAGTTACAAGGTGTGTTGAACTATAGTGTCCAGTCCTCCCAGATAGGGCCAAGTAGTAGAATAGTGGTGAGGTTTTAATGGGTGTAGGGTTAGTTGGTATAGTGGTGAGGTTTTAATGGGTGTAGGGTTAGTTGGAATAGTGGTGAGGTTTTAATGGGTGTAGGGTTAGTTGGAATAGTGGCAAGGTTTTAATGGGTGTAGGGTTAGTCGGAAGAGCCATTTTTGGGTCGTCCCTTGCACCATAAGTTATCACTAGCACCAAAGATTTTTTATTATATTGACAAGATAGTCGAGTTACCGCTCTAACAATGGAAATACATTTCCTCCTTGGGACAAAACCTAGCTAATATTGCATTTTCATAGTTTGGTCTTAACAGACTCCAGAATCGTATTATAGCTACCACACACACAGGTATTACAGAGGAGGACTCCGCTCTAATACCTGTGTGTGTGTGTGTGTGTGTACGTGGTACATAGCTAGTTGCAGGTTTCAGTGGCTGTTTGGTTCAGACTTTCTGTGCAGACAGATGATGTATGGATTATCATACAGTTTGATTAGCTACACACCTACCTGGTCTTAGTATGCCTTTCACCTCCACTTGTATCTAGCAGATAAACAGAGTAGAAGCAGCTTGTGTCACAATGAGAGGTTAGGGAATGAGGCACAGAGCAATTGGTGCATTCAGACATGTTTTATTAACTCAATAAAACAATAAACGTCGGCACAAAAGACAGCGCCGTGTATAGACCACTAAACACACAAGGATCCACAACACAGGTGGAACATAAATAGAATCCCCAATTAGAGACAATTCAAGGCAGCTGCCTCTAATTGGGGATTAACCAAACTCAGCATAGAGTTCCCTAGAAATCTGTTGTCAGGTACTGACTGTGGCCTTTTGACTCCCATAGAGGAGTCAAGAGACCTGGCCTCAGTCAGGACCTGACAGCTTGTATGTGAGTGGGTGTATATAAATGTATGTGCAGAATGTAGGGCCCTGTAAGCGTGCATAGAGACAGTGCACAAATAAAATACAATAAAGATACAAGGTCAACTCAGATAGTTAGTGTTGCTATTTTGTTAACTATTCATAAGTCGTTTTGCTTGGGGATAGAAGCTGTTCAGGAGCCTGTTGGTGTCAGACTTGATGCACTGGTACCGCTTGCCGTGCGGAAGCAGAGCGAATAGTCTATGGCTTGGGTGGCTGGAGTCTTTAACGATTTTCCGGACCTTCCTTCCACGCCTGATATAGATGTCCTGGATGGCAGGAAGCTCGGCCCCAGTGATGTAAGCTGTACACACCACCCTCTGTAGTGCCATGCAATCGAGGGCGGTGCTATTGCTGTACCAGGCAGTGATGCAGCCAGTCATGATGCTATCAATGGTACAGCAGTAGAACTGTTTTAGGATTTGAGGGCCCATGCCAAACTTTTTCAACCTCCTGAGGGGGAAGAGGCGCTGTCGGGCCTTCTTCATGACTGTGCGTGTGTTTGGACCATCTTAAGTCTTTATTGATTTGGACACTGAGAAACTTGAAGCTCTCAACCTGGTCCACTGCAGCCCCATCGATGTGGATGGGGGCATGCTTGCCCCCCGTTTCCTGTAGTCCATGATCAGGTCTTACTGACATTGAGGGAGAGGTTGTTGCTCCGGCACCACACTGCCCGGTCACTGACCTCCTCCCTGTAGGCTGACTCATCGTCGCCAGTGATCAGGCCTACCACCGTCATGTCGTGAGCAAACTTAATGATGTTGTTGGAGTCGTGATTGGCCACGCAGTCGTGGGTGAACAGGGAGTACAGGAGGGAACTAAGCACACACCCCTGTGGGGCCCCATTGTTGAGGGTGAGCGTGACATAGGTGATGTTGCCTACCCTCAGCACCTGGGGTCGGCCAGTCAGGAAGTCCAGGATCCAGTAGCAGAGGGAGGTGTTCAGACCCAGAGTCCTAAGCTTGGTGACGAGCTTCGACGGGACAATGGTGTTGAACGCTGAGCTGTAGTCAATGAACAACATTCTCACATATGTATGCCTCTTATCTAGGTGGGTGAGTGCAGTGTAGAGAGACATTGAGATTGGATCTGTTGGAGTGGGTCTAGGGCAGGGTTCCCCAACTGGCCGGTTTTAATTGGCCCACCCCAAAAAAAAAAAATTTTATTTTTATTTTTTGGGGGGGGGGTGGGGTTTCATTGTTGGACATGTTAAAAACAGACTGTTGAAAACACCAGGAAATCTGCTCCAAGTTATTTTAATTCAAGAAATCTGTTCCCAAGTATTCCCACGTATAAAAGAGACAAGACGTGATCGTATACAAATGTAAGCAAGGTTTGAATTTGTTATGTTTTAGTCAACATTATATCTGTTTGGGCTTCTTGCGGTCAATTTGCAGTCTACAAAGGATTAGTAATTATCTTCCGGCCCCCCGACCATCCGCTCAAGAAAAAAATTACTGATACTGCCTTTTTGTTTGAATGATATTCAAACTGTTGATGAGGTATTAGAGTATAGGCGACAATTCAATCATCTAGGCCAGCTTCAGACGTGTTTCGCCTCCTGCCTATCAGATTTTTATTTGAAGTTGTCTTTTGTTAAACAAGCTTCAGTTGTCTCTGTGTTAACTACTGTATGTGTTAATTTACTAATCAGCAATAGTGATTCTCGTAAGTTTATATGATGACTTCGTAAAAAGATAATACAGTTGTTTATGCCATGGGTTGATTTCCATTTGTTGACTCATTTATTATTTTACCCATTTGGAATAAAACCAATTCCTTTTGGAATAAACCAATTCCATTTGGAATAAACCAATTATCTTAGCCATTAGTATCATGACTTTGTTTAAGCACCTAGATGTGGATATTGAGCTGATTGCTAAGTATTTTATCATGTCGTTTCTTCAATAGCATTAAGAACAAAGTGGGGTATCAATGAAATCAGTGTCCATCTCAGTGTGCTCGTTTGAGTGATGCAACCAACTGCAGACAAGTTGAGTGAAGCCGGTGCATCTGCAACAGCCCGAAAGTCAGACACTGATGTGGTTTTCCAACAGCAAGGCTCAGTACAACATGCCTCAGAACAACATGGCTCAGTGCAACATGGCTCAGATTTTTACCTTGTCAGCTCTGGGATTCGATCCAGCAACCTTTCGGTTACGGGCCACATGGTTTTTGTAAAGTTCATGAAGTCATGTAGGCGCAAGTCAGACAATTTTTATCCAAAATATATATTGAACATTTTAATTTATTGTTCCATATTTTATTGAACTAATATCTGTTGGATTAATTATGCATTTGGTCTTGTCTTGTACAGAATAATATCCTAGTAGAAGTCATATGGGGCGGCAGGTAGCCCAGTGGTTAGAGTGTTGGGCCCATAACCGAAAGGTTGCTGGATCAAATCCCCGAGCTGACAAGGTAAAAATCTGTCGTTCTGCCCCTGAACAAGGCAGTTAACCCCCTGTTCCTAGGCTGTCATTGAAAATAAGAATATGTTCTTAACTGACTTGCCTAGTAAAATAAAGGTAAAATAAAAAAAATAAAAAAAAATATTCACAATGTGCAATGAATACTATAGTAGGCTAGTTTTATGCAAAGAAGCTACCTAGCTACCTATATGATATTACTAGCAACATACCCTTATTTTACCAGATCATCTATATTTAATCCCTTTTAAAGGTGAAATCTATTTCAATTCATGGTGTCAGTATGCACTGCTGTATTCAAGCAATTCAGAACTAACTTGTTGACGTTCTGTTGCAGATTGAAAGCCAGATTAACTCATTGCAGATTGTATCCATAATCATGAATGAATAAGCATTTATTTGACAAGACACCTAATCACCCATCACTTCAAACACCTTAACTCCAACAATGACACTGTTTTAATAACATCTAAATAGTTAACAATGCACACATAACATCTGACAAAGATTAAATTATTTATTAATCAATGCCACAAACCTGGGATATCGAAGAGCACCATATGAACTACTATCAGAGAGCACACAGATTCTTCTCATTTTCCATTTTAGGAATTAGACCAGCACAAATAACAAAATGTAAAACAGAATATTGTGATTTTTGGTTGATGAGTTACAAATGGAGAAACAACTGAATGTGTAAGGTAGGTTTAATATAAAAAAAGATATACTAGGTAAACTCCAGCAGACTCAAAACAAGGAAGCCATGCCTAAACGCTGCTATATCAACACCCTTGTCAATTTAACATGGTGCTTGCTGTCAATTGTGAGCAGCACATTTAAATTCAGTCTGAACCCCAGAATAAGCAGGACAGCATTACACAGGTGAAACAAACATACAGCACAACACTTTCAAACGTGTTTCTGAGTCTAGATGTTATCCAATCAGGAGAAGAACAAGTAAAGAAAGCAGCATAGGGGAAGTGGGTGAAGGTAGGGTGGGCTTATAGTGATAAGATGGAGTATTCCAAAGTGTCCGAAGTTGAGGGACCATGGGGCATAAAAGGCATAGTGTGGAATAAGGGGTAGCTAGAGGAATGTTTGGCCATGGAATAAACATAAAACGGGGTGCTGGTGTGCTTCTGCACCCCTTTTAGGTCGTCACAAATACCCATCCCATGTCCAGTCATACTCAGGGTCTCAGTGTTTCCCTCGACGTCATTCCATCTCAGTTGCAGCATTCATAACATGGTCGTCGTGTGTCTGTGAATCACAACATTAAAGACGATGAGTGATCACAGCATTTCCACAAATTGAGCCATACACAATACAACTTAATCATTGAGGACAGCATTTTGTTGACAATATGGTGGTTTACACTGTCTACTGTGAATGATGGAAGAATCTTACCCCAGCTGTAGGTCTATTTGTGTGTGGTCACCTAGGCCTGCAAATCAACCAGTACTGGGACCATTGGAGACTTGGAATGCTTGCTTTCAAAGTGCTGCTTGAATGTTTTCAGGTCTGCATCTAGGTCAAGTGGCTTAGATTGAATTCAAAGTTAACAAACTATAAACATAGCAATACGATGCAACACACTACTACACATATGAAAGACTGTACCACACAGGTCCGTACCATAGACTACACATGGAGAGGAGCCTTAAGGCACATAGAGTACCAACCAATACTACTCACCTGACTGAAAATGTAGGTGTGGATCAGTGCTGTTTCCCAGCTGCTCTGTTCTTAGCAGCCACCACCTTGGCATCAGTCTACAAGTTCAACTTGAGAGTGGAGCATGCATTATACACCAAGTGTACAAAACATTAGGAACACCAAATGTTGAGTTGCACCCCTTTTGCCCTCAGAACAGCCTCAATTCATCAGGGCATGAACTCTACAAGGTGCCGAAAGCGTTCCACATGGATGCACATGTTGACTCCAATGCTTCCCACAGTTGTGTCGAGATGCATGGATGTCCTTGGTGGACCATTCTTAATACACACTCAAACCGGTGTGCCTGGCAGC
Source organism: Thymallus thymallus (assembly GCA_023634145.1). NCBI lineage: Eukaryota > Metazoa > Chordata > Actinopteri > Salmoniformes > Salmonidae > Thymallus > Thymallus thymallus. The sequence continues at coordinate 12,384,195 of CM042416.1, forward strand.
TACTTCCATAACCCATTCAAAGGCACTTAAATATTTTTGACTTGCCCATTCGCCTTCTGGATGGCACACATACACAATCCATGTCTTCTTCTTCGGTTTTAACAGAGGTTGGCATCCAATATGTTACTGCCCCCAACTGGACTATAATATAAATCCAGTATACTTTGTGATACAAAATAATAATAACCATATCAGCACACCCTGTAACTTTTCTGAAGTCAAATCTCGTATACCCAAGTACTTCTCTGCAGCTGCCACCACAACGTTTATCTTCTGTGATTTACATTCCATTTCTGAAGTACAGTTGATAACCATTGCTATAAGCCAACCTATCTGAAGCATATATCACTCATTGGCCTATCCCTGTGCTGGCACAGATCTAATAATCATAGGGATCCTCACCCTTGAACCATTTTCCTCTACTTTCTTCACTGCCTCAGCATACGACACCCTCTGCACTACTGACTCCAGCCACCTCAACCTGCCTCTCTTGCACAGGGCACCCCTACAGTTGATACACACAACTTTATCCACCAGAACTACACAATCCTCTGTCCCATGCCCTCCTACACACTTCCCACATCTTGGAATCTCCCTCCTACACACTGCTGCAACATGACCATAAACATTGCACCTGAAACACTGCAGTAGATTCGGCACAAAAGCTAACAGGATAACTGATATATTCTAACATGACTTTGTCGGGTCAAGTCTGACTCAAAACTCAAAAGTACTGATAGTGACTCCTTTGTTTCACCAGTCTCAACACCAGGTCTGCTATGCACCAAACGGTGGGCATCACAAACACGCAGAATATTCAACTTCAACTGCTCCACCTCCACACTACCCCAGATATTACTCCTTTCAATGGCGCCCATTCAAATAAAATGTATCAAATGTATTCATAAAGCCCTTTTTACATCAGCCGATGTCACAAAGTGCTTTACAGAAACCCAGCCTAAAACTCCAAACAGCAAGCAATGCAGATGTAGAAGCACGGTGGCTAGGGAAAAACTCCCTAGAAAGGCAAAACCTAGGAAGAAACCTAGAGAGGAACCAGGCTCTGAGGGGTGGCCAGTCCTCTTCTGGCTGTGCCGGGTGGAGATTATAACAATTCATGGCCATTAAGGCCAGTTCTTTCTCCAAGATGTTCAAATGTTCATAGATGACCAGCAGGGTCAAATAATAATTCCCTCTGGTCAGAAGAAACACAAACAAATATTACAAGTTCACTACAGGTTACCTCCACGACAGGTTACCTCCACGACAGGTTACCTCCACGACAGGTTACCGTCACGGATTCAGCTGCAACCAACTCCTTTCCCACCCACGCTGAAACCACAAATGGATCCGCCAAAATTCAAGGATCCACATTCTCCAAAAATGTCACTCCTACTGGACCAGATTCTTCGTCACCACACCTTCCACCTCATTTAACTTGCCCTCATTCCCTTCCATTTCATCTCCAGTACTCCGTCTGGCGCACGGCTCACTCTGTTTGCACTTGACACCAACCATCCTCGACACCCTTTGTCCATTTCTATCACCATCTTCCTCAAATTCAAATCCAACCTTTTCTTCCTCTTCCCTCCATTCCTCCTCAGAAATCCACCTTTCTGTGTCCCTGTCCGAAATATTCCTCTTTCCCCAACTTTGCTTGCGGCCCGGTGGAATTGCAATGACTGAAACAGACCAAAGGAGGAGAATAGCCTTCCAGGATGAAACAGGTTACCTAGTTGAGATGTGAGAAGACTCGGCACACCCATTGGCTATGGAATAGAGAAGGTGCAAATAAGGTTTGCAATTAGGCATCAATAACATGACAGTAATTCTACCTAAAAAACGAATGTGTGAATACCAATTCATGTAAAACCCACAAAAGCAATGAGGACTAAATAAGATTACATAACCTTGCCTACTTCGCTATATTAATGATCTGCAGTCAGGAAACAGACCAATGTCTTCCCGCAGTAAAGTAAGTGTAAAGGAAGTCACGCTGCTTGCTTAGCTAGCACACATAACCACCCTCCTGAAGCGTATTACCAGTCAGCGAAAAGTTAGGTATTTGTGGCGAAAGTGGGGACACTTCAGGCTGAGGAGTAAGTTTCACACATCCCCATGTGCTACATAAGTTTACTGTTTACTCAATATATACTAATCAGTGAGTCTTTGAAACCTCTCAAAAAGCCAGCCCAAAATAATACAGCTATCTAGGGTAGTTACAAGTCAAGAAGTAGGCTACTTGAAGTAGGCTACTCACCCACAGACAAACAAGCATTATCAAGAACACCTAGCTTCACCATCTAAGTTAGTTAGCTAGTTAACTAGCAAACTAGTCTGTTGGTTTATAAAAACCAAAGAAAGCTACATTAGTTTTTCTCAGGCTTTTAAACGGCTAGACAAATACGACGACTAATGTAGCCATCTAGCCAGGCTAATGTTGATAACTAGCTAGCTAATCGTTAGTTAGATAACAGTAAACAGAATTGTAAATTTAAACAAATGTAGCTAATTTATTAATTACTAAATGCAGCAAATATGAGAGTTAATCCATAGATTATTACCTTTGCCTCGCAGTCTCGTCCAGATCATCATGGCCCTGGTGAGTGACGCGAAGCTTGACAGGCATCTGTAGTTCTGTTTGATAGCCACAATAGCAGCTAATTAGCCATTCATTTTTTTTGGGAGGGGGGGGGTACAGGCAAATATTTTTATAAAAGTCACCTTGTCCGAGAGATATTTACACAGTTATCAAAACGTCCCACCAGGGTACGCCTACAGGAAACACAGCCCTTTTTTGAAGTGTTTCTAAAAACCCCTATGAGAAAAATGTAAGGTGAAAAAACTATTGGAACCATTTCCATGTTCCCTATGACTCATAATATGGTACTCTATTGCCACGTTCAAATGCTAGTCGGAACTAGAACATTTTGACATTTCCAATTTTCCTAGTTCCAACAAGCACATGAAAGCGGCATATGCACACACATTGGAAGGCATGACATCGACATGAGGAAAATGTATGTGCTCGAACGTGCCCAGTATTTTCATTCTGCGGTTGCGCAGTAGAGACCCACTCTAACCAGACGAGGGGTGGGGGTGTTCCAGGGAGGGCAGTCTCTCGAGTCAAATTGGTCTTCGTTGACTTGGTCGCCCCTGCTCATTCAATCGTATATAGCAAGCTAGCTAGATAACTAGCAGAGCTACCTTGAAGTGTGAGAGACTCAAAGTGGATAAGGGGGGAAACAGGCTGAGGGAAAATGGCGGACGTCGAGGGAGAGGGAATTTATTCGGCGGCTCCTCCGTTAGTTCAGCCATCCTCTCGTAACGGCTCCGGTGTCAGCCCAACGCAGGACACCGGCAGTTGCCAAACGGTGACTACCGTTACTTCAGGCCCGCGACTGGTGCGGATAGTCAAGTCTGACTCGGGATATGGCTTCAATGTCCGGGGACAGGTTAGCGAAGGAGGACAGCTACGGAGCATCAACGGGGAATTGTATGCCCCGCTACAGCACGTCAGTGCGGTTTTACCGGGAGGTGCAGCGGACAGAGCCGGTATCTCGAAAGGGGACCGGATTCTGGAAGTGTAAGTGAGAGTTAGCTTGCTATCTAGTAGCTGTTACATGCGCAAGCTAACTCAATGGTAGCTATTTGGTCAAGGTAGGGCAAAACAGAACACAGCAAAGCTAAAAAGGACGGTATTGTCATGTCAGCTCCTGTAAACTGTTGACTTTATTTTGCTGTCCCAAATTTAAGCTAACGTTAACTCCATATTTCACTTGACCTGGAGACTAGGTTAACAAAGCCTGACTAACTTATGTATCAGTCTGTGCTTGAACCAGTGTTATCGGCAGTGTACGGAGCAGAAAAGCCGGTTCATCCCAATGTAAAGACGGTCTGTGTGAGAGCATGTGATCATTACGAATTCCAGTCACACTGACTCTGAGCTTGGATATAAGCTAACTATATAAACACCAGCACACACATGGGGGGTTTCTTCCTTCCCACCACATCAGGTTACCAGAAAAACAGCATCTGTCATTCTTAACAACTGAACCAGATGATGGAAAAATGGCCATTCAATGTGTGCACATTCAAAGCCAGCTACTATTTTTACCTACTTACCTTGATAATAATACATATATTAGTAGTGTGCCCCAATGCTTTATAGCCAGTCTTAATTAAATTGGGACTCAATATTTCCTAATTGTAATAGATCTGCAATAGCCATAGGATGCCATCTCAGTGTCTGGATACGGATGCTGCAATGCATAGAGTGTGCAGTGTATCTGTCTGGTCTTTGCGAAAGGTTTAGTATGCACAGGGGTAGCTAGCTTGGTGATGTTAGGTTCTGTTGCCATGGCAAGGAGCAGGCTGCATACAGCTCAGCATCACTACCAGTGTGTGTGTGAGGGGGAGAAAAAGTGAGTGGGGGTTGGGGTGGTTGCTGGATACGGAATACATAGGGATCATCTGATTGGATGTGCTCTCTGTAATTCTGTGTTTTGATTCGTTGGCTCACCGTTTGCTGCTTTATGATAGGGTGCCGTGCAGTAGCCTGGCAGTTTGTTGACTCCAATATTGGTGTGTGTGCGCGTGCACGGGTGGTTGAACGCCCATTGTGTGTGTGTGTGTGTGTGTGTGTCCCTTGAGCACCACCAGTATCTATGCCAGGGAGAGACGCCTGCCCATGTGCTCCATATGCTGACGCTCACACACACACACACACACACACACACACACACACACACACAGCAGCCCCTCAGTTTTCGCTGCAGTGCTTTTGGAGCAATAAACACTCCTCAGCCACAAAGTCCCAGAGAACACACACACAGTCACAGAGAACTCATGGCTATATGGCCCACAGACTTTAAGTGTTTTTGTCTGTCTGTATTTACGTGTGTGTCTGCCTGTCTGTCTGTGTCTTTCTTGTATGTATGACTACCTCAGCAGCTTTCAGTTAAACATTAGTCAGCCTGGAGAGTAGTGATTTAAGGAATTTACACTGGGGTTTTCTTGACACCTCAGCTTTTTTCTGTAAGGGATACATGTAGTGGCTTACATGTTTGGATGCATAACACACACAGGCCTACAGTACACAGATTACAGAATGGACCTACTGTGTTCTCTACCCACACACACTGATTAGGAGTTGTGCCGGCTGTGCACACACTGTCAGTCTCATTGATGAAACATTGGAGCGTGTGTATCTCTTTGTCATTGTCTGTTATCAGTCTGAGTTGTGTTTTACGTCAGCAGTGTCTCAGGTGGTCTGTCTGGCAGTGTTGATCTGTGTGTTGATGCTGTCACCTTTTGGCCTGCTTTCTGCTCCTCTCAGTCACTGATGTAACAACATGATATATAGCCTGGCTTTACTAGGCAAAGGGCTACTTTATCATATATTTTCCTGTGAACTTATACAGAAATATCACATTGACATCATGTGTGTATCCTCAAGGTAGGATTGGGTTCCTCTGTGTTAATAGTTTCTACTGTGTGAACTGTGAGGCTAACTAAAGTTGGTAACTGTAAGATGTATTATAGGCTGCTGCAGTGCAGACGTCAGCACTCCTGCTGCTTACACACACACACACACACACACACACACACACACACACACACCGTCTCATGCCCTGACACTCTGCCATCTGAGTGGCCCAGCCTCTCTCTCTCTCTCTCACATATGTACATACACAGAGAGAGAGAGTCCCTGCAGTGCAGAGGTCACAAGTCCACCTTACTAGCTCGTGCTCTGACGCACAGTCGCCTGAGTGACGCGACCTCACCGTGACCCGTTGCTATGGGAGACGTCAGAGTTCCGCTGAGCTAAACATTAGACTTGCTGACAGCCTTATCATGACGTCCACTGGCTGACCCTTAATATATGATGATCACTGTTATACAAGAGGGTTTGTCCACTCACGCAGACAGACACTGACTGGGCAGCTGGAAGCGTTAACAACACTATTCATTCTATGCAGAAAGAAATGCTAGTTTATATGTATGTATGAGTGCTGCTGCTCATTTACAATGATGACTCAGTATATTCTAGCCCAATAATGAATTAATATTCAATCTCTATCTGCCTCTCCCTCTATCTCTCTCTCTCCTCTACCTTCCCCTCTCCTCTATCTCTCTCTCTCCCTTCCTCCTCAGTAATAGTGTGAACGTGGAGGGGGCGACCCATAAGCAGGTGGTGGATCTAATCCGTGCGGGGGAGAGGGAGCTGATGCTGGCTGTGCTGTCTGTACCTCCCCAGGAGGCTGACTGTCTGGACCCCGGAGACGACGGCTCAGCCCAGTCCTGCTACGACTACAGCGACAAACAGGCCGTCCCCATCTCCGTCCCCACATACAAACACACTGAACTCAACCAGGAGAGGTTTGTGGTGAGTAGAGGGACGGCAGAAGAATGAAGGAGAAGGGGAGGGGGGGATGGAGAGAGAGAGAGAAGGGGAGGGGGGATGGAGAGGGGGGGATGGAGAGAGAGAAGGGGGGGATGGAGAGAGGGGGAGAGGGGGAGGGGGTGGGATGGAGAGAGGGAAGGAGAAGGTGGGGGGGATGGAGAGAGAGAAGGGGGGGATGAAGAGAGGGGGAGGGGGTGGGATGGAGAGAGGGAAGGAGAAGGTGGGGGGGATGGAGAGAGAGAAGGGGGGGGATGGAGAGAGGGGGAGGGGGTGGGATGGAGAGAGGGAAGGAGAAGGTGGGGGGGATGGAGAGAGGGAGGGGGGATGGAGAGATTGAAGGGGAGAGGGGTGGAGAGAGGGGGAGGGGGTGGGATGGAGAGAGGGGGAGGGGGTGGGATGGAGAGAGGGAAGGAGAAGGTGGGGGGGATGGAGAGAGAGAAGGGGGGGATGGAGAGAGGGGGAGGGGGTGGGATGGAGAGAGGGAAGGAGAAGGTGGGGGGGATGGAGAGAGAGAGGGGGAGGGGGTGGGATGGAGAGAGGGAAGGAGAAGGTGGGGGGGATGGAGAGAGGGAGGGGGGATGGAGAGAGTGAAGGGGAGAGGGGTGGAGAGAAGGAAGGAGAAGGGGGGGTGGAGAGGGAAGGAGAAGGTGGGGGGGTGGAGAGGGAAGGAGAAGGTGGGGGGGTGGAGAGAGGGAAGGAGAAGGGGAGGGGGGGATGGAGAGAGAGAAGGGGAGGGGGAAGGAGAAGGTGGGGGGGTGGAGAGAGGGAAGGATAAGGGGAGGGGGGATGGAGAGGGAGAAGGTGAGGGGGTGGAGAGAGAGAAGGAGTAGGAAAGGGAAGGGGGGGTGGAGAAGGGGAGGGGGGATGGAGAGAGGGAAGGAATGGTGCTAACAACCTGTCATCTGTCCCAACATGCAAATACACACAACTGGAGAGAGGGAGGGAGAGGGAGGGAGGGACATAACATGACAGTATCTTTTCTCTTTCTGCAGGTGTATAATGTCTACATGGCAGGCAGACAGCTGTGCTCTAAAAGGTACAGGGAGTTTGCTATCCTCAACCAGAACCTGAAGAGAGAGTTTGCCAACTACACCTTCCCCAAAATACCTGGCAAATGGCCCTTCTCCCTGTCTGAACAACAACTAGACGCACGACGCAGGGGACTGGAGGAATACCTGGAGAAAGGTGAGAGGGAGGCAGAAGGAAACATTAGGACAGAGAAATATGGTGCAAAAAATATTTGGGAAGGTGATAGAAAGGGGTGGAATGAGGGATGGAGGAGGGATAACTGGAAAAGGTAGAAGTTGATGGGATACATGAATGGAAGAAGAAGAAATGTGGAAAGGATTGGAGAGGAGGTAGAGATGGTCAGGATAACAGGGTACTCATAGAGGCTCATGGGAGTTCTACTTTCTCTCTCGCCCTCCTTTTCTCCATCCTCCTGCCCCTTCTCCTCTTCTTCTCTTTTTAGTGTGTTCAGTGAGGGTGATTGGGGAGAGTGATGTCATGCAGGAGTTTCTATCAGAGTCAGATGAGGTAAGCATTTCATTCTGACTGTGTGTTTGCTGTTTATTCCTCTCTAACATCTGTTCTTTTTTACACTCTTCTCGTTCTCTCTCCCCTCATCCTGTCCTCTGGGATATGTGGTGTGTGAGATGGAGCTCTCTTCTGCTCTTCTGTCTCTGTCTACACTGTGTGTGAGTGTCTGTCTGTCTGGCCTATGAGAGCCTTCTCAACCACCTGGCTGTAAGTCATCTCTGTCCCCCCCCCCTCTCTCCGTAGAACTATAACGGTGTGTCAGATGTGGAGTTGAGGATAGCCATGCCTGATAAAACCACCGTCACAGTCCGAGTCCGTAAGAACTGTACTACTGACCAGGTCTACCAGGTAACACACACCTAACCCCTAGTTACACATACAGCCTCACATACTGTATACACCCTCACCCCTAGTCCCCAGGAACATCAGGCCACACCCTCACCCCTAGTCCCTAGGAACACCAGGCCACACCCTCACACCTAGTCCCCAGGAAGATCAGGCCACACCCTCACACCTAGTCCCCTGGAACATCAGGCCACACCCTCACACCTAGTCCCCAGGAAAATCAGACCACACCCTCACACCTAGTCCCCAGGAAAATCAGACCACACCCTCACAACTAGTCCCCTGGAACATCAGGCCACCTTGGTTATCACCCACATGAAAACAATTCTAGGCTGGACAGTAAATACAATCCTTGTTAATACACAGCACTTCTTGTTAATACACAGGTCTCCTTGTTAATACAGGTCTCCTTGGTAATACACAGGTCTCCTTGGTAATACACAAGTATCTGTGTTAATACATGTATTCGTGTTAATACATGTCTCCGTGTTAATACATGTCTCCTTGGTAATACACACGTCTCCTTGGTAATACACACGTCTCCTTGGTAATACACACGTCTCCTTGGTAATACATGTCTCCTTGGTAATTCACGTCTCCTTGGTAATACACAGGTCTCCTTGGTAATACACAGGTCTCCTTGGTAATACACAGGTCTCCTTGGTAATACATGTCTCCTTGGTAATACACAGGTCTCCTTTTCTTTCTCACTCTCTTGATCTCTCTCCCACAGGCTGTGGTCATGAAAGTAGGAATGGACAGCATAACAGCTAGCTACTTTGCTCTGTTTGAGGTCATCAACCACTATTTTGGTAAGTGTGTGTGTGTGTGTGTGTGTGTGTGTGTGTGTGTGTGTGTGTGTGTGTGTGTGTGTGTGTGTGTGTGTGAGTGAGATCTTGGATACATTTTTTCTTGGATTTTATCTTTTTCCATGTGCTAACTCTAGCGTTGACTTTAATTGCCTGAGATTTTGGTCTCTACTCATAGAGTGTGTGAGGTGTGTGTGTGGTGTAGGGAGTGGCTGTGTGTGGTGTAGGGAGTGGCTGTGTGTGTGTGTGTGTGTGTGTGTGTGTGTGAGGTCCAATTACAAGGGGAGCTCTTATTACATTCAGAATGAGAGTGGAGCATTGCTTATCTTTCCCATTCATTTGGGATAGAGGCCTACACTTTTCTCCCATGAGTGTAGCTAGCAGCATGTATGCTACAGAATCTCTGGTGCCATTGTCTCATTCATTCATTCATTCATTCAAGTCTCAGGCCCTGCTCAGTAGGATCTGTTTAGTCAGCCCTGTCCCTCTTCTATCAAAGACAGGCTAACAACTAGTCATGTTTGTCTGTCTGTCTGTCTGTCTGTAAGAGGAGAATTAGGTTAAGGTTATGAAAAGTGTAAGGGTTAGGTAAAATGCAAAATTTTTCCTTGACGCAACTCAAACATGGAACTTTCTTACCGTAGCTGTATACCATCTAGCCACAGATGCAAAACACGCACTGACCTAACTCTCTCTGTCTCTGTCTCTGTCTCTGTCTCTGTCTATCAGTGCGTAAGCTGGCTCCTAATGAGTTCCCACACAAGCTGTATGTTCAGAACTACACGTCTGCTGTCCCTGGGACCTGCCTCACCCTCCGTAAGTGGCTCTTCACCACCGAGGAGGAGATCCTGCTCAATGACAACCAACTGGCCGTCAGCTATTGCTTCCACCAGGTGTGTGTGTGTGTGTGTGTGTGTGTGTGTGTGTGTGTGTGTGTGTGTGTGTGTGTGTGTGTAAGGGAGAGTTCAGTTGGTTTGTCCATTATACAGTATCTCTCTCTCCCCTCCTCCTTCCTCCCTCCCTCAGGCGGTGGATGATGTGAAGAAGGGATGTATCAAGGCAGAGGAGAAGTCCTACCAGCTCCATAAACTAGCAGAACAGAAGAAGATGACCATGGTTAGTCTCTCTCTCTCTCTCTCTCTCTCTCTCTGCTAGTCACTAGATGACCATGTTACAACAGATGTCACTGTCACAACTAATGAGCAAGTACAGTACATGACTGATGTGGTGTTACATTCAGGTTAAGGGTTAGGTTAAGCTTTTAATAGATGGGAATAAGGTAGTGCATGTAGCAGAAGACTTGTACAGAATGGTATATAAATGGTGTATACGATCAAAATAGACATGGAACATTGGATTGTTTCTAGAAGCAATTGTCTGACCCCCTAAATGTTCTCTCTTTCCCCCAGTATCTCAGTATGTTACGGGGCTGTGAAGGCTACAACGAGATCATCTTCCCTCACTGCTCCTGTGACTCCCGACGCAAAGGCCACGTCGTCACAGTCATCAGTATACACCACTTCAAACTGCATGCCTGCACAGAGGAGGGAACGCTAGAGGTACGGAGAAGTGGTCTGTGTGTGTGTGTGTGTGTGTGTGTGTGTGTGTGTGTGTGTGTGTGTGTGTTGACCCTGTCTCTCTCTATACCAGAACCAGGTTATCGTGTTTGAGTGGGTGGAGATGCAGCGCTGGGACACTGATGAGGAGGGCATGGCCTTCTGCTTCGAGTACACCAGGACGGACAAGAAACCTCGCTGGGTCAAGATCTTCACCCCCTATGTGAGTCACTCACACACACACACACACACACACACACACACACACACCCTTTGAGAGTCCCAGTGAATGTCTGAACATGGTATATGAATGTGCAGACATTTAACCCTGTTGTGCTCTGTCCAGTTCAACTACTTGCATGAGTGCGTTGAGAGAGTCTTCTGTGAACTCAAGTGGAGGAGAGAGGTAAGCACAGTGTTGTATGCTGTGATATACCAGCTGTCTTATGCTGCACATTTCACTGGCTAATATTCTGTTAATTTTCTCCTATGATATTCTTTGATGATAATGTATTGTCTGTCTTCAGGTGGAAGAGGAGGCTGTGGATGAGGACAATAAGAACTGCAGTAAAGATGGTATGTGTAACAAGGTAAGGCTTTGCCTGCCTCTGTCTCTGGTACAGCAGCAGCTAGGGCCTGTGTGTGTGTGTGTGTTGTGTGTCTGTGCGTGTTGTGTGTTTGTCTGTGCCTGTATGTTTGTGTGTATGCAAGTCTCCGTGTGAGTGTGCATGTTTGCGAGTCTGCATGTGTGTTGTCGTTTCCTGAGCCGTGTCTCTGTTTCAGAATATCTTCCAGCTGTTGAGACACAGAAGGGATGGAGGCACCTAGGAGGAGAGATCATCACCTCTTAAACATCTCTCTGGTCTGGTCTGGCTTGGCCCGGAACTACCACCAGTACCAGTCCTCACACAACTACTACTACACCAACTACAAACCAACAAACTACAATTTTTACACACCGATAACAGCAACTACAGATCAACAACCACTACACACCATCAAACTACAAATGAACAACTTCTGGACTGACTGAAGGAGAAACAACCACGCACACTACAGCGTAAGCTGTTACTCACCATGAACCCTTGAATACAACCCAACCACACAATATAAACCAACAGGAAGCTACAGTAGAAACATACAGCAGCTTTGAACAAGTGAATAAATAACTCTGAAGACTTAGATACATGCCTTCATACATCGCATCACCTCTTTGGTCAAAACTCGATGGAGACCTGTGACTATTGGCTAAGGAGGCTGACGTCTTGCGGTGGGATTGGATGAAGGAGAGGAAACGGCTGGTGGTGATGGAACAGAAGTCATCACTGAGGGGAGACTGAGGAGACACATCTGAATAGTGCAAAAACAGGAACATTGAGCTTCTCAGTGTGACTCATGACACACACCTTGTGTGTGTATGTGTGTGTGTGTGTGAGTGATGTTTGTGTGTGTGATATGGTGTGTGTGCAGGTGTCTAGGTTGGAACCCTGGAGGTAGAAACACAGCCCTTCTCTCTGACTCTGAACCTAACTCCCAGACTGAGTCTAGACACACAGAGAGGCAGGGGGAGACCGCCCAACAATATAAGAGACTGGACTCATGAACCACACAGACAGATCGACACAGATATTATCTCCTGTTTGTAGCCACAATCTCCATTTCAAAGAGATCTACTGAAGAGACTATTACAGAGCGAGAGACACCATACATTTAATTTATTTGTGACTATTGGGCCGAGCAGAGCCAAGGGTAGCATGTGTGTGTTTGAGCTGCTGTTTCTGTTTTTTGTTTTGTTGTTTACAGATGCTGAAATTGCCCTGAAACCATTTTTTTATACACAAACCCTCCTATTAAAACACACACACAAAATGCTCATCATGTAGGAATTGGATCCCAGGAAAGTATGTTGTCATCATGACAGATACCTGAACAATGTAAATGTACATGTTTACTTTACCTGTGTGTTTTGTGCACCTCCTAAAGACAATATAAGACCATTTTAGAATGTGGACTGTTCAGACATTGGACAGAATAGCACAAAAACAACCCTGTATGATGTCGACCGTATTAAGCTCAGTATGTATTCATTTTATGCTAGCCTATGCTTTGTGTTGTGCTGATGCCTAACCATGGGTTCTCATGAAGACAGTATTTATACAGGGTTGTAAATAACACTGAACTCAGAAGTGCATCTCGATTGACATGTTTTGTGTCTTTCTGTTCTTGAGAAAAGGTGTGACGCTTTGGAAAACACACCATGATTGTCAGTCTGTAGGATATGTCTATTGTGTTGGTTTAGATGTGCATCTGGAGACACTGCAGTGCTCAGAACGACCTGCAGGGGTCTCCCTCACTGAGAAACATTAAATCAGTTCCTCTAGAACAGAGCTGATCAGTATTCTAACAGAGGGGCCGGTGTGTTACTGCAGGCTTTTTCTCCGGCCAAGCAGTAACACACCTGAATCAATATCCTCTGGTGGATGTTATCATTTGATGTTGATGCAACACTACATAGTATGAAAAAAGTATGAACATGTATGCACTAACTAACTGTAAGTCGCTCTGGATAAGAGTGTCTGCGAAATGACTAAAATGTAAATGTAGTCTTTAAATGCAGTATAAACCTACAGTGGGGTTTCCCCAGTGGTTTATTGGACACTATACGGAGGTATCCGCCTCTTAAACCCACATTTTGTTCAGTGGACATTGGGTATACTCACTTCTTAATCCCCACGGATGCGTATCAAAGTAGTGTAGTGGCGGTATGCGCCGTATCAATTATGTGGTACAAGAGAGAAAGTAGCCTAAACAATCGCAAAGCACGTGTAATGTATTCAAATGTCTTCAGTGGAATATCATGGCAGTAAGAGCGCGCAGCTCTCAACTGGTTGTCCCATGGAGCAGCTCACAGCCGGTAGGGTAGGTAGGGAAGACGTTTCAACTTGTATATTTACCAGTAACTTATAACTAAGGCAACAAACCAGGAATTGAAGAAGTTGGTTGAATCTTTGCAGTGCGAAATTCAGTCATCATGCACTGTTTGAATGAAAATGCTTTTGCAAGAAAAACCTGCCTAATTAAAGCTGCAATATGTAACTTTTTGGGCAAACCAACAAATTCACATAGAAATGTGAGTTATAGATCTGTCATTCTCATTGAAAGCAAGTTTAAGAAGTGGTAGATCTGTTCTATGTGCACTATTTATATGCTTCCTGTTAAGTTCCGTTTTTGCATCTTTTATTTTGTTTTGTACACCAGTTTCAAATGGTTGAAAATACAATATTTTTGTTTATGGAAAATATATTTCACAGAGGTTTAGATGGTACAAAGATTCTCTACACAATGACTTGTTTTGTGTCACAATCTGAAACCTAGAATTTTAGCAACCAGGAAATGGCAGAGCTATTCCTGCATAGTGCATCTTTAAATGTTGACTGCAAAGTAGGCCCACCTGGTATCATGAAGATTTGTATCGATCTGGAGGGCATTTCTTTTGCAAACTCTGCAATCTCATGTACTCTACTGTAGGCCTCCATTGTACAGGACAAACACTGCTAGCCAAATTGTATTTTTCTAGGTGCATAATTGAATGAAATGGCAACTAATATTATTTTAGATTTTTCCCAGACCTAAAAAATTGTCTCCTTATGCGGTTTAATCATTGATGTGGGCTTAAAACATCACATTTCTGTTGTTTTTCTATGAAAAATACGGCCAGTTTGAGAAAATTACGCTGTACTTAGTTCTCCAGGTACCACTACACCAATGGGTTTTCCTGTATCTGTGACTGTAAGTGATTTGATTTTGGACCTGAATCTCCAACAGGCTTAGTTCTCATGTCTGTTTACTCAATGGAGCATCCTGCCTCACTCTCATAGGATGCTTCACTTGTCAATCATGTCTCTGCTATCTCGCTGTCTAATCTGCGATATCTCTCTCACACTCTTTCTCTGTCTCTCGTCATCAACTCTTTATTTAAGTAAGATATTAAGCAAACTCTACTTCTCTTATTGTACAGTATCTTCACCTGTCTGACAAATCAAGCAAATGAGAAAAGAAAGAAAGGTTTGAATTGATGAAAGCTGAAGTCATTTAGTCATGTCACTTATTGACTTATTGTAATTAACTGTAACATATTATTTTAAATTAAATGATTTATTGATGCCAAACATTGTTGTCTTCTCTCCTTTGGTGTCTCCAACTCAAATCTCGCTTACCTAGTTTCTAGTGCACAAGAATGAAAAGTGTGTGTGTGTGTGTGGCACTTGACACCTGTCTGTGATTGTGTTTGTTAATGGATTAGTGAATTGATAAACACCCTGGATAGATACAGGATGATGGAGAGATAATAATATATTGTTCCACTGAAGCCAAATGCTATCTAAGAGAAGTAGGTTTTCTGCTCCACCCAGGATGAACCATATACAGCATTACACCGTTTTCTAAGCATCTTAAATCAGAATGGACATATTAAAGACCCCGACTGCTCTCTCTCTCTTTCCTCCCCCCTTTCTCTTCTCTAATGAGAGAGGTAAGATAATTATCAGTTGGACAGAAAGTGGCTCCTTATCGACCCACACAGAGCCATCTACAGCCACTAATGAAGTAGTATTGATTAGAGGAGGTGTTGATATTACATACCACTGACTGATACAGAGAGATATTAAATATACACTCTGTTATTAAAAGTTGTTCTTAACTCTAAACAGAAAAGATTCAGTTTCAAATGTGTGAACTGCGACAGGACAGAGGACTTGCTGCAGTCACATCCTGGCACTGCATTACTAGTAATCCTGTGTGTATATGCACGTACAGTGCCTTCATAAAGTATTCACATCCCTTTACTTTTTCCCTATTTTGTTGAGTTACAACCTGAAATTGATTACAATTTAGATTTTTTGGGGTCACTGGCCTACGCACAATACCCCATAATGTCAATGTAGAATTATGTTTTTCTATTTTTTTTTTTACAAATTAATAAAAAATTAAATACTGAAATGTCTTGAGTCAATAAGTATTTAACCCCTTTGTTATGGCAAGCCTTAATAAGTTCAGGAGTAAAAATGTGCTTAACAATTCACGAGTTGCACGGACTATGTGGAATACTAGTGTTTAACATGATTTTTGATTGACTACCTCATCTCTGTACCCCACATATACAATTATCTGTAAGGTCCTTTGTTCGACCAGTGAATTTCCAACACAGATTCAACCACAAAGACCAGGGAGTTTTTCCAATGCCTCACAAAGGGCACCTATTGGTAGATGGGTAAAAATAGAAAAAAGCAGACGTTTGTATTTATTAAGGATCCCAATTAGCTGCTGGCTTCTCTTCCTGTGGTTCAGAACATTAAGGCAGTTATATACAATTACAAATATTACATGACTTTACATTTCATAACACTGTTCACAACACATTAAGTGTGCTCCCTCAGGCCACTACTCTACTATCACATA
The DNA here is from genome assembly GCA_023634145.1 of Thymallus thymallus. Lineage (NCBI taxonomy): Eukaryota > Metazoa > Chordata > Actinopteri > Salmoniformes > Salmonidae > Thymallus > Thymallus thymallus. The sequence goes on from CM042416.1 coordinate 12,400,307, forward strand.
TCTACAATACAAAATGAATCTGTATGTGTGTGTGTTATCATGTGTATGTGTGTCTCTGTGCCTGTGTGTGTCTTTTCACAGCCCCCTCTGTTCCATAAAGTATTTTTTAAATCTGATTCTACTGCTTGCAGTTACCTGATGTGGGATAGAGTTGTAGCCATGTCTCTATGTACTGTAGTAATGTGTGCCTCCCATTGTCTGTTCTGGGCTTTGAATATCCCTTTGAACATGGTGAAGTTATTAATTACACTTTGGATGGTGTATCAATACACCTAGTCACTACAAAGATACAGTCGTCCTTCCTAACTCAGTTGCTGGAGAGGAAGGAAACCATTCAGGGATTTCACCGTGAGGACAATGGTGGCTTTAAAACAGTTAAGAGTTTAAAGGCTGTGATAGGAGAAAACTGAGGATGGATCAACAACATTGTAGTTACTCAACAATACTAACCTGCATGACAGAGGGAAAAGAAGGAAGCCTGTACAGAATACAAAATAATCCAAAACATGCTTCCTGTTTGCAACAAGGCACTAAAGTAATACTGCAAAATAACGCTACATTGAAACTGTTTAGTACTGCTGTCAGATATAGAACCGCCAATCACCCTCTCCCCAGCCCCCTCCTCCATTAACGACCAATCAGTTAAAACCCTGTCTCTCTACCACTTGCGTTGTCAGCACATTCCTCTACCCCCCTTTCTTCCCTCTACATCTCTCTGCATATCTCTATCCCATATCTATTGCTGCATTTATCTCTCTCCCTCTCTTTGTCTCTGCATCTCTCTCTCTCTCTTGCCCCCTCCCTCTCTTTCCCTTCCTCCACCTCCCCCTCTGCGCCCCTGTTAACTACTTAGATCAGAGGGAGACCATCCAGAAAAGACAAGACATGACCGGAAAGTAGAAAATAACTTAATTTATTTTGAGATGCAAAACGTAGACTGACACCTATTGTAGTTCCTCCAGACAGCCTGTCAACAACCAGTTATGTTTTATTTATGTAACGTATTATTAGAAAGTGAGCAAGAGACAGGGAACAGAGAATGACACAATACATGAGATAGTTTCTCCATAATCTGGTGCCAAAATGAACAGGTTTTTCCCCACAATTGTCTGTGTGTACTTCTGTGTACGTCTCTGTGTGTGTGTGTGTGTGTGTGTGTGTGTGTGTGTGTGTGTGTGTGTGTGTGTGTGTGTGTGTGTGTGTGTGTGTGTGTGTGTGTGTGTGTGTGTGTGTGTGTGTGTGTGTGTGTGTGTGTGTGTGTGTGTGTGTGTGTGTGTTTTGTCTGAAGCAGTGCTGAGCTGAGGGCAGCCCAGTTTGAGATTGGACCTCTCTGTCCAATTCCCATCATCACACATATCACATTCATTAACACATGGCCAAAGGACAATAACATAATTATCAGTGAAGGACACATAAAACCCTACATTAGCCAAACTGTGCATGAAGACCCAGAAGACGGAAGAAATGCACAGTAAGCACTTTGAATTTGGGCAGCCCACGAATCTGATTTATATTGACATTTTAATCGTTAATGTGACACTCTTATCCATAAAGTTAAAATGAACAGCTGAATTGTAAAAAATGTCACCATGTAGAATCACAAGTTCACTTTTTGTAACATGGTGACAAGGTGACAAGCAACTCAAGTGACTGTTCAGTTTCCACATGGTAAGTCTGTACAGCCATTAAGATAGCAACGGTCCTCCTCCCTTCTCTTCCCCCTTTCTCCTTCTCAGAAGAAGTCCTTGGAGGCGGCCTCCACAAAGTTGGGTGCAGCCATAAGGATTGCGATGGTACAGACGATGTTGAACACACTGAACCCCACCAGACACAGACGGTCGATGACCGCCGCTGCAAACTGCCACTTCTCCGCCACGCTCACCCTGCGGTCCTGCTCACGGAAACGATTGGCCATGAACCGCACCTCGGCCAGCAGGGCCTGGAGCTGGGCCTCCACTACCCCAGCCTGGAACACCCCGGCCTGGGCATGGCCCGTACCCGCTCCCCCTAGTCCAGCCCCAGCCTCCACACAGCTGGAGCCTGAGCCTGAGAGGTCAGGGTCCAGAGATGTGGGGGGTTGTGGAGGGGGGTTACCGAACATTGTGGAGGAGGGTGGGTGGTGGTGGAGGATGGGTGTGTTAGAACCCTTTCCTCTTCCTCCTCCTCTTCCTCCTCTCCAGGTGACAGCAGGGTCCGGTTCAGGAGGACTCTGGAAGCCCATGTAGGACAGGTGTCCGTTGGGCTGAGGGTGAGGGGTGGAGGGTAAATTGGGGTCAGGGTGGATATTAGGCTGGGGTTTTGGGTTATGGTTGGGATATGACTGGAGGGTAGGGTTGGACGTTGGGTGTGGTATGGGCTGGCTGAGACTGGCCTGCAGAGAGATGAGGCTCTGGGGGAGGGTGGAGGGGGCCGGGGTGGTGGCGGTAGGGGTAGAGGAGCATTTCTTGGTCTGGGGATTCGAGGGTCTGTGGTCGGGTGTGACCACGCCCCACTCTCCTGGACGTTTCATCCTTAGAAAGCAGGGAACCCACTGGAGTAGAACCAACTCAACCTGAGACACACACACAAAGAGTAGGCAAGAGGACCCAGAGACCCATTGTGGAAGAAACTGAGGTAGGGAGAGAACACACAGCTTAGACACACACACACACACACACACACACACACACACACACACACACACACACACACACACACACACACACACACACACACACACACACACACACATAGTAAGTAGATAAGAGGAACCAGGGAATGTACTGCAGCAGAACCAACTGCGCCTGAGAAAAACGGACAGGACACCCACAAGGTCCAGACAGTCACAGATATGAGAGGAACACACACAAACAGTCACAGATATGAGAGGAACACACACACATACAGTCACAGATATGAGAGGAACACACAAACAGTCACAGATATGAGAGGAACACATACAGACAGTTACAGATATGAGAGGAACACACACACATACAGTCACAGATATGAGAGGAACACACAGACAGTCACAGATATGAGAGGAACACATACAGACAGTTACAGATATGAGAGGAACACACACACATACAGTCACAGATATGAGAGGAACACACACAGACAGTCACAGATATGAGAGGAACACACACACATACAGTCATAGATATGAGAGGAACACACACAGACAGTCACAGAAATGAGAGGAACACACACAGACAGTCACAGACACACTTCAGAACCAGTAGACAGACCGAGAGCCTCACCCATTGAGGCATGTCTCCACTGTTGGGGTCGTGGTGATGGTACTGAAGTACAACTACAGTCGCTACCACTGACATCCCTACGGTAACCATGGTGCTCACAAAATACTGACCTAGGATGGAGACACAGTATTATACACACTGTAATGGACTAGACACTACCACTTCCACACTCCATCCCGAAGGGGCAGCACCAACAGGGTCAGGGCTGCGCTCTGCTCGGAAGCCACAGGTGCTAGCAATCAGATTTGATTGGCAATCTGTCACCAGATGCCTCTCGGCCTGCCAGTGTTTGGTGTTATTTTGTGTTAGTTAACCTCTTTAGGTCAGGCATGCCTCTTTGTAGATGTATTTTTGTATGTATTTTTTGGGGGTCACCACTTTGAACGAATACTAATTTGCTTGGACTGGCCGACCAAGAGGTCATGACAGAGCAGGCCATGGATCCCGGTAAATGTGTTGTTTCCTGGGCACATGTACATACAACATGGCCCTCATCTTAAAGCACTATGCAGAAATCGCTCCGCCATTACCTTGTTGCTAAAATTCGAATAGTTCACCTAATTTCACTTTATCTGACAAAACAAGCAAGTATAGGATAGAGAATCATTGTACCATCAAAACCGCTGTGAAATATATTTTCTATGACCCACAATATTGTATTTTCAGCTGTTTGAAGCGGATGTTCAAAACCGAGAGTAAAAGACAAAAAAAAATCAACTTAAAAACAGGAAGCATAGAAATAGCACACAAAGAACATATCTACCACTTCTTAGACTTGCTTCCAATGAGAATGACAGATCTATAACTCACATTTCTAAGTGAATTTTCTCAGGTCTCCCAAAAAGTTTTAAATCAGGTTACAGTCCAGATAACTAGGTCTAAAATGCACACCACGCAGGAGCACTTACACATACACACACACAGTCACTGACCTATCAGTGGTATGGAGTCTGAAGTAGCGGGCATAATCTCAGCCACCAGCAACATGAAGACGGTCAGAGAGAGAAGAACTGTAATGCCTGGAGAGAGATATATTTAGGATACATTTACGCTGTGAAATACAGCAATACTTGTGGGTAGTACAAGTCTACATCTCTCTGCCAGCTCACCCCACCTATCCTTCTCTCCCCCATCTCTGTTCCTCCACACTCTTCTTCTCTCCCTCCACATCTGTCTCTCCTGTTCCCTCCCGAACCCCCTTCACTTCTTCCATCTCTCTCCCTCCCCTCTGCTCTCTGTCTTTCTGATCGTAAACATTTAATAGAGGTTTTCTTTGAACGTTGCAGAATTACTGAAACAGGAACAGTAAAAGAGAGAGGGCAGGTACAGAGAAAAGAGAGAGAAGGAGAGAAAGTAGAGAAAGACGGAGACAGAGCGAGAAAGAGAGGGAGGGAGAGAGATATGTTACACTTTCCAGCGCCTCAGCCCTCCCCTTTTCACCTCCAACATGTCTCCTGTCTCCATCTTTTTCACCTCCAACATGTCTCCTGTCTCCATCCTTTTCACCTCCAACATGTCTCCTGTCTCCATCCTTTTCACCTCCAACATGTCTCCTGTCTCCATCCTTTTCACCTCCAACATGTCTCCTGTGTCCATCCTTTTCACCTCCAACATGTCTCCTGTCTCCATCCTTTTCACCTCCAACATGTCTCCTGTCTCCATCCCTGCTCCCTTTTACCCTCCCCTCTCCCCTGTCCTCCACCTCTCCCTCCTCCTCTCCTCTTCCTCTTTCCCCATATTCTCCTCCTCTCCCGCCCTCTCCTCCTCCCCGTCTCCTCACCCAGACCGATCTTCTCCCCTGATCGGGCTGGCAGTATGAACAAGAGCAGTGTCAAGGAGGAGATGAGAACACAGGGGACGAGGAGGTTGAGAGCGTAGAACAGAGTTCTCCGCCGTAGGGTCACAACAAAGGTCACGTCAGCGTAGGGCTCTGTACAGCACTCATAAAATATCTCATGACGATCACCTGGTACACCTACAGGAGGGGGGAGAGGAGGAGAGAGGGAGTGAGAGATTAGAAAATAAGACTGGGGAGTGGGAGATACAAAATGGATGGAAAAGAAGAGAGGGAGGGTGAAGGGAGGAGGGACAAGCTGGGTCGGGGGCAGACAGAGCTCTCTCACCCAGCAGGTCCCACTCTCCATTGGACATGTATCCTGACAGGTCAGCCTCCTTCATCTGGAGGTCCAGCAGCCAGCCGTCAAATGTCCACGAGCCAAACTTCAGCTCACAGCGTTGGATGTCAAAGGGAAACCAACGCACATCCACATTACACGCACTGCTGAAAATACCTGGGACAGAGAGAGAGAGGGATGGTGAGAGAGTAGGGGGGGGGGGGGGGGGGGAACAGAGATTAAGAGAGAAGTGCATTACCGGTATGTCTATGTGAAACTACGAGTGAATATCCCTAAAATGAGAGAGGGGAAGGTGGAGGTAGGTACTCACTGAAAGGTTGATCTAGAGACTGACCTGGAGGTAGGTACTCACTGAAAGGTTGATCTAGAGACTGACCTGGAGGTAGGTACTCACTGAAAGGTTGATCTAGAGACTTACCTGGAGGTAGGTACTCACTGAAAGGTTGATCTATAGACTTACCTGGGGGTAGGTACTCACTGAAAGGTTGATCTAGAGACTTACCTGGAGGTAGGTACTCACTGAAAGGTTGATCTATACACGTACCTGGAGGCAGGTACTCACTTGATCTATAGACTTACCTGGAGGCAGGTACTTGCTTGATCTACAGACTTACCTGGAGGTAGGTACTCACAGAAGCCACTGGAGTTGACCAGCACATAGCTCTTAAAGGTGGCATCAAACTTTTTATGGGCACTGAGAAGGACAAAACAGAGAAGGGTGTGTGTGTATGTTTGTATGTGTGTGTGCGTGTGTGTATGTATGTATGTATGTATGTATGTATGTATGTATGTATGTGTGTGTGCGTGTGTGTATGTGTGTATGTGTGTGTGTGTGTGTGTGTGTGTGTGTGTGTGTGTGTGTGTGTGTGTGTGTGTGTGTGTGTGTGTGTGTGTGTGTGTGTGTGTGTGTGTGTGTGTGTGTGTGTGTGTCAGACCCACCTGTTGTACAGTAGTATATCAGGTATCCAGACCTGGTCAGTAGTGAAGCGGAGGGTTTTCACTCCTGGGTACTCTGACTGGTTCCACTGAAGGTAGTGGTCAAACCATTGCTATATAAATAAAGTCAATCAGTCAATCAATTATTAAGCTTACAAGGAGCAACACACATGCGCACACACACACACACACACACACACACACACACACACACACACACACACACACACACATGGACACACACACACACACACACACACACACACACACACACACACACACACACACACACATGGACACACATGCATGGACGCACACACAAACATGGACACACACAGACATGGACACACACAGACATGGACACACACAGACATGGACACACACAGACATGGACACACACAGACATGCTCACCATCTGAAGCCAGGCATTAGTGGTAAGGATCTGGTTTTTCTCATCCTGGATTAAGATGAAGATCATTAGTGTGTGTAATTAGTGTGTGTGTTTGTGTATTTATATGAATATGTGTGTAAGAGAACATGGGAGTGTACCACATTCATGACTTGTAAGAGAGTGTAGGAGAATCGGACAGTGAGTGGTAGAGAGTCGTTGGCCACAGGTCTCTCCATACGGTTATAGTCCTTCAGTAGCTCCCTCAATAGATTACGCTGGTGGGGACCCTGCTCAGACACTGAGGGAGGAGGAGGGAGAGAGAGGGGATTGGGGATAAGGAGTAAAAAGGAGGGAAATTGATGAGGAAGAGGGAGGAGAGCGGGAGAGAGAGAGAGAGAGAGAGGGCAATGAGGAGAGGGAAACATTTCAAACATTTCAAAAAACATAATTAAACTTTCACTTTATGGGGTATTTTGTGTGGTCCAGTGACACAAAATCTCAATGTAATCAATTTTAATTTAATTTCAGCCTGTAACACAACAAAATGTGAATAAAGTTAAATGGTTATGAATACTTTCTGAAGCCACTCTAAGTGAATATGTTTCAAATTAATCTATTTATGACAATACATTATAAACAATTACATATTAGTAATGAGTTATTTGCAAACGAACGGCTCTTTTTGAACATATATTTTTGGTGAACGTCGGGTGTAAGAGACTCCCTGCTACTACTGCTTTATGAGCTTCAGACAACAATTATCTCTAGATGAAAACATTCTCTGAAGATATTCATTCCTCAATGCATGAACAATAGGTAGTGAGGATATTATTTATTTATTTATATATATATATATTTTTTTTTAACCTTTATTTAACTAGGCAAGTCAGTTAAGAACAAATTCTTATTTACAATGACGGCCTACCCTTGCCTTCCCTAACCCGGACGATGCTGGGCCAATTGTGCACCGCCCTATGGGACTCCCAATCACAGCTGGTTGTGATGTAGCCAGGGATTGAACCAGGGTCACTAGTGCTCATCACTAGTTTCACCCTGACACAGTGATCTGAAACTCCTGGTTTACAGGCCACATCAAGCCTGCAAGTCACATATTGCTGGCTTGCAAAGTTATGTGGAATTCCTTTTGAAATTCAGCCAAAGTGAGGATATCCAGACTAACAGATTGGATTAGTTTAGAAACAGTTATGTTATTTATCTTTGTGTAGCATAAGATTAATCAACCAAACAATAAGTATGCAAAAACACAGGTATTAAAACAAACAATTCTGAAAATCATCCTGCAATAAAGCATGCTGGGAAATATATTAATGATGGGCGTGGCTTTGAGCAAACTAGAATCTAGTGTTGAGCAAACTATACATCCTATTGCAGCTGGTTGCCTTGATATTTTATGCTATCAATGCTATTTTGAAGTTCATTCAACTCACAGAATAACGCTAATTAAGCAACAGGTTAAGTTGGCTTTTTTAAAGTGCACCCATACACACACACACACACACACACACACACACACACACACACACACACACACACACACACACACACACACACACACACACACACACACACACACACACACACACACACAAAACCACACACACACACACACCTTGCTGATCTTTCTTTTTTGTCCTTTTCAGTGCCCATGATAAGTTTGATGCCACCTTTAAAAGCTATATGCTGGTCAACTCCAGTGGCTTCTGTGAGTACCTACCTCCAGGTATGTCTATAGATCAACCTTTCTGTGAGTACCTACCTCCAGGTAAGTCTATAGATCAACCTTTCTGTGAGAACCTTCCACCAGGTAAGTCTATAAATCATCCTTTCAGTGAGTACCTACCTCCGGGTAAGTCTATAGATCAACCTTTCTGTGAGTACCTACCTCCAGGTAAGTCTGAAAGAGCTGCAAAATCTGGACCCCTACAAATCTGCTGGGCTAGACAATCTGGACCCGCCACAATTGTTGCAACCCCTATTACTAGCCTGTTCAACCACTCTTTCGTATCATCTGAGATCCCTAGAGATTGGAAAGCTGCTGCGGTCATCCCCCTCTTCAAAGGGGGAGACACTCTAGACCCAAATTGTTACAGACCTATATCCATCCTGCCCTGCCTTTCTAATGTCTTCGAAAGTCAAGTTAATAAACAGATCACTGACCATTTCGAATCCCACCGTACCTTCTCTGCTATGTAATCTGGTTTCCGAGCTGGTCATGGGTGCACCTTAGCCACACTCAAGGTACTAAACGATATCATAACCGCCATCGATAAAAGACAGTACTGTGCAGCCGTCTTGCCCAAGGCTTTCGACTCTGTCAATCACCGCACTCTTATTGCCAGACTCAACAGCCTGGTTCACCAACTACTTCTCAGATAGAGTTCAGTGTGTCAAATCGGAGGGCCTGTTGTCCGGTCCTCTGGCAGTCTCTATGGGGGTGCCACAGGGTTCAACTCTTGCCCCTCTGGACACTGTGTTAACAAACCTCAAAACGAGCTTCAATGCCATACAACACTCCTTCCGTGGCCTCTATCTGCTCTTAAATGCTAGTAAAACTAAATACATGCTCTTCAATCGAATGCTGCCTGCACCCGCCCACCGGACTATCATCACTACTCTCGACGGGTCTGACTTAGAATACGTGGACACCTACAAATACCTAGGTGTCTGGTTAGACTGTAAACTCTCCTTCCAGACTCACATTAAGCATCTCCAATCCAAAATTAAATCTAGAATTGGCTTCCTATTTTGCAACAAAGCCTCCTTCACTCATGCTGCCAAACTTGCCCTCGTAAAACTGACTATCGTACCGATCCTTGACTTCAGCGATGTCATTTACAAAATAGCCTCCAACACTCTACTCAGCAAATTGGATGTAGTCTATCACATTGCCATCCGTTTTGTTACCAAAGCCCCATATACTACCCACCATTGCGACCTGTACGCTCTCGTTGGCTGGCCCTCACTACATATTAGTCGCCAAACCCACTGGCTCCAGGTCATCTATAAGTATTTTCTTGGTAAATCACCGCCTTATCTCAGCTGACTGGTCACCATAGCAACACCCACCCTTAGCATGCGCTCCAGCAGGTATATTTCACTGGTCATCCCCAAATCCAACACCTCCTTTGGCCGGCATTCCTTCCAGTTCTCTGCTGCCAATGACTGGAACGAATTGCAAAAATCATTGAAGCTGGAGACTACCATCTCCCTCAACAACTTTAAGCATCAGCTGTCAGAGCAGCTTTCCGATCACTGCACCTGTATACAGCACATCTGTAAATAGCCTACCCTACTACCTCATCCCCATATTTATTATTTTTGCTCATTTGCACTCCAGTATCTCTATTTGCACATCATCATCGGCACATGTATCATTCCAGTGTTAATGCTAATTTGTAATTATTTTACCACTATGGCCTATTTATTGCCCTACCTTCCTAATCTTATTACATTTGCACACACTGTACATAGATTTTCTATTGTGTTATTGACTGTACGTTTGTTTATCCCATATGTAACTCTGTGTTGTTGTTTTTGTCGCACTGCTTTGCTTTATCTTGGCCAGGTCGCAGTTGTAAATGTTCTCAACTGGCCTACCTGGTTAAATAAAGGTGAAATATATATATTTTTTCAACAAAATATATCACAGTAGCAACATCGCAAGACTTTCAGCAGGAATGCTTGCGAAACAGACCAAGCAGACCAGGCCGTAGTTTGGGGTTTGAGAAATCAATGAGAGAAGTGCCTTTGATCTGATGTTTCAGTGCATGAGTTTAGCTAGCTAATGTCGCCATGGCATCGCCTACAAGCGTAATCAGGGATTTCTATTGGAGAAGCAGTTTATGCCTATCTTCACAATGTACTGTCTTTTGTGCTATCCTTCTTTGCATGTTTGGGTATTATTCTACAAACTGACTATTATTCTAATGAGCTCCACCCCCAAACAAGGCCATATCTCTACCAATCATAGAGGTCTATGTTTCCAAATATTGGACATCACAGTACAGCAGTAAAGCACAGTACAGAACAGAAGAGTAGAGTAGAATTGGAAATTCATATTATTTTTACATATTTGAGAGAGCCTTGGAGAGGGTCTGCCAGGGTCTGCCATTATCAACAATGACCCTGGAGCAATTCGTTTTTAGTGCCTTGCTCAAGGGCACATTGACAGATTTCTCACCTTATCGGTTCGGGGATTCAAACGAACAACCTTTCGGTTACTGGCCCAAAGTAGAGTTATGTAGAGTACAGCACAGCACAGTACATTATAATTCAGTACAGTATAGTTCAATAAAGTACAGTACAGCACTATACAGTAAATTACACTGTACTCTACTCCAGTGTGCTCTACTGTACAGAACATTACTGTGTTTACTGACCTCTACTGTACAGTACAGTACTGTGTTTACTGACCTCTACTCTACAGTACAGTACTGTGTTTACTGACCTCTACTCTACAGAACAGTACTGTGTTTACTGACCTCTACTCTACAGTACAGTACTGTGTTTACTGACCTCTACTCTACAGTACAGTACTGTGTTTACTGACCTCTACCCTACAGTACAGTACTGTGTTTACTGACCTCTACTCTACAGTACAGTACTGTGTTTACTGACCTCTACTGTACAGTACAGTACTGTGTTTACTGACCTCTACTCTACAGTACAGTACTGTGTTTACTGACCTCTACTCTACTGTACAGTACAGTACTGTGTTTACTGACCTCTACTCTACAGTACAGTACTGTGTTTACTGACCTCTACTCTACTGTACAGTACAGTACTGTGTTTACTGACCTCTACTCTACAGTACAGTACTGTGCTTACTGACCTCTACTCTACTGTACAGTACAGTACTGTGCTTACTGACCTCTACTCTACTGTACAGTACAGTACTGTGTTTACTGACCTCTACTCTACAGTACAGTACTGTGCTTACTGACCTCTACTCTACTGTACAGTACAGTACTGTGTTTACTGACCTCTACTCTACAGTACAGTACTGTGCTTACTGACCTCTACTCTACTGTACTGTACAGTACTGTGTTTACTGACCTCTACTCTACAGTACAGTACAGTACTGTGTTTACTGACCTCTACTCTACAGTACAGTACTGTGTTTACTGACCTCTACTCTACTGTACAGTACAGTACTGTGTTTACTGACCTCTACTCTACTGTACACAACAGTACTGTGTTTACTGACCTCTACTCTACAGTACAGTACTGTGTTTACTGACCTCTACTCTACAGTACAGTACTGTGTTTACTGACCTCTACCCTACAGTACAGTACTGTGTTTACTGACCTCTACTCTACAGTACAGTACTGTGTTTACTGACCTCTACTCTACAGTACAGTACTGTGTTTACTGACCTCTACTCTACAGTACAGTACAGTACTGTGTTTACTGACCTCTACTCTACTGTACAGAACAGTACTGTGTTTACTGACCTCTACTCTACAGTACAGTACTGTGTTTACTGACCTCTACTCTACAGTACAGTACTGTGTTTACTGACCTCTACCCTACAGTACAGTACTGTGTTTACTGACCTCTACTCTACAGTACAGTACTGTGTTTACTGACCTCTACTCTACAGTACAGTACTGTGTTTACTGACCTCTACTCTACAGTACAGTACTGTGTTTACTGACATCTACTCTACAGTACAGTACTGTGTTTACTGACCTCTACTCTACAGTACAGTACTGTGTTTACTGACCTCTACTCTACAGTACAGTACAGTGTTTACTGACATCTACTCTACAGTACAGTACTGTGTTTACTGACCTCTACTCTACAGTACAGTACTGTGTTTACTGACCTCTACTCTACAGTACAGTACTGTGTTTACTGACCTCTACTCTACAGTACAGTACTGTGCTTACTGACCTCTACTCTACTTTACAGTACAGTACTGTGTTTACTGACCTCTACTCTACTGTACTGTACAGTACTGTGTTTACTGACCTCTACTCTACTCTACAGTACAGTACTGTGTTTACTGACCTCTACTCTACAGTACAGTACGGTACTGTGTTTACTGACCTCTACTGTACAGTATAGTACAGTACAGTGTTTACTGACATCTACACTACAGTACAGTACTGTGTTTACTGACCTCTACTCTACAGTACAGTACAGTGTTTACTGACATCTACTCTACAGTACAGTACTGTGTTTACTGACCTCTACTCTACAGTACAGTACTGTGTTTACTGACCTCTACTCTACAGTACAGTACTGTGTTTACTGACCTCTACTCTACAGTACAGTACTGTGTTTACTGACCTCTACAGTACAGTACAGTACTGTGCTTACTGACCTCTACTCTACTTTACAGTACAGTACTGTGTTTACTGACCTCTACTCTACTGTACTGTACAGTACTGTGTTTACTGACCTCTACTCTACTGTACAGTACAGTACTGTGTTTACTGACCTCTACTCTACAGTACAGTACTGTGTTTACTGACCTCTACTCTACAGTACAGTACGGTACTGTGTTTACTGACCTCTACTGTACAGTACAGTACAGTACAGTGTTTACTGACATCTACTCTACAGTACAGTACTGTGTTTACTGACCTCTACTCTACAGTACAGTACTGTGTTTACTGACCTCTACTCTACAGTACAGTACTGTGTTTACTGACCTCTACTCTACAGTACAGTACTGTGTTTACTGACCTCTACAGTACAGTACAGTACTGTGTTTACTGACCTCTACTCTACAGTACAGTACAGTACTGTGTTTACTGACCTCTACTCTACAGTACAGTACAGTGTTTACTGACCTCTACTCTACAGTACAGTACTGTGTTGACTGACCTCTACTCTACAGTACAGTACTGTGTTTTCTGACCTCTACTCTACAGTACAGTACTGTGTTTACTGACCTCTACTCTACAGTACAGTACTGTGTTTACTGACCTCTACTCTACAGTACAGTACAGTACTGTGTTTACTGACCTCTACTCTACAGTACAGTACACTGTTTACTGACCTCTACTCTACAGTACAGTACTGTGTTTACTGACCTCTACTCTACAGTACTGTACTGTGTTTACTGACCTCTACTCTACAGTACAGTACTGTACAGCAGGGACGGACTGGGAATGAAAAATGGCCCTGGACTTTTTGACTGGCCCACCCAAACCCCCCCAGTGATACACCACCACCCACACAATCCACGCCACACTCTATGTAAACAAGATTACTGAACAATATTTATAACAATAACTTTAGTAAAATAGATGTAAAATAGAACAAGGGGAACGTGTTGCTCTTAGGAGGTTCTGGCTAGAAGGAGCACATATTGGAACAATGGCACTGGCAGCAAGGTGGCAAGAATGTCTGGAACCATCTGACCAGTAGAAGACATTTGTTGGTGAAAATACTGGTGAGTAGGCAAGTCATAGAATAAAATAAAATAAAACATATTTCCAACCTCCTTAAATTAGCAATTTCTGCAGCAGCTCACTTCTCTCAGCAATGCCATCTATAACCAGGTCACTGTCCAGGGCCATTAATACGTCTCGCTCAGTAGCCATGAGCATAAACGCCTCCAGGTGCTGTTGAGATAGAGTGCTTCTGAGCCTTCTCTTGATGAAGCTCCGCTCGCAAGATACCTGGGTTACTGACAGGGTAAGTAGGACCTTGTAAGCAAGGCCCAGGACGTGGTATGTGTGGTCAATTGGTTGTACTGACTAAGAATACGGTAGCAACACACTGGACAGTCCTTGCAAGATGAACAGCTCTTGTTCACCATCTCCACCTCGTCTTAATTTCCTTCAGGTCCTTGATCCTCCATAGTCCTGGTTGTGTATTCTTCAAATCCCAATTTTTTTAACCTAGTCCTCTGTTCTGCCAGACTCATGAGCTCACTCTGTAAATTGGCCACCGTTGCTCTGCTGTCAAATTTGATCAAACGTTTGCTTAGTTCTTGAAGGGCTGTCTGTGGAAGGCCACTGGCACTGGATGTTAGCTGACTAAAGTTTTTAGGGTCTAGAAGAGCCATGTCGGCATACAAAGTGCCATAACTCAGAAATCGCTGATGGATGCTATCTATAACTGTATCCAGAATGTGATTATGGACACCAATCCTGTATGCACTCTCTGCCCCAGTAAAAGTCTCATCTTGTGCCATCTCTCCAGGCATGGTTTTCTTCTTTCGAGCCCTTTTAGTTGGCAGAGTGGTATCTAACTCCAGCTCTGTTTCCTCATCCTGTTCATGCAACTTCCTGTTGGCCCACTGAACAAATGTGTCTGCAGCTGCCTTGACTTTTTCAAAATCTCTTGCCATTCCTTTCAGCTGCTCCTCTGTAGACACAACCATACGATGCGCAGACAGAATGTCTGGAGGTATTTGGAGACTGGTGAGGTGACCTGAAATATTCTGAGGAATATCTGAGCTGTAGGTATTGTTTCACACTTCAGCAACCCCTCAATGTATCCTGTGCAGTAGTGTTTTTCTGATCTTGTATGGTTGAAAGAGTGAGAAGGACATCAACATACAGACCCTCATCTGGATTTCCAAAAGCTCCAAAGACCTTCTTTAAGGCACTGTCTTTAGCCCACCAGCGTGTCTCTCCAATTGGAGCAAGACGTCTGTGTCTTGGGTCCTTGCTCTTCTTCTCCCAAATTTTCATCCTCTGGTAGGATTCACGGAAGAACACAGCTATGTTTTTAATGAGATAAAAGTGACCCACTTGCCAAGACACTCTCTGTTGTGTCTACCAAGAGAGCAGTGCAGAGAAGCCTTAATACTGGCCTTGCATACTGGAGGCTCCATCAGTGGAATTGCCAATGCACTTGCTGATGTCAAGCTTCATGTTTTCCAGTACTTCACTCAGTACCTGGACAAAATATTGTGCAGTGGATACCTCGCATTTCACCACAGCCACAAGCCTCTCACATATCTGACTAAGACAGAGCATTGATCTTGTGTTGTAATGTCCTGCATAGTGTCAATCTGGACTGAAAACATACCAGCTTCCTGGATTTCACTTGCTATGGTGGCCTGCATTGTGTGTTGGATGGTGGTAATGACGTTATCAATGGTAATCTTTGATAATAGAGTGATTAGAGAGCCTCTGCTCCCTCTTGACCCAGACTCATGCAGTTTTTTTGCTTTTCTCTATGCAGGCAGTGAGATGCTCTTTCATACACAGGTTGTACTTTCCCAGCAGAATAATCATCTCTAAAAAGTTGCCATGGTCAATGCTGCTGTCATCTAGTGTATAAGCTGCTTCAGACTGCATGCCTCTGTAGCTCAGATCCCTCTTGCCTATGACTTTAACAACATATATAATGCGCTCTAGCACTTGCCTTCTTCTGCGGACTTGCTCTCTATGAGCAGACATCTGACTGCCGATGAACAGGCTCTCAATGTTACCTTTGGAGGACCTTAGAAAGTAGGCCTCAGCATAACCTCTATGCATAATGCTCTTCTCATGCTCTTCCACTCTCTGATGGATATGCTTCCAGTCTGCCAATCCATTCATGAAAGGGCTGTTCTCTGTGGACTTTGCAAATGCCATACAAATTAAGCAGAATAAAGCATTGTTCTCTTCACTGTATGACAACCACTTCCTGTTGGTCCCATCTTTACAAAAGAAAACCTTTTGCACCACAGACTTTTCACACTTTTGTTGGGGGTGGAAACTAAAAAACATATCTAGGTCCCTTGACTTCGGCCTCTTAAAATAATCAAAAATTGGGGTGGCAGTGGCATCCTGGCTCTGGCTCAATCTACATCTGTCCACTGCAGATGCACTATCCTCAACCTGGATGAGTAATTAGTATAGATTAGTATATTATAACATTAAATAAAAAGTTAATAAAATAATATAATGTTATATATTCATTATATAATGTTAGTATATTCATATAATTTAATATAATAGTATACTGTATACCACTAGTATAATATTAATTCCAATTGGACAATACAGCAGTTTAAGAAATACACAACCAACATTTATAATTTTTGTAGGTTTTGTTCCGTCATTAAATCCTTGTGCAAGAAAAATGTTCTACATTGGTAGTTAGTCTCTAATTTGTTAATGCTAAGTACTAACTTGTCAATAATCATAACCATTCATGCATAACAATGAGTTCAACATTTCTAAAGTTTGCTGTTGCACGTCAAAAATGTTTTAATGTCCCAGGCTGTGATTGGTCGGTTCACGAAAAGTGACATTGACGAGCGCTTGTTTCAACAAAAGGCACCTGATATAGCTAAATAGCCAGCAAGCCAAACCCGAACATTGCTTATCTTATCCCTATTGTCTTCTGTCTTACCGCTTCAGCTGCAAAACCTTTACTAACAGTTGAACTTTCATTATCCTCCCTCCTCATGCGTGAGAGAAATTTGAAAGTATCTTAAAGATATGTGGATTTTTGGTAACAGAATGACAAGACCCTAGGCAATATTTGTTAAACTCACAGAATGCAAATTGTTTCTGTCAAACTAAATACAGTGTATAAATATTGATATTAGTTGGCAGGGGCCTTCACTTCAACATTATTGTGTTTTCATGTATTCCTGATACCTTTTAAGACTTTTTCTGCTAGATGTTTTCTATGACCCATTTTCCATCTGTTTGACCAGAAATCAAAGAAAAATATATAACCAGTGCCTTCGGAAAGTATTCAGACCCCTTGACTTTTTCCCCATTTTGTTAGGTTACAGCCAGATTTTAAAATTGCTTAAATAGTTTTTTCCCCTCATCAATCTACACACACAATACCCCATAACGACAAAGCAAAAACATGTTTTTAGAAATGTTTGCTAATTTATGAAAAATTTTAAACGGAAATATCACATTTACATAAGTATTCAGACCCTTTACTCAGTACTTTGTTGAAGCACCTTTGGCAGCGATTACAGCCTTGAGTCTTCTTGGGTTTGACACTAGAAGCTTGGCACACCAGTATTTGGAGAGTTTCTCCCATTCTTCTCTGCAGATCCTATCAAGCTCTGTCAGGTTGGATGGGGAGCGTTGCTTCACAGCTATTTTCAGGTCTCTCCAGAGATGTTTGATCAGGTTTAAGTCCGGGCTCTGGCTGGGCCACTCAAAGACATTCAGAGACTTGTCCCGAAGCCACTCCTGCGTTGTCTTGGGTGTGTGCTTAGGGTCGTTGTCCTGTTGGAAGGTAAACCTTCGCCCCAGTCTCAAGTCCTGAGAGCTCTGGAGCAGGTTTTCATCAAGGATCTCTCTGCACTTTGCTCCGTTCATCTTTCCTCGATCCTGATTAGTCTCCCAGTCCCTGCCGCCAAAAACATCTTTATAGCATAATTCTGCCACCACCATGCTTCATCGTAGGGATGGTGCCAGGTTTCCTCCAGACATGACGCTTGGCATTCAGACCAAAGAGTTCAATCTTGGTTTCATTAGACCAGAGAATCTTGTTTCTCATGGTCTGAGAGTCTTTAGGTGCCTTTTGGCAATCTCCAAGCGGTTTGTCATGTGCCTTTTACTGAGAAGTGGCTCCCGTCTGGCCACTCTACCATAAATGCCTCTTTGGTGGAGTGCTACAGAGATGGTTGTCCTTCTAGAAGGTTCTTCCATCTCCACAGAGGAACTCTAGAGCTCTGTCAGAGTGACCAATGGGTTCTTGCTCACCTCCCTGACCACGGCTCTTCTCCCCCGATTGCTCATTTTGGGCAGGTGACCAGCTCTAGGAAGTCTTGGTGGTTCCAAATGTCTTCCATTTAAGAATGATAGAGACCACTGTTTTCTTGGGGACCTTCAATGCTGCAGAAATGTTTTGGTTCCCTTCCCCAGATCTGTGCCTCGACACAATCCTGTATCGGAGCTCTACAGACAATTCTTTCGACCTCATGGCTTGCTCTGACATGCACTGTCAACTGTGGGACCTTATATAGACAGGTGTGTGCCTTTCCAAATCATGTCCAGTCAATTGAATTTACCACAGGTGGACTCCAATCAAAGTGTAGAAAGATCTCAAGGATGATCAATGGAAACAGGATGCACCTGAGCTCAATTTCGAGTCTTATAGCAAAGGGTCTGAATACTTATGGAAATAAGATATTCATGTTTTTATAGTTAATACATTTGCTAAAAAAATCTAAAAACCTGTTTTTGCTTTGTCATTCTGGGGTATTGTGTGTAGATTGCAGAGGGTTTTTATTTATTTAATCCATTTTATAATAAGGCTGTAACGTAACAAAATGTGGAAAGATTCAAGGGGTCTGAATACTTTCCAAAGGCACTGTATGCCTTAACTTCTCAAAAATATTGACTATTAGCTTTTGATGTGCTCCCTATTATGAACTTTACATGTTAGTGCTCATGGGGCATGTAAATGCCCATATCAATATACAGCCACAAGATGTTAGCCATCTAAGATACTGCTGCTGGTGCAGAGAGGAATAAATCAACCAATAATGGAATAAAACAGACAAGAGGGTTTGATTTTACAACTGTGATGAACAACATCCTAACCTGTAAGCTCTGTGATCATTCCTCTCCATTATCTCTCTTTCTTCCTGCTCCTCTTCTCTCCTCTCTCTCTGTTCATTTCCCTCTCCTCTCATCTCTCTCTGTTAATTTCCTTCTTCTCTCCTCCCTCTCTGTTCATTTCCATCTTCTCTCCTCCCTCTCTGTTCATTTCCTTCTTCTCTCCTCCCTCTCTGTTCATTTCCTTCTCCTCTCTTCTCTCTCAGTTTTACAGCTGGAACTGTACGGTTGAGTCATCTCATATATCAATGGCCTTGTACCCACCCATACAAACTGTGTGTCCCTGTCTATACAAAGTTGTGTAAATTGACTGTCACTGCAGTGTCCCTATGCATACAGTGAACTATCTCTCTCTCTCACACACACACACACACACACACACACACACACACACACACACACACACACACACACACACACACACACACACACACACACACACACACACACACACACACACACACACACACACACACACACACAAACACACACACACACACACACACACACACACACACACACTGTATGTACACATACAGACACACACCTGCGGACACAAACACAAACACACATACACAACAAACAAACACACACACACACACACACACACAGAGAGAACATGAAAGTCACTCACCTTGGAGCAGAGCTGAGAGTCCAAACAGACAAATAGCCACATACTGCCTCATGTTGCACTACTGAACATAGAGAGCAGAGAAAGTGAAAGAGAACAACAGAGAAGGAGAGATGTAAGGTAGCGTGGAATAGAGAGGGAGAGAAGACAAGTCAGGAGCAAATCAGGCAGCAACAGAGGGAGTGAGGGGGGAGGGAGAGGAGTAGGAGGAAGGGGGGGGGGAGAGAGAGAGAGAGAGAGAGAGAGATAGAGAGAGAGAGAGAGAGAAACAAGGAGAGTGGGGCAGGGAGGAAGGTTGGGGTGGTAGAGAGAAAGAGAAGCTGGCAGCAACACAGGAAGAGAGGTAAAATGAGAAAAAGAGGCAGCAGAGATGTAGCCAGGTAGTGAGAGGGGAAGAGAGGGAGGAAAGGAATGAGCAGTTTTGATGAAAACAGATTAAGGGTGAAACTGAAAGAGAGGCAGAATCACCCAGATACATTCACAGTACACTACGTATCTCTCTCTCCACCCCCACCCAGCCCCTAACTTCGCTCTCTGCTGAGAAATACTTTCTCACTGCCTTTCCCCTCTTCTCACTTCCTCTGTCTCTATCCCCCCCTCTCCCCCCCACCCTCTCCCCCTCACCCTCCCCTATTTCTCCTATTCTTCAGTCTCCATTGAGAGGGGGAGCAATGAAGTGTGGAGGCTAGGATGAGTGGGGAGAGGGGGAATAAAAAGTAGCATATAGAAAATAGTTTGTGAAGGACGACGGGGAAAAAGAGAGGGACAAAAAACAGAGGCAGCAGTACTGAACACTACTCTGATAAAGGTTGGCACAGCCACACATTAGAACTTCTAATTACTGTAAGTGACACTTTGAAAATAAGCAGAATACTGTACTGTAGCTTCTACTTTAGAATATCATTATACACTCCAACACACCTGTAACAGACTCAGTTTGTGAATGCATAAGTCAACCAGTATCAAAAAACACATGCCGATATAGTTATATCATGAACAAGCACCAAACAACAACTGGATTGGCCATTACCAAACCCCCAGTAGGCATGTGCCTAAGGGTAGAGTTTGGGTTTATTTGAAAAGGGGCATTTGGTTGTATACTTGACTGAAAGACATAATAATATGATGGACATTACAGTGATGTCTTTCAGTTTGATCCACTGTGACTTTGAGCAGGACAGACAACTCAGTGGAGTGGTGCTGACACCTGCTGGGGGATGTAATGAGTGCAATTTAGCAGGAAACAGTTTGAACATGGATCCAATCGGATCCATTGGTTGGTAGATAGTATACCAGCCTATAGCTCTATGGGTTGGTGAGCGTCCAGGCACTGCAGTAGGCTGTACTGCTGTAACGTGATATGTGGATCAGCTCCTACTACCTCTGTTTATGTTTGTTTTAAATGGTTAGTTTAAAAAAGTATGTTTTTAAATAGTTCACTAGCGTTCATTACAAGATAAAGGTGTTATATACCCCTGAAAGGGGGTGGCACTCCAACAGTTCCTGCCCTACTTGGAAGGGAAGCATGTCCTGGTCAGATCAGACCACGGTGTATATTACGTTTTTCTTTCAATTGCTAAAAAGCATCGGTCAATACTGAAGCCACTTTTTCAAAACTTTTCACACAGTCTGCATGCATCTTGGCCAAACAACATGCATCTTGGCCAAACAGTTAATCTCACCTCCAAAACTCACTCAAACCACCAAAACACTTCATACATGTCTCAAAATAAGCTTGTTCGACCATAACACTGGCAACAATTCTCACTCAGAAAGCATACATTGTCACTCATAACACACTGGCCTAAAAAACACTAACAACAGGGAGCATGACATAAAGTATGAACTTTTCTCTTTGAAGTTTGAATGATTTTTCACATAAATCAGTATTTCATTATAGAATAAGAATAACAACTTTTCACTTTTTTGACTGTACTAAAGTAAATATGTTACAAGAATGATAAAAAAATGCAGCAATTTGCTTCAATAGCCTTCCCCTCTGCCACGGCTGGAATGAGGATGCCATGTAGTGTGTCCAGGAATGTGATGAGAAGGGCGGTCTTGTAGGGACCAAGGTTGGCATGGTGATGGAGGATGCCTTGCTGGCTAATGGCTGCGAACATGGTGATATTCCCTCCACGCTATCCAGGGACATTCACAATGGCAGGGTGGCCAATAATGTTCCGTCCCCATCCCCTTCTTTTGTCTAGGTTGAAGCCAGCCTCATCAATTTACAGTTTGTCTCAATCGATTTGGTACATTACTCCAAACTCAGGTAACAGCTCTCGAAACAGTTAACACAGCCAACTAAACACACTCTTATGTTGGCGAAACAGTTAAGTATTCACTGCACAATGAAACACAGCATTTTATTCTAGTAATGCATTTATTAAAATTCAATATTACTAAAAGTGTGTTCTCTGTTGATTTGATAACAAATTCAGCTGAAGATACACAAAGAAATAAATGAAAATACATGTTTTTCATTAAGTTCTTTAATGAGGAGTTCAGGTGTATAACAATGAGTTGTCACCACATAAAAAAAATATTATGCAAATAAGTACATAGGTAAATAAAAAATAAAATAAAAAATGTACTGCATTCATTGAATCAATTAATTTATTGATCATGCCTCTCAATTACATCTGGCCAGAGAATTTCATCAACATCACAGCAAATATTTTCACGAGTCATGCATCGTGGGAAAAAAACGCCTTGAATGCTGTATCCATCCTTGACATACTTGTGCCCCAATATCTCCACAGGCCTCTTCCATCGCTTGAAGAAGACTTACTTGGTTGTAAGGGTTGCGATCATGTACTTTCCATCTCCAAGAGGAGAAGAATTCCTCAATTGGATTCAGGAAAGGAGAATATGGTGGAAGGAACACCATCCTGAAATGTGGGTGATTCTCAAACAACTCTCGCACTAGTGCTGAATGGTGGAATTGGACATTGTCCCAAACAACTACAAAATTCCGCACCATTTGCTCCTGATCACCCTGCGGAAAGAGGATTTCATTGAGGAGGTTTAAAAAATGTAGGAGCCTTGCTGTGTTGTATGGTCCCAAGACAGCATTGTGTGCCACAACACCAGTTGTAGAAATTGTGGCACAGAAAGTGATGTTGCCTCCTCGTTGACTGTAGCACGATGGCCAATCACATTTCTCCCTCTTCTCCTTTTTTTGTGAAGATTGAAGCCTGCTTCATCAATATACAGGTACTCATAATGAGTTGCACTGCTATCCAACTCCAAGATTCTCTAGAGTAAAAAGAACACAAGGTACAATACA